>VZQC01014131.1:145653-396027 GCA_009823505.1 Rhizomys pruinosus | reverse complement strand
GTTTTTGTCCTCTGCAGGCACCTTTGCAGACACAGCAACCTGGAATAGATCTCTTTCCTGACTGTAGTTTTCAGATTTTTTTTTTTTTTTTGTTTTGGTCTTCTTGGAGACAGGCGGTCCCCTGATATCCCCAGGCTTGTCCTGGATTCACTATCCGTTAGACCCGGCTGGCATCCTTGAAACTCCAAGAGATCCAACCTGCCTTTGACTCCCCTCCCACGTGCTGGGTTCTTGAAGTGGTTTGCCACCACACCTGTCTTCAGATTGTTTTTTGACCACTACCTGCTAGGTAGCTTGTCATGTGTGGAAAGTTCTTGTGCCCACAGGAGTGGAGGTACTCAAGGGCCCTGGATTAGTGCCTGGCTCTCTTTTTATAGGGTCTAAAGAAAGGAGGAGCTGGTTAGTGAAGGGTGTGGCCTGGGTGGTTCTCTACTTCGATTGCTAAATTAGGTCATAGAATCACTTCTCTACTGTTCCTGTGTGTTCCCATCATGTATCTGAACTTAATCATCTGCATGAGAACAAGATGATAACCAGAAGATTACCCCTGAAAGTTCACTTACTGCCCGTGCACCCCAAATCAGCTCAGACTGAATTTTCCTTTCCATTCCCAGATACAAGGGGAGTATGACTGAAGAGACTCTAATGATTAAGAGAATCTAATTTTCAAGGGGAGGAGAAACCTGCTACTGTTCAGAAAGGAGTGTACGTGTAGCCCAAAGCTGGTGGGGACCTGAGGTTGCTTAGGTGCGTTGTTCACAGAGGGGAGTATGTGCACATGATGTACAAGTAAGGAGCTGGATACCACATGCATTATGAGAAGAGGGGAGTGTGCATAGCCCAGACCAGGTAGAGTCCCAGGTTACTAAACTATTCCCTATGCTGGTCTGCCCTTCTTGGATTCTTCCCAAATCACCTTCCAGCTGACTGAGATGCTGCCAACCTCCATTTCCTCAGCCCACAGTATCAACTGCTGATGGGAGAGCTAAGCTTGGGAGTAGAGGAGACTTAGGAAGCTTTAACTTAGCCTTATAAAAATCAACTCCAAGCGGGGCATGGTGGCACACACCTTTAATCCTAGCACTCAGGAGGCAGAGGCAGGTGGATCTTTGTAAGTTCAAGGCCAGCCTGGTCTACAGAGTGAGTTCCAGGACAGTTGGGGCTACAGGGAGACCCTGTCTCGAAAAGACCAAAAAAAAAGCAACTCTAGGGGCTGGAGAGGTGGCCTAGCAGTTAGGAGCACCGACTGCTCTTGCAGAGGACCCAGGTTCGATCCCCAGCGCCCACATGGCAGCTGAGAACCGACTTTAAGTCGGTTTCAGGGGAATCCAACACCTTCTTCTGACTTCCGTGGCATTTCACGACTCAGTTTCACAAACCTACATGCAGACAGTACATTCATACACATACAAAAATAAATAAAAATTAAAAAAAAAAGCAACCCTAAATCCTACCCCGCCACCCTTAACACACTCCCTGTTGTTAAATGATTTTTGCTGATTCTCGGCACCAAATTGATATTCCCTTTGGTCGGGGGCTGAGCGTCTATTGGCAAAGTAAATGAAATATGGCAGGCTTGGAGTCCTTGAGCTTGTGAAAATTACCAAGACCCATTAGTTTAGCATGGCTGTCTCCAGGCCGGCTCCAATGTATGAAAAAAAGGATTGGTAAGATGCCTGACTCCTGCCTTCCTAGAAACTATTTAATCTGTTTGACACCTCTTGCCAAAGCAGGCAAAAAGCCCAGGTAGAGGGAGACTGAAGCTGGATGAGGCCTGGGATCTCTAACTATGTTGAAAATCTTATCTGTTCTTTCTCAAATATGTCTCTCTCATTCAAGTATTTGCTCTGTGATAGCCTTTTACCTTGGCAATCGCTGAGTCTCCGTGCTTTGTATTTCAAAACTGATAAGAAAAAAAGCCGAGTTCTCCATGTTCCTCATTCAGAAAGGCCCTGTATGATGTGGACTGTGTGTTCTCACAACCAGGGACTCGCTCCCTTCCCCCTTCCTGAGTGTGAGCCTGGCTCATCTAGAGAGCAGAAGGCAAAGCCAGAGAGAATAAATGGGTTTTCTCTGAGGGGCTTACCAGCCATTCTCTCCAGTGACCTGCTTATCTGCAGACGGCAAATTCTTTACAACATCTGATCAAAGAATGGCTTTTCTTTCTTTCTTTCTTTCTTTTTTTTTTTTAACGTTTCCGCATGTTCTGGATTTACTGCCCTGCTGCTGGGATCTGCCGAGGTGCCCTTAAGAAGAAGCCCTTCACAGAGTTTTCCAGACGGATTGCAAAGTCTGAGTATTTTTAAATAAACACCAAGCTGGGCCCAGATGTGGCTTTTGGGGGGATAAAGCAACATTTGCATAAAGAAAGAGAGCAGATGCCAGCCTCAAGTAATCTACCGCCCTTATCGGCGGTGCATCTCTCTTTCCTCTTCGTATCTCCCCAGACACACCTGCATGTTAATTCTGCTGTCAGGATCTCTCCTGTTGGCTTCGGGACCTGTGCTAAGTTATGACCCCATTAGCTGCTGTGGTCCCCAAGTTTCCGCCTTCCATCTGCCTTCTGCAAGCTGCTTCTGCAGAGTACTGATGGGAGACTCAGGTGAAAGGAGTTAGAGATTTGGACTTTTGTTCTGCTTATTTCCCCAAAGACTTCAAAGCCCTGACCTGTATGTCTGGACTTGGGTCCTCCAGCAATGTGAAGATGGAGGACAGGGATGGAGAAAAAGGCTAATGCATGTGACAGCAGACAACCGGTCAATGCCGTGGGCTCTCACCCGGGCCTGAAAGCCCCTATTTCATATCCATCTATGTATCATGATTGCCACTACCTGGGAAACCATATAATCTCCTGGTTCATTGTGAGAATTTGCAAAGAGGATCTCATCAGAGTGTAGAATGAGCAGGATGAAGGAATTTTATTTCGTTTTGTTTTATTATTTTATGTGTATGAGTTCATTGCCTGTATGTGTATAAATGCATCTGTGTTGTACAGTGCCCGAGGAGGAACTGGAGTTGCTGATGGTTGTTAGCTGCCATGTGGGTGCTGGGGATCGAACCTGGGTCCCCTGCAAGAGCAGCCAGTGCTCGTAACTGCTGAGCTATCTCTCCAGCCCAAGGCTGGATGAATTTTTTTTGGGGGGGGGGAATGTCTTTTTGAGACAGCATCTCCCTGTAACTCCAGCTGTCCTGGAACTCACTATGTAGACCAGGCTGGTGTTGAACTCACAGAGATCTATCTGCCTGCCTCTGCCTCCAGAGTGTGAGTCGTTTCACAGCATGTAAAAAGCTTTAAGTTCAGCCCCCAGCACAACAATTTTTTTTTTTTTTTGGTCTTTTTGAGACAGGGTCTTCCCTTAGTTGCAGTTGTACTGGAGCTCACTATGTAGACCAGGCTGGCTGTGAAACTCACAGAGATCCGCCTGACTCTGCCTCCTGAATGTTGGGATTAAAGGTGTGTGCCACCACTCCCGGCCAGCACATTTAACCAGACATGGTGGCACGTGCCTGTAATCCTAGCACTTGGGAGGTGGAGGCAGGAAGGTAGGGAGTTCAAGTTCATCTTTGGCCACATCTGGAGTTCAAAGGCAGCCTGGGCTATAGAAGACCCTGCCTTAAGGGGGAAAAAAAAACCTTCACCTTAAAGGGGCTTCTTAAGTATTCTCTCTCTCTCCTCTCTCTCTCTTCTCTCTCTTTCTCTCTCTCTCTCTCTCTCTCTCTCTCTCTCTCTCTCTCTCTCTCGCCCAGAGCCTGTCTCATACATGCTAATCAATTACTCTATATCACTGAGCCACACTGTACTTTAATACCCCTCTTCCTATTTCCCTGGCTCCATGAAATATATTACTCTAAGTCCTTCATCTTCAAGATCAGTCATGTTCAAAATACCTACATCCTTCCAAACTTGGAGACAACCACCCCAAGACAAGATTCTACAGCAGAATTTCCTATCATGGCTAAACCATGAGGGAACAGTAGAGATTTTCACAAAAATCTGTGAACCAACCAATATGTGACTTGGATTCTGTGGGAATTCCCAGCCTCCATAGAATCCATAGAAAGGTATATTCCCTTGGTGACCTTAGTACTCTTGGCTATTTGGGGTATCTGCTTGGAAAAAAAAAAAAAGAGGAGGTGATGACCTAAGACCCTGAACAATACCTGATGGGGTCCGGTAGCTATAGAGAGACTTAAAGACAGGGTGAAGTAGGAAGAGAAACTGTCATCCTAAATGCATTACATATTCCACATATGTGGATTTATATAAACACTTGAGGACCAGAGGCAGGAAAAAATGATATGTTGCTTTTCAGATGTGTGATCTTGGGTGCATTACTTATTTTCTCTGAGCCTCAGGCTCTTCATGTGTAGCGTGAGAATAATGATCACGCTAACCTCCCAGAGATGTGGTGAGGAATAAAGGCTAATAGCAAAGTGCTCCATAAATGTCAATAACAGCAACTATGATAACAAAAATAGTAAGAGCTGCCACCAAAAAGAGAGGTTAGAGTAAGCAGTGAGAAAGAAGGCGAATTACCTGGCCAGCACTGATAAAGAGAAATGACCGGAGCTAGCTGCCCTGGCTTAGTCACCTGTGCTTCCTTCCCCTGAGATAACTCAGCTCTCTTTTCTCAGCACCCATGCTCCTTCTCCGTCTACAGATTCATGGACTCTGCTCAGCAAATGTTTGCTCCCACAAATGGCTGCTGATGCAACAGCTCCCTTCCTGAGCTTGGGGGTTTGTGTGGATTAAGAACAGTATCAATGACTGATGTGGCCCTAGAGGTCAAGTAGATGGACATGATTTGCAAGAGAGTTCCTCCCATTTCTCACCATCAGCCTGCCCCTTATTCCTTCACTGCCTAGGCTGTCCTGCCTCTGTCAATAGAAATACAGTGCCCAGATCAAAGGATATATACTATACCCGCTCTACTTTCAACTGAGTTTATCACACTGTATATTTTATGTTCAATTCTAGACACTTCATCGTGTGGAAAATATTAACTAAGGAAGGGAGGACAGGGTGGAGAAAGACCTGGAAACTAAGTCTCCGGAAAACCACATGAGGGTACAGGAAATGTATATTCCTCTCAGGATGAAGGTGCTAGGGACCCACAGAGCAAATGCCTTCGAATCCTGGAGGAGTAATATGCAAGAGAGAAACAGCAGGTGTTGGCTCCAGAAGGCCTCAAAGAGGTGAAATCAGTGGGTCCAAACCCTAAGAAGGCACACTCCTATTTTCCACAGAAAGAACTATTTTACTTGGTTTTGGTTCTATTTGCTTGGATTTGTATTCCTAAATTCTGCATTCCTCTCAATTGGGAACTAATGAGGATGAAAAAATTCCTAGCAGAAGTCTACCAGAGAACTGGTAGGTCTGTCAATTAAAGGTCTTAGGGGGGCTGGAGAGATGGCCTAGCGGTTAAGAGTACCAACTGCTCTTGCAGAGGACCCGGGTTCGATCCCCAGCACCCACATGGCAGCTGAGAACCGTCTGTAACTCACTTCCAGGAGAACTCCAGTTCCAGGGGAATCCGAGACCCTCTTCTGACCTCTGCGGCATTGCACAACACGGGTGCACAAACCTACATGCAGACAGTACATTCACACACATACAAAAATAAATAAAATTTAAAAAAAAGGTCTTAGGGTTGTGTTCTAGGATCTGTAGAAGAGGGAAAGAGGAAGAGGTTAGGAGCTCAACAATGCAGTCTCTCTCTCTCTCTCTCTCTCTCTCTCTCTCTCTCTCTCTCTCTCTCTCTCCTGCATAGACTACACCGGCCTGGCAGCTGTGGTGGCACATGCCTTTAATTCTCCCAGATAAGCCCTCTACCAACTGAGCCCTGTCCCTAACCCCACATTAGAAATCCTTAAATTTTTTAAAATTTTATTTATTTATGTGTATGAATGTACTGTCTGCATGTAGGTTTGGGCACCCGTGTCGTGCAATGCTGTGGAGGTCAGAAGAGGGTGTCAGATTCCCCTGGAACTGTAGTTCTCCTGGAATTGGAGTTTCAGACGGTTCTTAGCCGCCATGTGAGTGCTGGGGATTGAACCCGGGTCCTCTGCAAGAGCAGTCGGTGCTCTTAACTGCTAGGCCATCTCTCCAGCCCCAGAAATCCTTAAATTTTTAACATAGATTAGGATATTGAAGAGCTCAAAATTAGGGTTGGTATTAGACTGTACTAACTGGGTGCTATTTTTCTTTTATTTTTATGTTAGTAGTTTCGTTTTTTTTTGTTGTTGTTGTTGTTGTTTTGGTCTTTTCGAGACAGGGTCTCCCTGTAGTCCCAGCTGTCCTGGAACTCATTCTGTAGACCAGGCTGGCCTTGAACTCACAAAGATCCGCCTGCCTCTGCCTCCCAAGTGCTAGGATTAAAGGCGTGCGCCACCACACCCGGCCAGTAGTTTCGTTTTTTTATGATTAAATTCAAAAGATAGCTGGGCATGGTGGCATACGCCTTTAATCCCAGCACTCGGGAGTCAGAGGCAAGCAGATCTCTGTGAGTTCAAAGCCAGCCTGGTCTACATAGTGAGCTCCAGGCCAGCTAGGACTAAAGGGAGACCCCGTCTCAAAAAGACATAAATAAATAAATTAAATTAATAAATGAATAAATTCAAAAGATAAAGTCAAGCTTTTTTTTCTTTTCTACTCAAACAGGAAGATTCAGTTAAATATTACTGAACTATGGGTCCAAAACATTCAAATGAGCCAGGCGTGGTGGCATATGACTTTGATCCCAGCAATCAGGAGACAGAGGCAGGTGGATCTCTGTGAGTTCAAGGCCAGCCTGATCTACATAGAGAGTTCCAGCCCAGCTGGGACTACAGGGAGACAAAAAAGATGATAGATGATAGATAGATAGATAGATAGATAGATAGATAGATAGATAGATATCTCCAAATGCAAAAAATGGAGCATGGTGGCATATGCTTATAATGCCAGCACTCAGGGGGTGGAGGCTGGAAAATCACAAGTTCAAGGTTATCCTCAGCTATGTGAGGCCAGAGCCCAGGAAACATGAGACCCTATTGGAGGATGGCAGATATATTCAAAGACAATGATGGTCTGAAAGATGTGTCAGCATCTTCTTCCTTTTTTTTTTTGTCTTTTTGAGACAGGGTCTCCCTGTAGCTCTGGCTGTCCTGGAACTCACTCTGTAGACCAGGCTGGCTTTGAACTCACAGATATCCACCTGCCTCTGCCTCCCAAGCACTAGGATTAAAGGCATGGGCCACCACGCCCAGCTTCCATCCCCCCCCCCCAATGGAAAATTTCTCCGTACTTGCCAAAGGACAGGAGAAAAAATGCTTTTCTCATTGCTGGAAACAGATTTACAAGTACCTCAACTGCTCTTCTCTCTCCATTTCCTTAAGCAACAAATTCCTCTATGAAGTTTTCAGGCATGTGTGTGTGTGTGTGTGTGTGTGTGTGTCTGTGTGTGTGTGTGTCTGTGTCTGTGTGTGTGTGTGTCTGTGTGTGTGTCTGTGTGTCTGTGTGTGTGTCTGTGTGTCTGTGTGTGTGTCTGTGTGTGTGTGTATTTAGATGTGCTCTTTTTTACTAGGCACATCTACTGTAGAAAGATCTGGCATTCAGACCATAAGCCTGTAAGCTTTTCTGTCTCTTCATTCCATCAACAGCGGGGAGGGGGCTTCAGATGTAGCTGACTCTGGGCTTCAGCAAACTGCTCCCCCCTCCAGGATGAATTGAGAAGAGGGAAGGGCCTCCAGGGGTGCTGAGTCTAGACTGACAGTAGCTGGAGGAAGACTACCTGAGTCCCAAACCTCCCTTGGTTGGGAGGAGAGGCGCGTTCCTCAAGGCGTCCTCCTCGTGGTCTGACACAAGAATCTGAGTTATTTCTTAGTGAGTAGGCAAACATTTGCACTTGTCACCAAAAATAACTCTGCAAATGAAACGTAAAGATTCTGAGAAGGGAATTGAAAAGAGAAGACCAGGTATTTTCTTGTATCCTAGAGAAGGATTTAGTTTGGGGAGCAGCTCCAGAACTCCCCTAATGCAGACCACAGGTTCAACATGAGGTTCATCCTCACTAAGTACAATTCAAACTAAGGACCCTGCTTCGGTCCAGAGATTTGCATGGAAGAGGGTTAGGGGAAGAGCAAGAATGAAAAAGTAAAGGAAAATTTGCATTGAACTTTTATTGTTTCCCATAACCAGTTAGTCAACTTAAAGGAAAAGAAGGAAAAAAAAAAAAAAGGAAAAGAAGGAAGCCTTGCCTCTCTTGCAGAGAAACTCTTCTATTCAAAAAGAAGTACTCAACAAAACAAAAATTCTATAGTAAGATGGAGTTGTTTATAAAGAGGATTTCAGAAGATTGGTTTGGGGGGCACATTCCTTTGATCTCAGCACTTGGGAAGCAGAGGCAGTTGGATCTCTGTGAATTCTAGGCTAGCCTGATTTACATAGCAAGTTCCAGGCAAGCTGGGACTACAGGGAGACCCTGTCTCAAAAAAGCTCATCCTCCAAAAAAAAAAAAAAAGATTGGTTTTGGTAGATTTATTTAACACATATTAGAAATCCTTCCTTTTATTGAGATAGGATCTCATGTAGCACAGGATGGTCTTAATTTCTTTTTTTTTATTTTATTTATTTCTGTATGTGTATGAATGTACTGTCTGCATGCAGGTTTGTGCACCCGTGTCGTACAATGCCACGGAGGTCAGAAGAGGGTGTTGGATTCCCCTGGACCTGGAGTTCTCCTGGAATTGGAGTTTCGGACAGTTCTCTGCCGCCATGTGGGTGCTGGGGATCGAACCCGGGTCCTCTGTATGAGCGGTCAGCACTCTTTTTTTTTTTTTTTTGTCTTTTTGAGACAGGGTCTCCCTGTAGCCCCAGCTGTCCTGGAACTCACTCTGTAGACCAGGCTGGCCTTGAACTCACAAAGATCCGACTGCCTCTGCCTCCCGAGTGCTAGGATTAAAGGCGTGCACCACCACGCCCGGCCCACGGTCAGCACTCTTAACCGCTAGGCCATCTCTCCACCCCAGGATGGCCTTAGTTTCTAATCTTCATCCAGGATCTGCTTAGTCATTGGAGACCTTCAAGGGTTTGGTGTCTGAGGCAGAAGTGGGCACCCCTACCTATTCCAGAAAATCCGTCTAGATGTGCTCTGTGGATGTCTCTAGTCTCACATACTTATCAGTTTGCAGGACTGACATGCAACTGGAGAAAATGTTCAAAGACAAACCTAGATAGCTAGTATCTGAGGGTCCTAAGAAGGATCTGGAACACACACACACACACACACACACACACACACATACACACACAAAGAAAGGAGTTCCCTTGAAAACCCCAGGATAGACTTTGCCCCTGCCTTACACTTCATTCCACCACACCCTTTACACAGAGCAGAGTTTATGGGAGCCATCCCTCCAAAACTTAGTCATATTTTTCTTTATCTTTTTTTCTTTTCCCTGAGTGGTTAGTCATGCACAGTTGACCATGGATGTATATCTTGACTCTTTCTCCTTTCACTTCCATAATGAGACTGTTGTAGAGAGTTTGTTTGTTTGTTTGTTTGTTTGTTTTGAGACAGGGTCTCCCTATAGCCCCAGCTGGCCTGGAACTCTGTAGACCAGGCTGTCCTTCAGCTCAGATCCATCTGCCTCTGCCTCCTGAGTGCTAGGATTAAAGGCATGAGCCACCATGCCCAGCTTTAAGATGCTTCTTAGCTGCCATGTGGGTGCTGCGAATCGAACCCTGGTCCTCTGCAAGAGCAGTCGGTGCTCTTAACCACTGAGCCATCTCTCCAGCCCTGTTATAGAGATTGATTAAGGGATTTTTTTTTTAAGCAAAAGACCCCCTTTCTCCACTACCATCCACAATTCATGTTTTCCACTTATCCTCTTCATTTTGTACTACCCAGTCAAAATATGCTCCAAAGAGTGGAAAAGAGACCCTGTCAACAGGTGTAACACCTGTCTTCTTACCTGCTTTCTTTGACTGTGTAGATGCCCTATCTGCAAAGCTGTGTACAAGATCACTTTGTTTATAGATAGTTAAACCTCAATGTGTCAAGGTGTGGATTTCAAAGGGTTTTCAATTAGTTTTTAAATGCTCTCTCAGTAGGTGGGATCCTATAGGCTCCTTTTAAGGTCATTTTGGCATTTGTCTATTTCCAATGCACCTAAATTACTGAATTTGAGTGTTCTGAATCGAGACACTATGCTGAAGCCTCTCTCTTTGCCTCTGTTTGTACTATTGCACATGCCGGGTGTGGTGGTGCACGCCTTTAATCCCAGCACTTGGGAGGCAGAGGTAGGTGGATCTCTGTGGGTTCAAGGCCAGCCTGATCTACAGAGCGAGCTCCAGGATACCTAGTACTAAAAGGGAGACCCTGTCTCAAAAATACCAAAAAAAGGGTAAAAACAAAAAGAAAAAAAAAACAACTATTGCACTTCACCCATCGCCCTCCTGCCTTCTGGCTCTTTCTAGTTGCCCTCAGCAACCTGGAGAAAGTGTGTCTTGTTATGTTCCAGTGTAGAGATTCAGCTATTAATTAAGTCAAAAGACTGAGTATAAGAAAAAGTATCCAGAAATGAAAGAGGAAAGGAAGGACCAGCAAGAAACAGGAAATAGATTCCTGCCTTCTGCAAGCCCATGTTCCAGAAACCTATACCTGGAAACCTTTTCTTCTGTGTGGCATCTTGTCCAAATTTTGCCTCTTCGGATTCTTCATCTCAAAAGGCTACAACTCCTAGCAGAGGCTTTGGGCTGGTTTAAATTTAAAATGGGCAATCGGCAAACTCTCTCAAGATAACTCCGTCCAAGCCTGCCTCTCAGGCCTCCTTTCTAGTCACCGCTAATGAATTTCCTTGTCCAGTTCCATTCTTCTTAGGTAACCCATGCTGTACAACAGGAACTGGACAGGGGATGGACCAGTGACTGTCCTCTTTCTTGACAGTTTTTCCCCTTTCCTCTGACTCCAGCTTTGAAGACCATTGTCTATGGCATCAGGATCCTCGTATCCTTGTGTTTAGACCTGCAGCAGGTGGATACAGGAGGCTAGCACCAGTTCCTAGATGTCCCCAGTGATGGAAACTACCCAGTCATGTCAGGCCCGGCCAGCTTCCCCAGGGCTCTACAAGATTTCCAACTGGTAGTTATCTTTTCCCTCAAATTCCATTAGGCATTGAGAGTAATATCTCCCCTCCATGTCTCCTTTCTGACCCCTCCACAAATGATTGTCCTTATTAGTCCTAGAATGGAGAACAGAACCCCGAAGTTTTTAGAAAAGAGAAAATGGAACTTTTGTACATTGGCTACAGGCAGGACCCTGTGGGGAAGAGGAAGGCTTGTCTGGGGCAGGTACCCTTTTCTTGGATCCCCCTCCCTGCAGGACAGACCCTCTATTCATCTTCTATCAGCGCAAATCCCCAGTGAACCTTCAGAAACCTGGCATTTCCAAAGCTGGGTCTTTTCTCCTGTTTACATTTGCTGAAGTAAAGGAAGCCCTAAGTAAACAAACAAATGAACACATAAACACTCTGCGTGAGATTACTTGGATGAGACTCACTCACAGCCATTCAGTGAGCTGTCACTTGACTGAGACAGGTACTGTTAGAGCAATATAGGGGCGAAGAAAGCACCTTCCAAGTCTACTTCTGTTTGTAACCCTGTTTCGTTATCTTCATGGTACTATTCTCCTGGTGAAGCAAACATTATTTCAAGTGCCATTTTTAGGATGTCTGTCTGTTAAAAGAAGTTTGCTTTAATATTTGTTTATTCGGCAGACACTTATTGAGCATCTGTTACAGATCCTGTTCTGATCACTACAAACTGAACATGAACAAAACAGACAAAAGCCCCTACCTCATCTAGCACGCCATGCCTGTAATTGAACCACTTAGGAGGCTGAACAGAGGGAATGCTGTGAGTCGGAGGCTAGCTTGGGGAACATGACAAGCCCCTGCCTCAGAAAACCAAGGGGTGGGAATGTGGCTCAGTTAGGAGAGAGCTTGCCTGGCATGTACGTGCTGGGCCTCAGGTTCAATCTCCAATATGACATACACATAAAAATCTTTGTCTTCATGGATCTTATATTCTAGAATGTTAGAAGATAAGAAATTGATATGGGACACATGTCATTTTTTTATTGTATCGGCTTTTTTAGTGTCTTTGGAAGAGACGATGTTTCTCTACTAGACCACAATGCTTTATCATATTGATAACTCAAAGACACAGTCCTTTGCAGTCCTAGATCCTCCCCTCAACCCAGCCAGGCAGTTCTGTTTTAGGCCATCTCCACGTACTCCTTCCCCCCAAAAGACAATCATTTACTGAGTTGTCTGTCCTAGCCTCCAGGAGGCCCACGCTGCTGGTCCAGCAAGAAGAGAGACCAGGGCATGACCCCAGGACCAGGGCCCTTCCCCCCCCCCCACCTCTGGCTTCAACAATCCTCTGGACAGGCGGCTCCACCAGGGCTGGGGAGTCGGGGACTGCAAGCCATTTCAGGGATGAACTCTCCATGAACCAGGAAGGAAAGGGGGTGGGGGCCATGGAGGAGAGCCAGCAAGGGCAGGCCGGAGAGGCCAGTCTTCAGAGCAAACCTCCTGACTGAGTAAATATTGAGCTGCCTCATCTCCAAGGTGGGGGTTGAAATGGAGCTGTCAAGGCAGAGTAAACTGAAGGGAGCATCTGGCCTCTAAGGAGCAGAGGGCGCATGCTTTGTGGGGCTCCCTCCTTAGCTCTTAGCCAAGAAGAAAGAGCTACAGGGCTTGAAATCATCTGGGCCCAGACCAGCAATCATGAAAGATTGAAGACACTGTAGAAAGTGATTTTAATTAGCTCTAACTAGTCCAGTAGAATAGATTCAACAGAGTGCTTCCCTAGTCTACCTACCTGCCTCCTTACACCTCACTCCCACGTGACCATTCTGTTTATATGCCATCTCCTCTGTCCTGGGGGGGGGGCAGGCTGAGTTAAAGGCCAATGGGACATTTCCACTTACATTAAATACTGAGAAATAAGGCCCAGAGAGGCTAGATAACTTATCCAAGGTCAGAAAGGAGACCTTTGGTAGAGTAAACTCAGGTCTCCTAACTTCTTCTAAAATTCTTTCTTTTCTGAAGATTTCTTTTCCAACCAAGAGAGTGACAATGAATGAAGGCCCTTTGAGCCAAAGTTTACTGCTGTTTCACCTTCTCCGTTTCCCCTGGGGAGTAAAGATTCTGCATCTCCAATTCCTGCCCCACCCTGGGGACACAGATTATATTATATATTTGGGGAGACCAGGAGAAAGCAAAGCCTGAATCTTCTGAGACGTAGGTTAACTTGTGCAAGGGAGGTCATGCAAAGAAGTCCTTGGATCCAGGGGAAGAATTGGTACAACAACAGACCACACGGTCCCCTGGACTATGATGAAAATGTGTTCCCAGAGTTATGCAATACGACCATCCAGTTAAGAGCTTCCTTCTGTTTGATGCCGTCTTCACTATAAGCCAATACTCTGTGGGACTCCCTTGAATCCTTTCATTCACAGCTATTTTATTCCCTGGCAGCAAGTCCTATGGCTTTAGTGCCAAGTGGGTCTGCTGGTGCAGTGCACAGGATGAAGGCTAGAGGATGTCTGCTTCTATTATGCCAAGACTATAAATAACTCAGTGTAAGAAAGTAATAGAAAGATGTGTCTTTGTGGCCACATAAAAGAAGTCTCTACTGAACACTTAACTACATGCCAGACAGCATCCTGAATACTTCTAATATCTATTACTTGGGCTTCCACATCTTCCCAGTTATATCTGAGGGGCTGGAAGCATAAAGAAATGGACTGGCCTGAGCTTATCTGGCTAATGCCACAGAGACCACACTGAAAACTAAGCTGGAGTTCAGGACAGCTATCTTCCACCACTCTAATCAAAAGCCTGAAGCAAAACAAAACGAGACAGTATAAGAGTGTCCGTCCATCTTGCCATTATGTAGAAGGGAGGGAAAGAGTATAAAAGGGTGGTATAGTTCTTCTCTTTGGTCAGGATGAATTTTTTTTTGTCTTTTTGAGACAGGGTCTTCCTGTAGCCCCAGCTGTCCTGGAACTCACTCTGTAGACCAGGCTAGCCTTGAACTCACAGAGATCCGTCTGCCTCTGCCTCCCAAGTACTGGGATCAAAGGCATGGTCTGCTATGCCTGGCTGAGGATGAAAAATTTTTTAAAGGAAGAAGGAGAGAAGGAGGATGAAGAGCAATCAGGGAGGGGAAGAGAAAAAAACCTCAATCAGATGACCTTAGGTGGCGTTAGCCACTAAGAAGGGAACACTGTCTACTTTCTGCTTGACTTTAGCCTTTACACCTGCCAAGGATCAAATAAGGTATGTGTGAGCTGTGGCATAGTCAAGGTACTCCCTGGAGTAGACTGGGACTACAGAAGGGGAAGCAAACATATCCCTTTTGATAATAGCAATAGTTGTTCTACCTCATGTTTATCTTTTTAATATTTTATTTATTTTTATTTTATGTGTAGGAGTGTTTTGCTTGTATGTATGTAAGTGCGCCCCTATTGGCCAATGCCTGTGGAGGTCAGAAAAGGGTGTGGATGTCCTGGAACTGGAGTTACAGATGTTTGTTAGCTGTGCCATATGGGTGCTGGGACCTGAACCCCGGTCCTCTAAAAGAGCAGTCAGTACTCTTTTTTTTTTGGTCTTTTTGAGACAGGGTCTCTCTTTAGTTCCAGCTGACCTGGAGCTTGCTCTATAGCCTAGGCTGGCCTTGAACTCACAGAGATCCGCCTGCCTCTGCCTCTTGAGTGCTGGGATTAAAGGCATGCACCACCATGCCAGGCCTCAGCCAGTACTCTTAACCACTGAGCTATCTCTCCAACCCCAAACTCACATCTACTTATGAAGCATTTTCTCTATATTATCTAGTTTAATGGCAACATCAGTCCAATGAAATCAGTGCCAACTTTATTCCTATTTTGTAGACGATGAAACTAGACAAGGGGAATAGACCAGTTGTCTAGGACCACAAAACTAGCAACAGGCGGGGCTCAGACTCCAGCACAGGTATCCTGGACATTTTCCCAGCTCCATGGTCTTCTCTGCTGAGCCGTCCCGACCATCCCATCATCATCTCTGAGCTTCTCCTTCCACATCTCCTCTCCACCCTGTCCCTGACCACCCACCCAATGGTACTGCCACAAGGAACATACATAACAAAGAAACCCTGGAATTGTAAGTAAGAAGAACTTTGAGGATTTTCAAAACCTTTCTCCCTTGCCCAAGTGATCAAAGGACCTCACGTTGAGAGAGCAAATGCTGAGGAAAAAGGCAAATAAAAGAAGAAAAGTTCACACTTGGGCTGAGAAACAGATGGTTACAGAATAGGGTAGAATAAGGACTGCATTGCCCAGGTCAGGCTCCTCAGAAATACTGACAAACTTTCAACCAACCCTAAGAATTCTCTTTCACATGAAAAGAAAAATAAATCAAGATTAGAGAAAGAGAGGTTCTTATTGTCAAGACTGGAGATGTTTTGTAAAGACTTTCAAAATTTGCACACAAAAAAACTACCTGAGAGGCCTAGAGAAGCTGATGGGTGAGAAGTTTTGTCATTTATTTTGGAGACTTTAACAACAAAAACCCCTGACTTGAGTTAATTGGAGCAAAATTGTGGTTTTGTTTACCAGCCTCTCTTTCATTATCTATGAAAGGAAAGTACACTGTGGTCTTCTCTTTCTCCAAACAAGCATCTTCTTGTATGTAGACCTGTTCCAGAGCAACAGGCTGCAGGGAGGACTCCAGCAGGAGACTACAGTGTGTTCCTGAGGGATGTGGGTCTTTGCAGAAGGAGATGGGGAGCTCTGATTCACTGTGGATTGTTTTGAGCCTGCTTCCTGTTAATGAGGAATTGATTTTCCCCTCACCTTCCCTGGAAGAATCTAGTGCTTTCTTCTGCTGTGACCAAAAATCAAAGGCTTTTTGCTTCTCTCCTGGCTCCACTAGCACCGTCCCCAGGACCTGCTGTCATCCCACGTCAGAGAGCCAGTGCCACCATCCTGTGTTCCAGCTTTGCCCTGACCACTGCTCACCCGCCCCTCCCCCCCAGATCTTTTTGTTCACTTGTCCAAAGTGGGTAAAAGTTGGAAGCTCCACAAATATCCCAAACCAAGGCTCTAACCAGTTCATACCAAAGGGCTTCAAGCACGGGAATTTTGTTCCCACAGACTCTTGTTCTGTCCTCTGTCAAGGTGACCCCTTCAGGGAAGCCGAGCTTGGTGGTAATTTCAATTAAATGCAGAAAAGCAGTTAATAGATTTTTTTTTAAAGAGAGGACTAGAAAGCAACCTCTGGGAAAGCTAAGCTTCCTCTCGAAACACTTCTCTTCCTCTCCAGCTGGGCTGTGCAATTATTGATAACGTTGCCTCTCGCCTGATGGCACCAATTTCATGAGGAAGCAAATGCTCAGCGTTGCTTACATGCAATCAGTCCTTTTTCCAAAGGTCACGAATTAAACAGATTTTCGGGGGGGGGCAGATAAGACGTCCTGTCTTAGTCGCTGCTGCACCCTCTGGGTATGGTTCCGGCCCTGGAGCTTAGGAGCTCCTGGGGTCACTGGAATCAATAGACCAGTCCCAGAGCTGAGAGCCTTATGTCATTTCAATGGCACCATGGAGTGGTGAGCGATAGCGGTTTGCCTGGAGCCACTGGATTTCCAGAGGCCGGGCCCCCCTGCCTCTGCGGACCAAAGGTTTGCCGGTGGGACCAGCCGGGAAACAATAGTTGCATCCCCGGCGCGCCACAGGCTTGTTTGGAAAGCCACAGGAACTTAGAGGTAAAAAGGTCAGCGAAGGATGGCGGCTTACCACCACCTCCTGTGCCCACCCCACACCCCAATGTCCAGCTCCTACCTCCCCTACCCCCCCCCCCTGTACCTCTCCTCTCCTCCCTAGGAGCCCATGCAACCCTTCTTCGGCCATCTCCTTCCTGGAGTCCATCACTCACTCGGAGACCAAGTGCATTCACCTAGAGTAGCAGCTCAAAGGCATTAAGGAGGGCTGATTCCCGCTGAATCAACAGTCACAGGGATTATCTTGATGTCCCCATTGAGTAGCTGGGTGGAATGGCCCTGGCTTGGGAGGTTAACATATGTACCAGTAGGGAATTTGTCAGCCACCCACGCTCTTACCCTCTGAGCATGGGACATCCCAAGGCCCCAAGCGGGTGTTCACTCAGGCTTGCCATGGATGGGTGAGAGGGAAGGAGAAGAGGGAACAGAGGCAGAGTCCCCTCCATCTTTCCCTACACATCCTCCTCTTACACCTTCCTTTGGACATGTCCACACAGACCTGTTTTTCACCTTCCCTGCCTTTCTCTTAAGACCATCTCAGAACTGTCTTACTGCACGATCTTCCTCCATTAGGTTCTCACATAGGTGCCAGCAGGCAATTCGGCCTAGGTTGGGACCCATTCAGCCCTTCTCTGTACTCATCTGAAATAAAATGGCAGCTCTTTCTGGCTCAACCAGGAGAGTAGAGGCCTCCTCCACACCCCTACATGGAGAAGCAGCCGCAGGAAGAGTGGGAAACAGACTTTATTGAAATGAGGTAGTTGCAGATACAAATAGAACCTGGCTTGCTTGGGGCTTGGGTTTCCAGAAACTCCAATGGCTTTTCTACTGTCTCCAAGGTTCAGGTATGGAGACATGTTTGCAGCTGCTGGGAACACTTGCACCATTCCAGGACCTCCCCAGGCTGCCCCCCCAGGAGTAGGGGTAGAGATAGGAAGGAGCGTCCGGGTTGTTCGTTCGATAGGCAATAAATAGGGAAGGTTGAGTGGGGAGTGTCCACCCTTCCTGGTGGAGGCTTGCTGGAGGCAGTCTTTGCAGTGTTCCTGAAGTCTCTGCAGTGCCAAGTTCCCAAACACTTTGGTGATTTAGTGCTGAGGTTGTTAGTAGGAAGAGGCAGGTCTCAAAAAACAACCTTTAGAGGCTGCCTTAGTGCAATAGAAATGTGCCAGGAACAGGTGAGCCGGTTTCTTGGGGAAGGGGACTTTTTGGTCTGGCTCAAGGCAGCTGGTGCTATTGTAAGGTCTGTGGTGATTGGTAGTCCTATGTCTGCACCCAGACACATCCCTCTCAGGAAAACCCAAGGCTTCTCTCTTGTCCAGGAGGGACTTCAGGTAGGAGTGCATGGAGAATCCACCAAGCTCAAAGGCACTGAACTGAGTTGAAAGAAAATTGAACCCGGGAGGATGGGTTGGCTCCGGCCCCTACCCACGTGTTGACACTGAACCAAGGTAGAAGCCCTTCCCTGCACCTTTGATGGGTAAGGGGGTTTCCCAGGCCTCTGGATCAGCAGGATCCCCAGTGATCAGTCATCCCTCCACCCCCCAGATCTGAGAAAAATCAAAAAGTTTCCCCAAGCCTGCCCCGCTTCCTAGGCAGCTCTAAACTGGTGTCTGGGCCTCGAGGAGAATCGCCAAGGCTGTGAAGTTAGGGAGAGTCTAGGAAAGGGCTGGGCTGGGAGCTCCAGTGCGTGAAGCCGGTTAGCTCCGAAGCTCAGTTCAGGAGGTGATGGAGCTGGGCGAGGCTTCCGGGGAGGTGCACGCCGACTGGTCGGAGGCGTCTCCAGCTACTTCCTTGGGGCAGCCTGGTGGGGCTGAAGGCACCCGGCCTCCCTCTCGCTCGCGCTTTTTCTGCTTCATGCGCCGGTTCTGGAACCAAATCTTTACCTGGGTTTCATTGAGCTCCAGGGTGGCGGCGATCTCCACCCGGCGGGCCCGGCTCAGGTACTTGTTGAAATGGAATTCCTTCTCCAGCTCCGTCAGCTGGCGCGTGGTGAAGTTAGTGCGCAGGCCTCCCGGAGCGCTCGGTCCCAACTCCGACACCTTCGCTGGGGGCGGGGCGGAGAGAAAAGCCACGTCACTTCTTTCACCTCTTCCTCCTCTCCACCCTTCCCAGTCCACTCGGGACCCTCGTTCACCTCTCTGCCCAATTTCAGTCCCCACAGATCGACAGTCACCCCCATAGTAATTTCCAAATCTAGAACAACCCCCAGTACTCACACCCAAGCACATAAAAGTGGGATATGTGAAGTGCTCTCACCTGCTTCGGGTGGGAGCACTTACTGGATGGGGAAATCTCACCGGACCTGAGCCGGGAGAGTGTACTTACCTTGCCTCTACCAGAACAGCTGACAGAGAACCCAGCCCTGGCCCAGGACCTGCGCAGGAACAACTGGGTTTAGGGGAGGAAGTGGCCATTTCCGAGCCCTACCTGTCTTAGGTGGATTTCTCTTAACCTTCATCCAGTCGAAAGTCTGGGCGGTGAGAGTGCTAGGTTCTGACGGGCAGGAAGATTCCTTGTCCTCAGAGAGGAGATCCGCATAGGCTGGTGCAAAGTTGGCAGTCTGCTCATTTCCGTAAGGAGGCTGAGGCGGAGGGTACGGCCCTGGGCCGACTCCACCCGCTCCATAGCCGTCGGGCAAACCCCCTAGCTGGGCTCCATAGCTCGACGGATGAAAATATCCTCCATCTCCTTCTGACTGACCCAGAGGGTAATATTGAGAAGGCCCGGGCCCATAACTGGGGTTGCAGGCGGTCGGGGCGTAACCCGAAGGAGCGGAGCTGGGAAAGGACACCCCCAGGGCTGAAGGCGGCTGCTGGACAGGGTAGCCAGAGTTTTGTTGGAGCGCTGGGCTGGGCAGCCCCCCACCATAGCGGCCCTCGCCTGCGTAGCTGTCAACGGCCGGAGCTGAGCTGGGGGGAAAGGCGGTCGGGGCGCTGTAGGCGCTGGGTCCCCGGTTACAGAGTGGGTACTCTAAGAAGGACTTCATCCTATTATAGTCCATGCGTAGAGGCCGCAGGAGGGTCGGGCCGTTTGGGGGAGACACCCTCTTGCCCTACAACCTTTCGGCAGTATGTCACAGCGCTGAGGCTTGCGTCCATGGCCTGGGCCAGCTCGCCTGGGCCAGCGCTCCCCTAGGAAGGAGATAGAGAGTGGGGGTGGGGGGGTGCATGTGATCTCTCCCAGGCCAATGGGCTAAGCGGGCCAGAGTTTGGCAGCCCCTGCGCCCATCCATCACCCCCCAAGCATTAGCATGACAAAGACACTTCAATCACCCTCAGCCCATCCATCTGAGTGTGACGTGGAAGCGTCAAAAACATCTTTCTTCAAAGACTTTTGGAAAGAAGGGACCAGGGGGGTGGGAGGGAAGTTGGAGGAATATTCAAGACTTTGCTCCCCTCCCAACCCCCAAGGCCTTCAATAGGCTCCTGGATTATTAGATTTGGACAAATTCAACCCAGCTGCCCCTCACTCGTCTCACCCCTCAAAGAAGCCTTACCCTATCCCAAGGCTGTTGTAGACCTTAAGAGATGGGAGATCCAGGCTCCCTCTTTTGCCCAGAACCCCCATTCTGTGTTTCTTTCTCCCAGTTTGTCTTGAGGTGATGGGGTAGGGCAGCCTGGTAAGGTATGTTATCTTGGGACAAATGGAGGACTTGGGAGGGGAGGGAGGTGGGAAAACATCTAAACGTGTGAGGAGCAAGGTCTAAAATCCAGAAGAATTCATTAAGGGAGGGGTGAGAAAGTGGCATTTCAAGGGAGCCAGGCAGGACTACAGAAACGTGGAGGGGGAGAGAAGGCAGAGCCGCTCTCTCCTCATTCCCACATCCATTTCTCTCCCTCAGCCTCTCTTTATATTCTCTCTGTCTCAATCCATCTCTCCGTTCGTTCATCTCTCTCCATATTTATATTCGTTCCCTACCTATCCATCAACTCATCTCTCTAGATGTATTTATTCTCTCTCTAGCCATCCATAGCTGTGGCTGGCTCACTCACTCAGACTTAAATAACTCCCTATACGTCTCTAGAGAGCAGCAATGAGCAGAACTCGGTGATATTTACAGGAGAATGAGGAGGAGGGAAATTTTATTCTCTTTTTGCAGTGTTTAAAAGTAAAAGACACCCCAATTCCTTTGGTATATGTACTCCCCCCTCTCCTTCATTGCCTTCCATCTCCTAAAAAGTTAAAAAAGTAAAACATCCCAAGCCTCAAACCCCTAAGTTCAATGCTAGTAATTTTAACTCGAAAATTTCCATGAATGTTCTAGAATAAAAGAAAGGAGTTTAGTTTGCTCAAGGAATGGGAGAATTGCTGCAGAGCTCGTGAGGCCCAGAATTCTAAGCTAAGGCTTAAGAATGGAACTTCATCTCCTTTTGCTCTATCTGTTGGGTTATGGTTGGAGGAGAAACAGGAACTCTCTCTCTCTCTCTCTCTCTCTCTCTCTCTCTCTCTCTCTCTCTCTCTCTCTCAGATTAGAAGAGAAGCTCTTAGGTAGAGCCCATTGACTCTCCTCCTCCGGACTCTGAAGACAAGAGTCCAACACCCACACTCATTTGTAACTTGTCAGGGTGTCTGCCTGGCCTGGCCGGAGGTCTGGGGCCGGAGCTCGGGCAAGTCCAGGAGGGCAAGAGTTCAGGGAAGGATCTCTGTAAACAATGGAGCTCAGGAAAGGAAGGGAGCAGGTGGAGCAGGTCTGGGAGAATTCTTAAAACCTCTCAGGTTTCCCTATCCCTAGAAAAGCAGAGTGTACATTCTTCCTTCCTCAAGAAACCCAAAGTTTTCTCCATCTCTGTGTCTCCCCGCTTTGCTGGCTCCCATCCCTCCTCACTGTCCTTGCCCTTAGCTCTCGACTAGGAAAGAGCTCAGAGCACTATGCAGAACCCCACTCCTTCCCCTCCTCCCATGTGCTCTGCTTCAGATCCAGACAGGTGAAGCAGAGTGGGGACCAGCTAGTAACTTCTTTAGGAGAGATGCAGTGGCGGAGGGGAGAAAGAGCGTTCACTTTCCAGAGGGATGTGTGCAGATAAGGGAGGGGAGATGGGAAGGATGGCCTGCAGAGAGATCCAGAGAGAAAGGATTCTTGAGGTGGAAACAAACAGGTTTCTTCCTGTTTCTCATTTGGCGGAAAGGGATTATAGTTGTTCCCAAACTTTTCCTCTTAAAGTGTTCTCCATGGAGGATAAGACTCTTGGGTATAGGGAACTGGGGGTTATTGTCTAACCCCAAATCTGTGCTAAGCTTATGTCTGACCTGGCTGCCCTGCGTCACTCTTCATCACCTTCCCTCAAAACCTTCTCACCCAATCCCTTGGTCTTCTAACTAAACAACCAATTTGAAGTCTAAAGGAAGATGAAAATTCCAAAAGTATTTAGTAAAGCTGCATGAATCTGTCTGGGAGATAAAGAAATACATTCTCCGTATAATACATGAAGTCAGGGTCATTATAGTCTGTCATTAATGACAGAAAAAGAAAAAAAAGAAGGCTGGGCCAAAAGTACTTCAAATTATAAGTCAATGGCAGGGCTGGTTTTAACCTCAGTTCTCTTAATTTGTTATGTTTTCTAGTTCATCCCTGAGTCTTGACACTTCCCCTCTGATAGGAAGTACATTAAATCTTCATAAAATTCCTTCTGGCTCTTCAAATCCCAGAAGCAAGGACTGGAAACCAAGCAGTTCAGACCCCTGGTTCCCAAACCTCCTCCTCAGTAGCTTCCCTGGCTGGAGTGGACCACAGAATTTTCTAGCTGGGCTACCGAAATACATGGTAGAGTATGAGTGAATCCAGCACCCAAATGAAATAAAGTGATTTCCTAGTTTGTATGATGTGTTTAGTCATATATAAAACTTAGGCATGTTTTGATCTGAAATTATCTTTTTGTTTTGTTGTTTTGTTTTGTTTTGTTTTGTTTTAAAGACAGGCTTTCATGTAGCCCAGGTTGGCCTTGAACTCCCTATGTAGCTGAGGATGGCCTTGAACACCGCCTCATCCTCCAGTTTCAACCCTCCAAGTGCTGAGATTATAGGTGTGTCCCAATATGCCTGGCCAAAAATTTTCCTTGAGCTTTGCTGGTCCTTATGCAAGGTATTGAGAAGCCAGTCTAACCAGAATAGAAATATGTTAGAGGTATACAGCTTGGATTCTAGTCCTTTCTATGGAGGAAGCTGGCCTGGGGGAAGCAGGTCAGGTTGGCAAGAGCTATCTAACAGGGATTTTTTTGTTTGTTGTGGTCTTTTCGAGACAGGGTCTCCCTGTAGCCCCAGCTATCCTGGAACTCGCTCTGTAGACCAGGCTGGCCCTGAACTCAAAAAGATCCACTTGCCTCTGCCTCCTGAGTGCTAGTATTAAAGGCGTGCACTACCACACCTGCTCTAACAAGCTTTGCATTAGGCCTCAAATACATCTATCTACTCTTTACTCTCCCCAGCCCAAGTTTTGAGGGGTGAAACTCAAGATCAAAGGCTGGATGGAGCTTTCAGACTTAGTCTATCCAAGTTTATGATTTTCTCACTGTAGGAAATAGCTTTTTGCTGTTGTAGGGAAAGGGATAGAATATGAATTCAGGATTCTTTCTTTCTTTTTTTTTTTTTAGTCTTTTTGAGACAGAGTCTTCCTTTAGTCCCAGCTGGCCTGGAGCTCGCTATGTAAACCAGGCTGGCCTTGAACTCACAGAGATCTGCCTGCCTCTGCCTCCTGAGTGCTAAGATTAAAGGCGTCCACCACCACGCCCGGCTAAGGATTATCTCTCAGGGTGTAAGCTAAGTATTATGAGTCTGGCTGAGACTTTGGGTGGTGCATATTATAATTCTGTAATGAGATGAGTACTAGATTCAAGTCTGCTTGGCCATTTGTTCAAGGCCCTGCTTGGCCATTTCTTAACATTAAGACTCAGGGTAAGTCCTTTGATTTCTCTGGGTCTCAGCCTCGAAGAAAAAGAATGGGTTTAATATGACTTACTTTGCTGCAGTGCTGGTAGAATTAAAGCAAACAAGAAAATATCAACCATAGAGAATTCTGTAGTTGTGTGATAATAGCATTACAAGCACATTCTGAAATAGCATGAGTCAGTCTTCTGTTTTTTAATATAACTAGCATATTAAAATATGGAAATATGAGATGGGAGAATAGCATGTGTGCTATCCTTTTATGTAATGTATCACCATATATTATACAATATGTACTTTATCATATGCAAATTTCATTGAAGATGAAGGAAGTTGGCTTTTTTTAACCAGAAGATTTTCTTCTAAGCTAAAATGGTTTTGTTTTGTTTTGTTATTTTAAGGCTTTTTAATTAAAGCCTAACATTCAACAATATATAATGATCTCAAATGATAAAGATTTACAGCAGAAAGGTTTGAGGTTAGATCTAGAAAAACGTTCCTGATTTCCCAAATATTTACTGGAAGTTTTCCAGAGAAGATGGTGTCATTCCTTCCTTAATGGTATTTGGCTTAGAGACTGCCCTTCTGGGAGATGGAAGGGCTTGAACCATACTTCTTGAATTTAGAAAGTCATCAAGATACAGGCTTGCGTCTGAGGTGACGACTGATTAGGAAAAATGATTAAATAGCAATTGGGATCTTCCTAAAAAAAAAGTTTACAGTGACATGAAGAACAAAAATAATGTTCTAATTGATCAGGTTTATCCAGAGCTGAGGATATAGATTAGTGTTTAAGCACTTGTCTAGGATACATGAGGCCCTGGGTTCAATTCACAGCACTATGAAAAATTAATAATAACAAAGGAAATGATACTTAGGTTTATAAGGTGAGATATATATATATAGTTTAGATTTTTTTTTCTGAGGGGAGTGAAACAGGGATTCCTTAAAAGCCCAGCTGACCTGCCTGGAATTTACTATGTAGATCAAGCTGGCCTCATCTTTTTTTATTTATTTTATTTATTTATCCATGTGTAGGAATGTACTGTCTACATGTAGGTTTGTGCACCTGTGTCGTGCAATGCCTCGGAGGTCAGAAGAGGGTGTCAGATTCCCCTGGAACTGGAGTTCTCCTGGAATCAGAGTTACAGAAGGTTCTCAGCCACCATGTGGGTGCTGGGGATCGAACCCGGGTCCTCTGCAAGAGCAGTCGGTGCTCTCAACCGCTAGTCAAGCTGGCCTCATCTTATAGAGATTCACCTGCCTCTGCCTCCTGAGTACTGGGATTCAAGGCATGTGCCATCACACCTAGCCAATGCGTAATATTTCTTGAAGAAAATATACACTTTGGAAAGCTTATCAAAACTTGATCAAGCCAGACATGGAGGCCCACAATAGGACTTCCAGCACTCAGGAGAGAGGCAGGTAGACCTCTCTGTAAGTCTGAGGAAAGCCTGACGAGTTCCAGGCCAGCCAGGGCTACACAGTGAGACTCTGTCTCAAAACAAAAGCAGAAAACAAAATCTTGATCAAAGGACTAGTGAGATGGCTCAGTGGGTTGAGGCACACACAGCTGAGCTCAATAAGCTGAGTTTAACACCTGGGATCCCAAAGCTGTTCTCTGACCTCCACATGCATGTATTGGTGAGCATATGGACATGCACATACACACAATAAATACATAAACAAATCACTAAATTAATTAATTTTCATTAATTTTTAAAATACTTATTCAAGAGCCAGTGAGATAGCTCAGGGAGTAAAAATTCCTTGCCCTCCAAGCTTAATGACCAGAACCCACATAAAGGAAGGAAAGAACCAACTCCACAAGGTTATCCTCTGACCTCCAAACGTATGCCATGACATGAGTGCACAGGTACACGGACACATACACACAATAATAATAATTATAATTATTAATAATAATAAATTTTTTGGTCTTTTTGAGACAGAGTCTCCCTGTAGCTCCAGCTGTCCTGGAACTCACTCTGTAGACCAAGCTGGCCTTGAACTCAGAGAGATCTGCCTGTCTCTACCTCCCAAGTGCTAGGATTAAAGGAGTGTGCCACCTCAGCATAAATTTATTTTTTGGTCTTTTTTTTTTTTGGAGACAAGGTCTCCCTGTAGCCCCAGCTGGCCTGGAACTCACTCCTTAGACCAAGCTAGCTTTGAATGCACAGGGATCTGCCTGCCTCTGCCTCTGCCTCCCAAGTGCTAGGATTAAAGGAGTGTGCCACCTCAGCATAAATTTATTTTTTGGTCTTTTTTTTTTTTGGAGACAAGGTCTCCCTGTAGCCCCAGCTGGCCTGGAACTCACTCCTTAGACCAAGCTAGCTTTGAATGCACAGGGATCTGCCTGCCTCTGCCTCTGCCTCCCAAGTGCTAGGATTAAAGGCATGCACCACCATGCCTGGCCCAATAATAATAAATTTTTAAAACTTGATCAAGTTGAATTTAGATCTGAATGATTTTTTTTAGTTTATTTATTTTTGTATGTGCATGAGTGTACTGTCTGCATGTAGGTCTGTGCACCCATGTCATGCAATGCCTCGGAGGTCAGAAGAGGGTGTCAGATTCCCCTGGAACTGGAGTTCTCCTGGAATTGGAGTTACAGATGGTTCTTAGCTGCCATGTGGGTGCTGGGGATCGAACCTGGGTCCTCTACAAGAGCAGTGGGTTAAGAGCTCTTAACCGCTAGGCTATCTCTCCAGCCCCTGAATGATTTTTTTGTGGTAGTGATTTGGAGCTGGGGATTTTCACAGGACTGCTTTGCGGTTCACTCTCCTCTGAGGAAGAAGTAGTGGAAACCTTGCCTCCATACTGAGCTGGAGACCTAGGGGCTGGGAGGAAGGGAGAAGCTGGGCTGCAGAAGCCAATGGGAGAATGGAGGATTTGGGCTATGTTGGCCATAGCAGGCAGAAGGGATGAAGTGGATGAAGAGGACAAAGGGATGAAGAAACCACCTTCTGCAAAGTAAGGCCATGCATTAGGTTGAGATCACATTTCAGGAAGGTATGCAGGAAGGCCAATGATACTTCTCAGAGATCTTGAAGAGTGCCGGACAGCAGTGCTGTTTAGGGAAACTCAGCATTTGTAGCTATGCTCTGAGGCCCAGTAACTAGATAAAAGTCTATTACACCACATATCAAAAGAAGTTCAGTGGTTCTTTTTAAATGAAATGGCCTTTTGAACAAGAGTAAACATAATCAAATGTTGGGAAAGATGGAAGAGGATGAAAGCCAGAGAGAAACTTGGCTAGGACATTTCCAAATACTCAAATACTCATATTTAATAAAGACATGATACCTGGCACATAGCGCTACATCTAATGGCATACTTGTTGAAAAGATTTAAGTAATGGAACTGCAGAGATGGCTCAGTGGTTAAGAGCACCTACTGTTCTTACAGAGGACCTGGGTTTGATTCCCAGCACTCACATGGTGGCTAAGAACCCTCTTTAAGCCGGGTGTGGTGGTGCACACCTTTAATCTCAGCACATGAGAGGCAGAGGCAGGCAGATCCCTGTGAGTTCAAGGCCAGCCTGGTCTACAGAGTGAGTTCCAGGCCAGCTGGGGATATAGGGAGAGACTGTCTCAAAAAAAAAAAAAAAGGGCTGGAGGGATGGCCTAGCGGTTAAGAGCGCCGAACGCTCTTGCAGAGGACCCGGGTTCGATCCCCAGCACCCACATGGCGGCTGAGAACCGTCTGTGACTCCAGTTCCAGGGGAATCTGAGACCCTCTTCTGACCTCCGCGGCATCGCACGACACGGGTGCGCAGACCTGCATGCAGACAATACATTCATACACATAAAAATAAATAAATAAATAAAAAATTAAAAAAAAAAACAAACAAACAAAAAAAAAAAAGATTTAAGTAATGATCAGGGGCACGGGTGTTGGCGTAAAGATACAAATTAAAACTTGTTAAAATGATCCCACCAGAAATGTGGAGGTAGACACAAGAGTCTATTACCAGACATCAAGAGTCACTTTAGAGCATTCGACTCCATCTGTAATAAACTTCAGTGAAGACTTGTGAAGACTAACAAATATATTCTTGGCCCATACTAATACAGACTCCATTAGAATCATTTAATTCTTCCATTTATTTCACAGATAGAGAAACTGAGGTCCAGAAAGGGGAAGGGACTTGCCCAGGCATAAGTTAACTTTTTTTTAAATGACTCTAGGTTATCATGATTGCAAGTAATTCCTCAGTTCAATGGTCCTTGCTTTCACTGTAATATTAATGAGCCATTTTTCTTACAAGAACGATTCACTAAAGAGCACGGCAGACTGACCAGCAGCTTTCTGGCATGCACTGAAGCCTTCTACTCTAGCCACAGCCAATTTATAACCTGTCTGTCCAACAGACAACTCACAGTTGGGCCTGACCCAAGAAGAACCCTGTCCCAGTCATAATGGAATAAGTGAATACACTTGCCTGGCACTACTGTCTAGCCTGTCACCACTAGTGGGGTCAGCTGGCCTACCTAGGAGCCAGTCTCCATTCTCCACTGGAAGATCTTAGGCTAAAGTGGACAGAGTGACCCCAGAGATGAAAGGAGGAAGAATTGGAATAAATTCCACATTTGCAGGCATTCCTTGATTTTGAAGTTGGGAGAGGAAGTGAAAGATGGGTGTCACTTCCTTCTGGGAGTGCGCTACCTCTTTTATTCTGCTGTGGTATCACCAAAGATGGTAAGATTGTGAATTTGGGTAAAGAGGGAGGCAGGAAGTCTAAGTGTGTTGTAAATAGAATTCCAGCTCTTCTTTAATAATCAGCCAGGGGGAATGCTGGATTCTCTGATTTCCTGGATTGGAAACTTCTTACCCTTATCACAGAGGAGATACCGGAATCTAAACAGGTAGACAGAATTTACCTTTTTTTAGCAGGAGGAAGCAGAATGGATACCATCTCCAGCTGAAATGATCTGTCCTTTGTCCTCATGATTGTAGCTGGGAGAACTGGAAAGTCGTACCAGATAAAATGGACCAGTGATTGTTTTTCTTTGTCTCTTTCCCTTTCTCTTTCTTTTTCTATCTCCTCTCCTCTCCTCTCTTTTGCCTCCTCCCTCTCTCTTGACTGTACCCTCTTTTGTCTTTTTTTTTTTTTTTTTTTTTGAGAAGGGTCTCCCTTTAGTCCCAGCTAGCCTGGAGCTCACTATGTAGACCAGGCAGGCCTTGAACTCACAGATATCCACCTGCCTCTGCCTCCCAAGTGAGTGCTGGGATTAAAGGCCTGCTTCACCATGCCCAGCCTAAGATGGTTCTTAGCTGCCATGTGTGTGCTGGGAATCTAACCCAGGTCCTCTGCAAGATCAGTCAGTGGTCTCAACTGCTGAGCCTTATGCACCCTCTTTTGTAAGGGTAGTTTCTTTTATTTTTTTTTATTTACTTTTTGTCTTTTTGAAACAGGGTCTCCCTGTAGCTCCAGCTGTCCTGGGACTTGCTTTTTAGACCAGGCTGGCCTTGAGCTCACAGAGATCCACCTGCCTCTGCCTACTAAGTGCTGGGATTAAAGGCTTAATATTTTTTTTATAAATTTTTTTTAATTATTTATTTTTGTATGTGTATGAATGTATTGTCTGCATGCAGGTCTGTGCACCCGTGGTCAATGCCGCGGAGGTCAGAAGAGGGTCTCGGATTCCCCTGGAACTGGAGTTCTCCTGGAATTGGAGTTACAGACGGTTCTTAGCCGCCATGTGGGCGCTGGGGATCGAACCCGGGTCCTCTGTAAGAGCGTCGGTGCTCTTAACCGCTAGGCTATCTCTCCAGCCCCCAGGCTTAATATTTTTTTAAACAAATATTTTATTATCTTTATTTTATGTGTAAGAGTGTATTGCCTTTGTGTGTGTAAGTGCACCTTACACACACAATGTTGGAGGAGGTCAGAAAAGGGCATTGGATCCCCTGGAACTGGAATTATAGACAGTTAGTTGTTAGCTGCCATGTGGGTGCTGGGATTCAAACCCTGGCTCTCTGCAAGAGCAGTCAGTGCTCTTAACCACCAAGCCCTCTCTCCAGGTCAAGGGTAGTTTTAAAAAAATATTTTATCGGGGCCGGGCGTGGTGGAGCACGCCTTTAATCCTAGCACTTGGGAGGCAGAGGCAGGCGGATCTTTGTGAGTTCAAGGCCAGCCTGGTCTACAGAGTGAGTTCCAGGACAGCTGGGACTACAGGAAGACCCTGTCTCGAAAAGACCAAGAAAGAAAAAATTTTATCGGGGCTAGAGAGATGGCCTAGCAGTTAAGAGTGCCGACCGCTCTTACAGAGGACCCAGGTTCGATCCCCAGTGCCCACATGGCAGCCGAGAACCTTCTGGAACTCCAGTTCCAGGGAAATCCAACACCCTCTTCTGACCTCCGTGGCATTGCATGACACGGGCGCACAAACCTGCATGCAGACAGTACATTCATACACATACAGAAATAAATAAAATTTTAAAAATTAAAAATTTTATTTACTATTTTTATTTTATGCATATGAGTATGTTACTCACATGTATGAGTGTATCCATGTTGCACCATGCCTGTGGAGGTCAGAGAGGGCATTGGATCCCCTGGAACTGGAGTTAGGACAGTTGTTAGCTACCATGTGGGTGCTGGGCTTTGAAAACCCCTCTGCAAGAGCAATTGCGTTCTTTTTTTAAATTTGTTTTTGTTTTTTATTTTGAGACAAGGTCTCTCTGTAGCCCCAGATGGCCTGGAGCTCACTGTGTAGACCAGGCTGGTCTTGAACTCACAGAGATCCACCTGGCTTTGCCTCCTGAGTGCTGGGATTAAAGGCGTGTGCCACCACACCCAGTGCAACCAGTGCTCTTAACCACTGAGCCATCTCTCCAACCCCAAAGGTAGGTTTTAGAGACTGAGTCTCATTCTGTAACCCAGGCTGGACTGGAGATCACTGTGTAACTCAGGCTAGTCTCAAACTCAACATCAATCTTCCAGCCTCGGCCTTACCAGCTTTGTAGAAGCCTGGTACTTCATTTTTCTTTTTGATACAGGGCCTCACTAGGTAGACCAGGATGGTCTGGAACTCAGGATCCTTCTGTCTCAGCCTCCTGAGTGCTTGAGATTATAGGTATTTGTCACTATGCCCAACTCAAACATGGAGGAAGGCAGAAAGCAAGGTGGCACTGTAATCTAGCAGTCCTACTCAAACTTAAATGTGCCTATAAATCACTTAGAAATCTGCTAAGTTGCAGATTCAGATTGTGTAATTTTGGAGTGGAACCTAAGATTCTGCATTTCTAACTAGCTCCAGTCATGTGGTCATGCATCTGCTGCTGGGCCATGGAACAACCAGGATCTATAAGACTGAAGCTTCAAGGACCCCTGGGTATTGTGGACCAGAGTCCCATAATGGGGCTTCTCTCCAGCTCCTGCCTTTTGGCATTGATGAAGGGTGTTCTCCTTTTGGCCAAAGAAAGCTGGGAGGTGGGTAATTAGTGAGATCCTTCTGCTATTTTTGATCTTTGCAAGAACCTACTATAGCTGCGAGAACATTTTTAATTAGACAAATTATCTAGTTTGGCTGTCCATAGACATCAAAGCCCCAGCTGATATGTCTCTTTCATTTTGCTAGGGTAGAAATGGCTTGTGTGCTGTGATTTTTAAGATGTTAAACACTGCCTGTGGACATATTTTATGAAGAAATACACAGCCCAATGAGATGTATAGTGTGGTTTTAATATATTGTATATTCTCTTATTTATGGAGAAAATAAACACACAAGCCAATAAGCTGTGTATTATTACTTTAATATATTGAATTTATTTCATACCTATATATTTTACGAGGGGAAATAAACTAATAAGATACACAATATTATTATAATAACACATCTAATTGTTCTATATTAATTTATTTATGAGAGAAATAAGTGCAATTTAACATGACATAAGATTATTTAATGCATGAGATGAATTCTACATTAAGACAGTTTAAGGGATTAAATTTCAGCTGAATAAAATGTGTGTACTTCCCACACTGAGGGACTCATCGGGGACAAAAAAAAATGCAGAGGGCCTGTCTAGTCCTCTGTGTCAGGACCTCTGTTGGCTCCTGGCTTTTCCTGACAATTGCTGCCTCTCTGTGCCTGGTGCTCCAAGTCCTGGTCCTGCTGGTCCAGGAAAAGTCTGGGAGACCCAGGAAAAAAACCGCTTTTAGAGAAAGGCAGCATCTGCCAGGCAGGTAGCCCCGCCGTATCTGTTTCTGAACCCGAGAAATATTAAATAAACCTGAGGAGGATGAATGGCTTTCCAGGGCCCCTTAAATCTCCAGATTCCTGAGAACAAACCCAGAGGCAGATGGGGAAGATCTATTCTTGCTCCCCGCTTAAGGAATTTACAAAGAACCCAGAAGGGTGCGGTGGGGGGTGGGGGTGGGGGGGGAGGAAGAGAGTGTAGACCATGGCGTTGAGATGGAAAATGAAGTTGTTGGTCCAGACAGGTTAGTCTGCTTCTGGAAAACACTCTGGCTAGGTTTCAAATCTCAGAGCCGAGAGCAAAGGATCAAAAGTCACGCTGGGTGAAGTAGTGGAAGGCCCCGGGGCCAGCCGCTTCCCTCCCCTTCCCCCCAGGAGGTCTCCCCCACCTCTCGTCCTCAGCATCTGTGGGGCTCATTTATTTTAAAAAAGTAAAATAAAAATAAAACCCCGCAATTAGTGGAAGGCTGTAAGTCTGACTTCACCCAAAGATCCGGACTCGGGAAGATGGGGCGGGGGCTTGGGGGTGGGAGCCGGACCCGGAGTCCGCGGATGCCGCTGTCATGGCGGTCGCTTCCCTCGCGCTCCCAGCGGCCCGGCCCAGCGCCATTTTGAGCATCTTCCCTGCTTCCCGGTCTCCCGGCTGCTCCTTCCCGCCTGGCAGGCCCGATGTGCCCCCACCTCCCCTGGCTTCCCTGATTCCGGACCAAACTTCTGCCCCCACCTCCAGTGCTTTAGCCACCTCCAGCCCCCAGGAGCCCCGGCCCCAAGCGTGCAGAAGTGCCGCTCGGCTCTTGCACCTGAATGCAGCAAGGACGCCCAAGAATCCCTCCTCCTCAATTCCTGCAAGCCTCCAAGTCTGTCCCTGAGCCCTGTTTTTCTTGCATTCCCATCTGTTCCACCCACCCACCTTTATTTCTAAGCGGAGGGCCGGAGGCCGTCCCTGCGGGTTGCAAAGGCCTTCTCTTAGTGGGGCGCGCGGGGGGGGGGGGCGGACAACAAGCTTCCAGGAAACTACCAATTCTTCCTGGAGTACTGGAGAGAGAAGTTGAGGCAAAGCGGGGACACCTTTGTACCACCCGGACTTTGCCAGTCCAGGAGATGGGGCCTTGCTGCCGCTGCGGCGGCTCAGCCTAACCAACGTCAGACGACGCCTTAAGAAGAAAAGACCAGCTTTGGGGACTTGAGAATAGGGTTGAGTCCCAACACAAACACTCGTTTTCGTATTATAAAGACATTTATTTAATCTATGAAAATAATGTACAATAAATACTTTCCCCTTTACCTATTATTAAAGAATTTTAATAAATAATCTACAGTCTAAAACTTAAAAAAGAGGAAAATAGGTCCCTCTAGTTCTTTTTAAGAAAACCCTCCTCCCCCTCCCGCCCCCGCTAGAGTTTAAATTATTCCTGAGATTTCGTTGGAAGTTTAGCAAATGGGATTTTTTTTTTTCTTGGAGTGGATTAAGCGCTAATTCATTAATACCTGAATTTTAGCAAAAACACAAGTAAAATGTGACTAGGGGTAGAAGAGTTTCGGTTTTTGTGTTTGTTTTCCAAGGAGGACCCCGGGTGGAAAAGAGGTTTAGGGAAACTGCAAGTCGATGGCACAGAGCGTGCTGGTGAAGAAGTCGAGCTCTTCCTCCGAAAAAGGGACCGGGCTGTCTAGCGAGCCCTGCAGGCTGGGAGAAAGGCCTCCTGACAGCTGGAGACAGGAGTCTGCAGCCAAGAAGTGGAGGTCGGGCAGGAAAGGCGAGTCCCGCCGCTCGGGGAAAGCGTCTTCGAGCAAAGGCTCGGGCTCCAGCCCGCGCGCTCCGCGCAGCGCACAGCCGGGACTCGGCGCGCCCACGCTGGGCAAGCGAGCCTCCAAAGGCCCGGGCCCCGGAGCAGCCCGGGGTCCGCGCGCGACCTCGGCCGCGGGGAAGCAGGCTTCTCGCAGCGCACGGGAGGCGGCCGGGCGGCCGGGGCTGAGCTCCGGCTCCTCCGCGGGCTCTGCCGCGTCCTCCGAGGCGCCAGGGCCTGCGGGCTCTCCGTCGGGCGGCTCTCGGTGCTGCGTCTGCCGCTTGTGTTTCATGCGTCGGTTCTGGAACCAGACTTTGACCTGCCTTTCGGTGAGGTCCAGCAAGGCCGCGATCTCCACGCGCCGCGGCCGGCACAGGTACTTGTTGAAATGGAATTCCTTCTCCAGCTCCAGCAGTTGCGTGTTAGTGTACGCCGTGCGCAGCCGGCGCGACCCGCCGCCGCCGGCGGTCTCAGGCAGTCCTAGGCAGTCTGCGGGAGAGCAAGTTGGACATCAGTGCGGGCTCAAGTCAACCTCAGTTCAGCCGAGATCAAGAGTACCCCATCCTCCAAAAAAGAGCATCGGCATTCTCACCCCACCCTCACGCGGCTTCCTTTCCATGCCTTTGGTTTCTTTGCGCGCTCGCTCCTTTGCAGACCTGGCCCGGGTCAGGGCAGTGCATTCAGAGCCGCCCACGGCCGCGCAGGGGGAGGGGAGCAACTCCTTTTGGCTCCCAGAACCTCAGATCCCCTACCCCCGCTCCAGTCCTCCCAGTGGACCCCTCAATTCAGAACTTTTCAACTCAACCAGGGAAGAAGGAGCAGAAAGGACTGTTCTCCTTGCCCCCTTTTCCTTCCTAGCTCCTGAGTGCCCCTCCTCTCCTAGAGTTGGGGAAGGAAGGAGGATAACATTTTTTCCTGGCCCCAGTGTCAATCCCAGAAACGACTTGCATTCCTCTAGATAGATAGGGGAAAACATTTTAATGAATTCTTTTCTTCTAGCATAGAAAAAAAAAAAACACGAAAAGAAAAGAAAGCTTTTTTTCCCCATCCCAGCTTCCCAAATCTGCTGCAAGAAAACTGCTGGCCGCGGCCAGGCCTGAAGTCCAGCGGGATATTCCACTTCCCCACCCCCAGAATCCACCCACCCAGGAACCCCAACAGGCCCGACATCCCCACACTTTCTCCCCTTCCCTTCCAGCCGCCCCTCCCCCACCACGCTCACACACCTGAAGGTGATCCGATTGAGGAGGCCCGGACCGAGGAGGCGGCGGGTGAAGGCGATGTGGCCGATTGGTTGGGTTTCTTGGACGATTTCTTCTCTTTCATCCAGGGGAACTCGGGGGCTTGGGGGGCAGCGGGGAGCGGCGGCGGCAGCAGCGGAGCAGGCCCATCTTCGGCTTGCTTTTGGCTCCCGGGTCTCTGAAGGGTGGAGGCGCCCGGCTGGAGGCTGGGAAAGGTTTGCTCCAAAGGAGGAGGAGGAGGAATTAATGTCGACTCCTTGATTGATGAAGTTTGAAATGTCTCCAAGACAGCGGGAAAGGAAGTCAGACACTCGGCGAGCGATGGCTGGCTGTTTATAAACCCAATCTCCCTCTCAAATTCAAAATTCATGGCTTTCAATGGTGGGGGAGGGGGCCTGCTGGGGGGGGCGTCAGGAGGGAGGATCGGAAGGGACCCCCCCTCCTGCCCCCCCCAGTTTTATGCAATGGAGCGATTTTGCGGGGGAGAGGGATTTCGCTCTCTCTTTTTTTTAAAATTTAGGTCTTTATAATTGTATATTGCTGATAAATACAATCGTATGGGGACTCTCTCTATTAAACCCAGGACTCGGGCGAAATTGCAGGGAATTCATGGTCACGGGACCGGCCTCCGCCAATCGCTCGTCTGGGCCTAGTGGAAAACACAGAGCATTATTTGCTTTAATTGATTCAAAAACTCCAGAGAACCACGACCTGGATACCATAAGCCTCCCCTCTCCATTCCTACACCAGTGCCTCACACTCTTCCCAGTAACCGTCTTTCTCTAGAAAAGCTAGAGGAACCTCCTCCCCCCTTTCGGAGGCTGGGCGGTTGTGGGAGCCTTGGAAACAACCAAATTGGAGGGAGAAACATTTTCCTAAAGATTTTAATAGAATAAATTAATAAGCTTGCTTTCTGGGGCAGCATCCTCCTCTGCCTCCCCTCCCCCCCCCAGAAAGAGAGAGAGAGAGAGAGAGAGAGAGAGAGAGAGAGAGAGAGAGAGAACCAGCTCATCTGGGCAGACACATGAGTAGAAAGAAAGAAAAGCTTGTGCTTTGGGGGGCAAAGTCAGCTAAGGTGCAAATAGGATGAGATTTATAAATGCATCCCATCCCACCCCCTTAAAGGTGTAGTTCAAGCTTCAGAAATGGACCAGCACCCCCCGAGGCTGGCACCAGAGGCTCTATAGATATCTAGAGCACTTCGGGGCACTGGGCTGCCCCCCCCAGCTATGTACCCTGGGTTCCTATTTACTGTTCCTTATGTCCACCTGCCTGCCTAACGGGGTCATCTGCATTCTCTGTGACACCCCAGCACTGACAACAGGAGCGTCTAAGATGGCAAATGCACCCACTCTGCCCTCAAGTTTGAATCTGTATCCATGGGCACCAAGGAAGCCATCCATTTAACTTTCAAAATTCCTCAATGCATTGTAGGGGGGAAATCTCTCTCCTTAGGACAAAGGGGCCTTCGCTCCCATATTTGCCCTGGCCTTACTGTGTTTTTAATCCCTGGTAAGAAAGAATTCCCTAAAGATGGAAGAAGCAGAAATAATGGCCATTGAGATTATATTCAATTTATGCCCCCAGGGAAAAATTTTAATTTCTTTTATTGTGAGAATAAGATAAACTCTAAACTTTAGAGAGCTGTAATTTACTAGAGGGAGGGGGTGCAAAACTCAGAGCCACAAGCAATTGGGTGGGAGACGAGGCCCCAAAGCTGAAAATGAAAAGTCGATCTGGGGGAAGATTTTAAATAAGTGGGTCAGAGGGACCGAGAGGAGATGAGGCGATCAATCTTAGCCCCCTGACAGCTCCCTCCGATTGCATCAAAGAATTTGGTTCTTTAGGAAAGCAGAGGGAACAGCCTAAATTCCACATCCCTTAAAAAGGCCTGAGGGAGGGGGTGGCGAAAGAGAAAGGTGATTCTGGGAGAGCCAGGAAACAGATGGGAAATGGGGACCGAGGGAACTTGGGTGGAAAGTTTGCCTGGAGAACTCCCACGGCTCTGGCCTCCCCTCCCCCTCCGCGCTCTCGGCTGCCCAGCTCTGAGGAGAAGGTTGGTTAGCACAGAAATGGCAACTCAGCGGAGAGCTGGAACTAGAAACTTTCTGTCAATGTAACCTCCGCGTGGGTGGTGGTGAGTATTTAAAAAGAAGGGCAGAGAAGTCTGACTGGAAGGGTAGGGGTGGAAGAGGAGAGAGAGAGAGAGAGAGAAAGAGAGAGAGAGAGAGAGAGAGAGAGAGAGAGAGAGAGAGAGACTGCAGGAACAGAGGGAGGCAGACTCTGGGAACTCAGAGCACAGAACTGTTCTAAACTAGGCCAGCTAGCCAGAAAGCATGGTGTGCAACTGAGCTTTAAAAAAAAACAAAAACCTTTTTCCATTTGGAGGTTTGGATGGGAGTGAGCAGGGGAGAATCCAAATAGTAGCCTTCTGGAAATTGTGTAAGGAGGCCTGGGAGGGGGCTTTCTCCGTGAGAGCACCCTTGGGCACCCTTGCAAGTTTTCTAACAGACACTCCAGCTGGCTGCAGGGTCCTAGGGCTTCTCTGGCAACCAGGCCCAAGACTGTCCCAGTAGGAAATACAGCTCTCTAACCCTTGATGACAGATTTTATGGCCAGATTAGTGAAGAGCAGAAAACTTGGGTGTTAAGAGAGGCCAAGAGATCCCTCCTTCCTCCCCACCCCCTGTCTGCTAGGAATCTTACAGCATAGATTTTATCCATGTCCCTACCTGCTTGAGCTGAGTAGCTGGAATCTTGCAGACAGAGGAGTGAGAAACACCAAGCCAAGTGGGTCTTATTTTTTGTTTACATCCTCAGTTTCAAGCCAAAGCCCTGCTTTTCATATATCTAGCTAATGCTCTCTCTTATCCTGACTCTTTCCAGCTAGATAAATAAGCAATCCACCCCTACTCCACTCCCAGAGCCAAATATGACCCTTCATCTAGTTATATCATTCAGAAAATGTTATTGGGGGGGGGAGAAAGACCCTTGAGCGTTATTTGATCCCAATCAAACTTTGCACGCTCTTCTGCCTTTAAATTATAGTCTGACCCAATGCTAAATTGCTTCCTGCCTGAATGAGCCTAGTCCAGTTAAAAATCCTACTTGATGAGGAGGAGTGTATTATTCGGGTTGCTTTTTTATTGTTATTTATTGTTGCATAAAGACCGTAATTACTAACCTTGGACCGCCAGGATGCAACATAAAAATGAAAATCAACCCTCACTTTAGGACTGAGGGCCTGGAAGGATTCTCCAACCCGCACCCCCCATACCACCAAATATATGTTCCTAATTAAGCGATGTGGGTGCATCGCTTACAATTAGAATTATGCAACTCTTCAGCAAGCAGGCATCGCTTCTCTTTCAACGAATTAGCTCCATATTTCAGCCTCCCTGTCTCCTGGCTCTTATCGGCTCCAGCGACTCGGCGATGACATTTCATCTTTGACAGAGCCTCTCTATCCTCGATCCAATGTGATAAAACTTTTATGGAAACACAGTAAGAAGTGAAGTTTTCCCAAGGATCGTGGAAACAGGGGGCACATTAGCCTAGGGACCGTTTTATTTATGCTTGGCTCCGACAGCTTTCTTTCCCCTCTTCTCCCCTTCCCTGGCAGAAGAAATCAAACTAGCCTGCTCTTCTCTCCTGTTTCATTTAATGATTTAATTTCACTTTAGTTTTAAGCCTTGACCTGGGAAGCCTATGTAGGCCTGGTGTTTTGTTGTGGGTTTTTTTTTTTTTTTCCAGATTAATCATTTTCCTTTGTTTTCATTTTAGACCCAATGATGGTTGGGCTTCAGGTCACGTGACAACCTCTTTGTAGCTCCGGAAGAGAACTGAAGTTTAGATTGCCTGAAAGCAGTAATCAGCCAGATTTGGGGGTTGGTTTAGGCTGAGGGGTACCCAGAAGTCCTGGCCAAAGGAAGGAGCAGATAACGTCAGTGACTGAAAAAAATCCAGGGCCATAGAGGCTAAATAGACTTAAGAGAGCCCCAAGAGTTCCCTTCCCTCCCCCTAACTTGTTACTTAAACCTTATTGTAGAATGGTCCAGACTAGACCAGACTGGTATGAATGTGAAAAACTGAATTTAAGCGAAGGGAAAGTGGAGGAAGGGAGGGAAATAGAAGCTGCTCTTAAGCCTGGACTGAAGGGCCAGAGAGTGTCTTTAAATGCCCTCCTTCCCAGGGGGGAGATTTGGCAGTCACCAGTCTTGCTATCTAAATTGGGCCACCAGGACAAGATAAAATTGATAACAGAAAGTTTATTCAAGAATTGTTTGACAGACAACCCTTTTAAGTAAGGGGGAAGGGGGAGAGTAACTACTGAAGAACAAAGAAAGTTCCAAGAGGGAGTTAACTCTAAATCTACAAATTCAGGACTATACAGTGACCAGTAGAGCTGAGTTCATGCCTTTTAGAACTAATTACAATTGCTCATAAGTACGAGTTTAACATAAATCTACAGCTCTTTCCTAGAATACAATAAAAACTAAAATAGCTGGTTTTACATGACAAACACAACATCCTTTATAACAAGTAAATACTAAAAAAGTACATTTTTTCCTTTTTTTGTCCCTCATATAAATACATAATGTAGGGGGATAAATAATACAAAAAGAAAATATTTTAACAGGCTATAACCAATAAATATATATGAAAATGTTCACTAGAACACACGATTTTTGAGGGATGCTGGACTTCGGCAGGCCCAGGCATCTCTCACAGTTGTTTTTATATCCATTAAAATGTAAACTCTAAGTGCAACAAAAGTGTCCTGTCAGGAGCTTAAACAAGGCACACAGGCCCAGCCTCAGCCCCTGCCTGGGACAGACAGTTTGTTCAAATATACCCTGTTTTCACGTTAAGTCAAGAGAGCAACAGAAAAAAAGAAAATCAGAGAATTTCATGTGGATTGCTTTCTGTGGAGAGAGTGGGATGGGGGGTGGGGGCTGGGAAAGGAGGCTTCAGAGCAGGCAAACCAGTCCTGACAACTTGCCCTCCTCAGCCTCTTAACCATTCCTTAAAAGAAAAATATATATATATTTATACTATAGGCAGCTCTAACTTTCAGGATCTCTCACCATCCCTGAGCCCTCTGGAAATTGTAATCAACGGGGTGGGGTATAGATAGGAATATCCTAGAGAAATGGTGGGCGTGGGAGTTAGAAGAAACCTCAAGTAGACAGGAGTGATTTGAGGCTTCAGGGAAGAGGGAGAGGAATATATTTTGTGGCCATGAGCTTAAATGTGTTTTGTTTTCTTAAGGAGAATGAAAGGGGGGGTTATCAAGATTGGGGGAATTACCCACAAACATGGAAGGGTAAGTTGGTTGGTTGGTGATAGCCAAGCCATAATGTCTGGTTTTGTTTTGTTTTGAATGTGCTTCTCTGCCTTGTTTTTCCATCCCAGCTCTCTCAGCAGCCTGGAATTCCATCTTGGTAGTGCTGGAGCCCTGGGATTGATGGGGTCGTCTCTAACCAGCTGTGGATGCCTTTCCATCTGGGGTTGGCAAGCAGATGGAACCAGGGGTGGAGGACTTAAAGACAACCCCGCAGGCCTGGGAGGAGGGAAGGAACTCCAGGCCTATCTGCTCTGGAAACCTGGCACACACACACACACACACACACACACACACACACACACACTTACTTCAGGCCTCCAAGCTGCACTCCCTCCCACCCCACCCCAGAGCATCACAGCCTCCCTGGTCCTTGACCTCATCGCCCGCCCCCACGCCCCTCCCATCACAGGTGTGTTAGTTTGGGCGCTTCTTGGATTCTACCCTGAGGAGGCGCATGGTGGGAGGAGAGGTCTGTGTAGGTGGGGTGGGGGTCGCAGGGTCCATGATGCTGGCTGGGGGCCATAGAGGGCGCCCCGTTGTAGTCCAGGTTTCCCGAGGGATGGTGGGAAAGGTGATTGAGGCCGTAGAGGGAGGGGCCGGCAGGGGGCGGCAGCGGATCTGCGTAGCCGCCCCCGCCCACATACACCGGGCTGCCCTGCATGGTGGGTGTCCCGTAGGCGCCCCCGTTGGCTTGCAGGACGTGGGGCTCGTACTCGGGTGCCGGGGTCGGGGGATACTTCTGCGGGGCGCCGCAGCCCTTGAGGGGGGGCTGGTAGTTGGAGGGCAGCGCATAGGCATTCTGGTGGGCTTTGCCAAAGGCGGGCGGGGACGGGCTCTCGTAGCTGGGGGTCATGGAGTGTAAGGCGTTCATGAAGCCGGCCGTGGACTGCATGGGCTGCGGGGGGCTGCCGGCAGGAGAGGGCCCCCCCGACGACGAGGCCAGCCCCTTGGCCTTCTGGTCCTTCTTGTACTTCATGCGCCGGTTCTGGAACCAGATCTTGATCTGGCGCTCGCTGAGGTTCAGCAGGTTGGCCATCTCCACGCGCCGCGGCCTGCACAGGTAGCGGTTGAAGTGGAACTCCTTCTCCAGCTCCACCAGCTGCGCGCTCGTGTACGCTGTCCGCGCCCGCTTGGACGCCGCCGACCCCGGGGGGCTCTTGTCCCCTCCCCCGCCGCCGCCGCCGCTGCCGCCCCCGCCACCGCCGCTGCCGCCGCCTCCGCCCCCGCCACTGCCGCCGCCGCCGCAACCTTCTGCTGGATCCAAGGGGGGGAGGGGTGAGAAGGGGAGAAAATGAAATAAAAGATAATTACTGAACACGCCGAAATTGAATGCATCGTTTCTTAATAAATCCAGGCCTGGACTAGGAGTCCCCGCCGCCCTCCCCTTTGGGTCCCCGCCTCCTCGTCACCCCCCCCCCCGCCCGTCGCATTAGCGGACACTATAATAGTGGCATTTATTAAGAGACCTGTTCTCCTCTCTCTGCCCTAGCTTATGAAAATTTGATCATGTCACACAGACATAGGGCTGCGTGGCCATTTATTTAGGGCTGGATCTTTGCATGTGCGTGCTGCTCCCCCCACCCCACCCCTATTCCAAATCCAGGTCTGGGAAGATGCCCTCCTGTCTTAACAGGATGGGTAACTGAGAACACCTGGGGGAAACTGGACCCTGGTGGGCAGGACCCGGAAGTGTGGGCCATGGAGACTACAGTGCCTGGAGGCCGAGACCTCCAGGCTGCCCTAGCGATTGTGATTAATACCCAGAGTAATCATACTTAATAATAATCAATCGGTGACGACTCTGCGTTTGGCTGGCGGTGCCTCTCGGCTCTGCAGCCTTGGGAGGGGTCTGAGACCAACCGCCCCACCTCCTGAAGCTCTCGGAAGCCCAGGTTGGAGGAGGGCTGGAGGGACTACTGGGTGTTGGCGGGGTCAGAGGTCAGCAGGTGGTGAGAGGTACCAAACCGAACACGGTTCCCAGGCCTCTTTGTGGGTGCCTAGGGGGCTGGGCGCCTAGGGGGCTGGGCGCTAGAATAACAGTGACATTCCTGGACTGGACAAAAGCCTACGAGGAAGGCAGAGAGCTGGTACCTGTGCCGGGGGAGCTGTTTTTCAGCTTGGACGTTTGCCTCGACTCTTTCATCCAGGGGAATATCTGTTTGGTGAGGGTGGAGTTGGAGCCGGGAGCGCACTTGGGGGGGCCGCTTTTGCTGGGCCCGCCCCCATTATTGCTGTTGCTAGTGGTACTGGTAGGTGCTGCGCTGGGTGGGGGTGAGCCTGGCGGAGCCGGTAGGGGCTCCGGGGCCAGGCCGGGCCTCATGCAGCTGCCGCCGTTGAGCTCCTTGCTCTTGGCATGTGGGGTGGCATTGCCCAGGGACTGCAGTGAACACGCTGAGCGCTGGTAGTCACCCTCCAGGTGCGTGGCGGCCTGGAAGGGGGGCTGAGGAGGCCCGTCGTAGCCGAAGCCATTGCTGCCGGGGTACGAGGAGTAGCCGCTGAAGAGTGCAGCTGCGGTGTTGTCGTAGTAGGTGGCTTTCTGCATCGCTGGGCGAGGCCCGGGTAGTGGGTGGCAACTTGCAAGGGCTTGATACCCTCACGACCGGACATTGGCACCCCGGGGGTCACGTGACGCGCCGGACCCCCCCCCTCCCCTTTCTGCCCCCCTCCTCCCGGGTCTGTTCCAAGCGGCTGACCTGCGGGGCGAGAGAAGAGACACGGGGGGAGAAGAGGACTGGGGCTCAAATCCATCTTAGGAACTAAAAAGGGAACTGACATCAATAGGGTTTTATTTCTTCTCAGCTCGCCAGTATCTCCATAGTAGATGTAGGGGCCGAGTATCTGACCTGAACTGGATTTTTCCCATTTCAATTTTACTTTTAAAGAAAAAAAAAACTAACGGATTTTAATTTTCACTTAAAAAAATCAAGACCGTACTCCTTTGGAGAGTGCCTAGGAATAGAGTCTACTGACTGTGAACAGCCCCTGACCTCTCTCTCCTACTATCCTGCCTTACCTCCCAACCCCCAACTTGGTATAGGGTGAGGCTAGGAGGGGGCACTATTAGACTCCAAAATAAAAGAAACCTGAAGGTCTTCCTTCAGCTGAGATGCCTCCCACCTTCAAAATCCTTTCACCTAAGTCTAGCCCGGAGGAAACCTTCAGATCCTGCAGAGGTTGGAGAGAAAAGCAAGTTCATCAGGAAGCCTTCTCTGCTGAGATGCTCTCTTCTCTTCCCCTCTAGGAAGACCACAACAACCTACCCTAGAAAAAATGCCTGAAGATTTTCAGGCCCTAGAGCCAGTGGGACCAAGCTTCATCCATCTACCGCCTGCTGCAGGTACCGTCACCTCCAGTCGGTGTCTTTGCTCAGTCAGGCCTGAGACCCAACACCAAGCCGCCCCTGTGGAGCCTCCAAATGGACCAGGGATGTTTAGATTTCCCAGGCTAGACACGTTGGTGCTGTGACCATTTGTCCTCCCCTACTCGGTTTTTTTTTTAAACCATCAGAAAATCTCCCCCATCCTTTCCTTGACAGTCTGTTTTCTCTTTGATGTCTTAAAAAAAAAAAAAGAAAATGAAAGAAAATGAAAAAAGAAAATGAAGAAAAAAATTACACAACAGCTGACTTTTCTACTGAGATGGGGGAAAATGTGCTCTTAAAAGAGAAAATTATTCAGGTGGGGAAAATGTAGTAGTTTTCTCTGGGTTAGAAACATCGAGGATGACCTTTGTTTACTGAGGTGCCTCAAGACAGAAAAATAAAAATACAATTACTGTTTTAAAACAGTGTTTTAAAAGTGTACCAGAAAAATAAAGCTTGAAGATGTGGTAGGATGTTATATTTGTTCTGAAACTTCTGGCTGAATCTCCCCCCCTCTCTGTCTTTGCCAGCCTCTCATCAACACTTTTTTAAAACTCCAGATTGATCTTCTCTTCTGTCAAGTGCATTTGGGAAAACTTTTAAAATATCATTTGGCCCAGCTGGGCAACTCCAAAGAAAACTAAAATTAGTAAAATGAAATAAAAGGAGTGCAGGTGAAAGAAGTCCCTCCCACACATAAATTGCGCTCTTAATGGCACAGATTTGTACTCCAAAGGGAGATGGTGGCCCTGTGTTCCCATTGGTTTCTGGGAAGAATTTGTTTCTGGAAATACACTTGGGTCTGCAAAGCAGCAAGTCCTTCCAGAGAGAACTAGAGTTCAATTGACCAGGCTGACCCAATCCTTTTATTATTATTACCATTAGCCTCTGATGATTTAACCAGAATTAGCTTCTGAGCAGCCCTGGCTGAAGGAAGAATTAATTAACCGACATCAGTTGAGTTTGTTATTAATAGAGAAGAGAATGAAATAAAAACGTTGGAGGGGGTTAGCTGGCTGGTCCCTGGCTTTATTTAGTCTAAATGATTGTTACAGCAATAATGATGATGATGATGATGGTAATAATAATTTAAAAAAAAACAGTAATTTGACTAGACGCCTGAGGCCCAAATTTCTGTGGCTCCCCCAGCAGTACGCCCCGAACCATCATAGGACAGAGGCCAGGCGAGTGTGGGAAGCGAAGGAGCCAGAGATGTGACCGGGAAGAATGGAGTCTCCGCTGACTGTGAGGCAGGGCCAGGAAGGTTTGTGCACTCGGAAAGCCTCGCCGGCTGTCTCGGCCGCTGCTGCGCGGTGGCTGGCGAGGAACTACGGGCCGCCTGCTGAGGCTCAAGGAGGCTAAGAGAAAGCGATCCGGATGCCGAAATGGTTAGCTGCGGCAGGTTGCTAGCACAAGGAGCCCTGGCCGGGCCGAGCCCTGCGGCCGCAAGTTTGGCGCTGGAGGTAACCGAATTAAAAGGCGCCTTAGCAACTCCGCTCCGGGACTTTGCCCAACTGGGCAAAGGTTGGAGGATGCAGACAGAGGCCTGGCTACCCGGACAGTAAGAGAAGGGAAGGTGTGGGATCTGGAATCCAGAAGAGGGGGTGGGGAGCAGCAATACCCAGCCAAACATGTCTATTTCCCTTGCCTCCATGTTGGAAAAATTCAGGCTCCATATGGCTGCTCCGAGGGGTGGGAGGGAGACAGTGGCTCCCGGCTTCCCCTCTGGGTCTTGCTGAAGAAGGGAGGTGAATCCCCCCAGAACCCCACTTTGTCAAGCACACCCCTGGGAGAGCCAGGGTGAGTCACAATAGCTGGAGAAATCCCAGGAGAGAGGATAGGCCACCTTCCAGGACTTAAAAAAAAAAAATTAACGACAGGAAGAAAAATGAAAATAAGGGGAGAGAGAAAGGTTCGACTCTTCTTAGCAAGAGGGGGAGAAATTCAGCCCTAGATCTGACTGCTAGAACTGAGGAGAGGAGAAAAGGAGAGAAGCGGGAAGAGAAAGGGAGAGGGAGAGAGAGAGGGAGGGAGGGAGGGGGAGAGAGAGAGGAGAGAGAGAGAGAGAGAGAGAGAGAGAGAGAGAGAGAGAGAGAGTCAGTCGCTGCGTGGAAGGAAGCTTAAAGCTTGTGAACTCTTCTTGAACCGAGATTGGAGTCATATGGGCCATAAATCATTGAGACATACTCTCCGCCATTCACAAACTGATAGCCTATTTCAGTCCAGCTTACCTTAGCCACCGACGAGGGGAGAACAGGCAGACATAATATATATTCACATCGAGCCCCAACGCGAGCGGCAGGCGAGAAATCTCCCCTCCTTGAAGGCAAAGGAAAAAAAGACCACTGTTTAAAGCTGCGTCGCCCCCCCTCCCCAAAGCCACCCCGGCTGGGGAGCCCGAGGGGCAGACCGGCCAGAGGAGCCGCGCGGCGTCCGCTTCAATTCACTCTGCTTAGGAGGGGGGTGCGCCGGAGGGAGGGGGTGAGGAGCGGGGGAAAAAAATAGAAGACCTAAAGGTGCCGGGCGGTTCGGCTCGCTGAGAATCCAGCTCCGGGCTCCGGCTCGGCCAAGCCGCCACAGTGTGGTTGCCCTATAAGACTGGTACGCCCTGCTCTCCGTAACAATGGCCTCTGCTTTTGCACATGGAGAAAAAAAACACACACACACACACTCACTCACACACAAGCTCACACCCCCCCCCCACCTCTCCCCCTTTAGCGAGCATAGATGCCTGATAAGGGAAGGTGATGGTGGTGGTGAGCTGGGGGGGGGGTTAAGTACCCCCCCCCAAGAGTTCGAAGCCAAAGAGGTAGAGGGCGGTTTGGTTTGGTTTTAAGAACAGGTAAAATTTTAAATTGAGATGGGGGTGGGAGGAAAGGCCAACAAAATGTTAAGAAAGCTGGAGTTCACACACCCCACCCTACCACTGAAGCATTATGCTAATTTGAGAATTAGCCACTGAAAGCCTAGTCAAAGGCTGGCCTGGCTAGGGTGGCGGCGTTGGGTGCCCCTCCTGAGCGCATTCACAGAACACAAGGACTTTTTTTTTTTTTTTTTTTTTTAAGTAGTTCACTCCTGTGAGACTAGTGGCTGGTGGCAGGGTCTTCAACCTTCTCTGGCTCTTTCCAAATCTCCCAGTCTCTTGATTTACCTCTCTTCTACACACCCTTTATTTCTTCTGCTCCAGCTCCAAATCTCCAGGCCTAGTCTTTACTGGGGGGAGGGGGCAAAGCCAGACGGTTGTTTTTAACCCCCCCCCTTTTTTTTTCTGAGAACAGACAACTAGCGGTGAGTGATGATTTAAAAAACCCAGAACATCTTGCAGGGGGAGTGGGGTAGAGGGGAGGGTGACAAAAGAAAGACCCTGCGGTTTACTTTGAGCACCAGACAGACGGTCAGTAGAGGGGCTGGAGGAACTTCACGGAGAAGTTTCTGTTAAAATTCTCACCTCGGGATAGACAGGAGAGGCTAGGTGGGGAAAAAAAAAAATTCGAACTGAGGAGAGCTAACCGGATGGCTTCGTTTTCAATGCACTAGCAGAAGAGATTGAGGCCGGTTACAATTATCATCCAGAGCAAACCTGTTTGTTTCTCTCTGCTCTGCTCGGCAAGATTTATGACTCTTGGCACAAGTGAGGAAGGTTACAAAAGCTGAAGTTTTCTTAGGGTGTGTTTGAGCTGGGCAGGAAAAGGCAAGGAGGGTTGTGGGAGGAGGATGGGAGCCAAGAATGTAGGTGTCTGCAAATTTGGAGCTGGGGTGGGGTGGGGTGGGGGAAAAGTCATTGGAGGTAAAGGAAAAAGACAAAAAGAGCACCGGGACATCGCTCCTACAGGAGTGCTTGCAGAGTTGAGTAACTGCTGACTCTGTACATGGGGGGGGGGTGCAGGGGGTGATAAAAGAAAAGGCAGCCTGTGTCTCTCTTCTACAAAGGCAGCTTGGAAACTGAGTGTCTTAACTTCAGTGTAGACAGACCCAGCTAGGACCCTGTGATTTCCTGATTTAGATACTTGGTTTTTGCCTCTCCCGTCAGGATGAACTGACACAGAACTGGGGACTGGGGAAACAAAGGTGAGAGAAGGCTTCCAGCTATTGTCTCCCAGAGAGGGTGGCTGGGTGTGGCTCTGGTACTAGTTCCCTCTCCCCCAACTCACAGGCTCTCCTTAAGGGATGAGAAAGGGGGTGGCTTGTTTCTAAACTTATCAAGTCAAGCTAAGTAGGCTGGGGCAATTGGATTTCTGGGGCCCTGCAACACAGAGAACCTGTGGCCTTCCTACACTCCAGCAACAGGAGTCACGTGCAGAACCCGATGTCCTGCGGATCCTACTGCCTGCGCTGAGTTGGTAGCAGTCTAGAAAGTTGTTGCCTGGAGGAAAGTGGGGTTGAGGGGTAAGTAGAGAGGGTAGGAGTCCATGTTCTGTGTTTATTAGCAGTGTCAAGACAAGAAATGATGAAATAATGTGGCTCTAGCCAGGATCTTCCTGAGAAACCGTTCTGAATATCCACAAACTCTAATCTTCAAGGATCTTCAGGGTTAGATGGCAAATAACTTTTGGCCTGGTTAATCAGTAGCTCAGGCCAGGAAAGCGTCTAGAGGATTCTGGGGTACTTATATCATTGACTGTTTTCTCTAGTCCCCCCCCCAAAAAAAAATTTACTTCAGATCCTTCAGTGCTTTTAAAAGTTCCTACTAACACCTGCTAAAGCCCATCATTGTGAAGTTGGGAGAAGAACCTGGTCGTCTTTCACAGTACACAACTTTGCCTGGAGGGATAACCTCGCCACTGCGGGCCTGAGAGAGGAGCGGCTGCCGCCTCGCCTGCCTGAGCAGCAGGCCAGGAGTTGCGCTGCTTCGGCTGAAAAGTGCTCCTGGGACAGCAAAAGGCCCTGCCCTCCCCAGCCTCAGCCACCTCTGGTCCCTTCTGGCCATACAAGATAGTGTGGGCATGGAAGGCTGGGAGTAAAAGGGACCAGGAGAGAATGAGCCTGGAGAAAATTCCAAAGGATGTGCACCCCCAAATGCGGTAGGAGCTGGAGCTCTGGCTTCCTAATGGAATCTGGAAACAGCACCCATTTGGAGTGTTGGGGGGGGGGCAGTTCAATCTCAGTTTGGTTTCTTTCTTGTCTTTTTATTATTTAGTTTTTCTTCCTTTCTCAGAGGTTTCCCCGGGGAAGCCGGGAGTGGGCCCCCCCCCCCATGAGGCTAGGGGGTAGTGGGGCAGAGGCAAGAAAAGGCACCTTCGAGGGGGCTTCTTTGGCAGTGGTGAGGAACCTTTCTAAATTGAAGAAACAAAGGCAGGAGAGTGAAGAGCTTGAGCCAGTAACTTGGGGTGGGGACCTCAGAGGGGTCTGAGGGTAAATTCTGGGGTCTGACAGAAGAGAGTGGGGTAGAAGCCATGATTTAAAGGTAGTCAGGGGTAGACAAAAGGAGAACAGTTTCTTCCTGGATTCGGGGAAGGAAACTTGGGTAACTTTGTGTGTGTGTTTGTGTGAATAGGAATCTGAGAGGGCAGGAAGAGAAAAAATGAAAAGGAGGAAAACAAAAATTAAGAGACAGGCACTAATGTAAACTAATAAAGGCAAAAATAAATACAGGTAAAAATGGGGGCAAATATCCCCCATTACAGACATTCTTTCCTCTCTTCCATCTCTACAAAGCCAGGCTAAGCGCTCCAGCAAGCGCCTGCCTGACTTCTGCTGGGTACCCAGTACCACCCTTGAATATTCACTTGCCTTACATACTTAAAAACATCAGGGGATCACCCCTACTCCCCTCCTTTAAAAATCCATCAAAGAGCAATAAAAAAGTATCTCCATAAGGTCAAACAGGGCTGGCTCCTTTAAAACTAATTTCTAAACTCGGGCTTGGAGTGGTGACCAAGGATCCTGCTCTCAACTTAAATAGCAGAGAGTCCCCCAGGCCTTATGGACCCACAGGAGCTGGGAGCTAAGAGCTGGGGCATCGGGTGCTTAACAATCTGCCTCTGGCTGGTCCTTTTCAGGATCTCTGGTCCAGTACTGTGCTATTTTCTAGCCTTCCTGCCCAACTTTGTGGCAGCCATCAAGTAGTGAAAGTTCACACACACATCTCCACCACCTTTAAATATTAAGATTTCAAAACTTGGGTTTGTAAGAGAAGACATAACAATAAAAATGGGTCTGTGGGACATTTATATCCCCAGTCCCTGGCTCCCTAAAATGTTGGAGTGGGAAGGAACAAAGAAGTGTCGGGAAGAAGATGCCATGCTTTTGTCAAGGCCAGTGTTGACCCCTTGACTCAGCTGTAGGATAACTCAAGATAAAGGCTGCCTCAAAGAGGAAAGAAAATAAAATCCAGGCTGCATTTTTCTCTGCCTCAGGCTAAGAAGGTAAGGCAGCCAAAAAAGCAGGGCGATCAGAAGGATCTGCAAAGTCTGCCCGGTGACAGTGATGAAGGAGGACACTGAACATAAGGACCAGGGAATCATAATCCTGAAGTGACAGCAGAAGCTGGGAGGCTCCTTGGGAGCCACGGATATGTTTTTGAATCAAGGATCCTACCTCCTCTATAAGATCAGCCCTGGCAAACCCCACCCCTAGAGAGTTAGGAGACAAAGGTGGGCAGGGAGAAAAAGGCAGAGGGGGAGAGGCAGCTGGGGGAGGGTGCTGGGGAAAGGAGGGAGATGAAGGCCAGAGGGCCAGGCCAAAGGGCCCAGTCCACTGCAAGTGGCGGCAGGGTCTCTCCTGACAGATTGGGTGTCCCTCTTCCAATGACCTCTGTTTAGCAGACAATAACTCACTGGATTAATGACCAATCAGTGGAAAGCCTCCAAATATAAAACTCCAAAGTCAGAATGGGGCGGGATCAGAGTCTGAGCCTGCCAGTCCTTTTTTAAATTTCTCTCTTAAAGTAAGTTTGGAGAAGGGGATTATCTGACCACGGGCTGAGATTTCTAAAGATGAAGTCGCTGCCCACCTCTCTCCACTTCCTGTCCTGGAATTCATATCCCATGCCATATTCCCAAGACAACCTAAAACTCTTCTCAACCCTACTGACTGTCTTTTATCCTTGATCCCATAAGAAGTTTCCCTTCACGCAGCTATACATCTGAGAAGCCACTGCTTTCAAATTTTATGATTCCCCAGTTGGAGCAAGAAGAGGCTTTCTGTCCTGGCCACCCTGTAAGGACAATTAGTATACTGCTCTGGCACAGGATGTGTGCCCTCTCCTAGAAAAAGAAGGTCCAAAAGTCCAGGGGTCAAGGGTGAAGCTGTGGTGGGAAGCTGCACCTGCCTTCACAGATTCTAAACTGTGAAGGCACAATTCAGGCCCTGGGCTAGGGTAGGAGGTATCTCCCACGATGCATTCTGGACAGCTGGGGTCTTAGCTTAGCATCTGACAGGGATGGGACCTTTGGCAAGGCTAAGCCCCTTTTTCCTTAGCCCCATTCCAAATGCCCACCCCAGTTCAACCCAACTCCTAGCCTAGTACCACTGCTCCTCTTCTGTTGAGGATAAGGACTCTTTCAAAAGAAGGAGGATTCCAGAATCCAGAGAAATTTCTAGAGGCATACGCATAGGCAAACTCTTGGAATATTGGAAACAAATCAAGCGGTAACATCTACAAACAGATAGATGCTCACAGAACTCCAGGATGTACAGCACCCCACAGAAGATGGAAACCCAAAGTATATCCAAGATCAGATCTGAGAGGTGCTCTGGGAGTGTCCAGTCCAATTCTGCCACTGTAACAAATAGGGAAACTGAGTCCCAGAATAGGAAAGAGAGTGGTCTTGAGTCATACATGCCATGGACTCTCCAGTTTTGAGATGCTAGGCCTCCGGCTTGACTGTGTGACCTGAATCAGGGCACTTTTTTGGCCCCAGTGACCCTTTCTATAAAGCCAAACTCTTTGAGACAAGGAGAAGGAATTCAGCTAAAAGATCTCTGAGGTTCTTTTTGGATTGAATGTGCTTATGTGAATATGAGTGACAATAAGCAACAATAAACTAAGTTATCAAATGTAAAGCATTTCCTCTTGGGATTTACATGTACCTACCTGAACCACTGAACACAAACCCCATCTTGGTCCTCCCTAGCCCCATAGAGAAACACATACTGGGTTTCGCTCCACCTCTTCTGGGTGGAGGATGGGTTGTTTTCTAACTTCATTACCAAATCAAAAGTGCTATTTTTGGATGCAGCAATCTGAGCAGTAAATAATTAATTTGTATAATTAGAGGAGGAAGGCTTCAACCTGGCAATTTTTAACCAGGCATCAATGAGCCCATTGTACCAGTCTGGCCTTCTCACCCCACCCCCACCTCTGGCCACACACACCTACCAGCTTTCCCAGTTGCCCCCCCCCCATTGAAAACCACCATTTCCAGGATAGTTAAACAGGGTCTGGGGGGGGGGTTGCTCCCATCCCAACAAAGTTCCATTTTCTGTTCTGCTTCCTCCCACCCCTGCCATTGAGACCCTTCTGCAGAGAGCTGTCCCTCAAAGCTTCCTTCCCTGACCCCCTCCCCTGCCTCAAAGCTGCTCTGGGTCCTAGGTCCAGCTCTCAGCTCTTAGGAAACATATAATCCACCTTCCCAGCTCAAGATGCCCCAACAATGCAGTGGGTTTGCATTTCAAGAAACTCCCATTAATATCAATTTACTTCACTGAAACCTCGGGTTCTTCATCAAGTTGATGATTTATGATAAAATCAATTAAATTACGGCCACTTAGGGCCCAGCCGCTTCCTCTCAGATTTCATTGGTCCTGGTCCGGGGCCCAAGTGTCTGGTGGAAAAATGCAAGTTTAGCTGGAGGCGAGGAAAGATAATTCTGCGGCTGAGAAAATTTAATGCAAAACAATTTCCAGGCAAAACCGGTGTCTGGACAGAAACGCAGGAGGCCCTAGCTGGCCTGAGGAAATAACTATATAGGGGTCAAAATGTTTTCCTCCCCACCGCCCCCATCATCCTGCAAGGCTCTCTTATTTCAATCACCTTTGGGCTCATCTTCCCTCCTCCCTAACGGAGACCTGAGGAGACTCTGAGCGGTAATGTTGGGACCCAACTCTGCCCACAGTCAGACTCCAACCACTCATCTCTCCAGTTCCCTCCCTACGCTCTTTCCTCCTCTTGTCCTCACTCAACCAAGTTCACTAAATCCTGTTTCCCACTACAAAGTTACAGATCCAAAGTGAAGATCAGTCTGAGTGGGCAGGCAGTACGTGAGGAAGGTCAGAAGAGTAGGGGCCAAGACAACTGGGCTCTCCTGCATGTGGCTTCCGAGAAAAGAAAAAAGAAAGAGCACTACCTCATGGATCATGGTAAGGGGCAGCAGATGGTGTTGAAAGCTACCCCATCCCAGAGTACCAGGACCAACAGGCACCCAGTCTCCCTCTTGTCTGTGTCTGTCTGAGCTCACTCAGGGATTGATTCTATAGCATGGACCCAACAACCCCTTGTTAGAGCACATACATACACCCCTAATGTGCAGACTAAGTACAAACTATGTACAAACACATCTACATGTGTGCACGCCTGCACACCCTCCTTAAGCCTTACATAGAAGCACCACACCCTTCACCTGCAAAGTTTCCTAGGATCTCCTAGCATCTGGGAAAATAAATCCTAACGCGCCAGCCTGGCATCAGCTCCACTTCAAGGAAAGGGGCTTTTTCCCACCTTTGCTTTGTTTGGTTTTTGGTTTCCAAAGCAGGGAGGCAGTAAACACAGCTTCTCTGAAGCCATAAATCAACCCTCTCCTACCTCCTCGGCTTAACACCCAGCCTCAGCTTGAAATTTCAGCTTCAAATAACTCCTAGGTGCTAGAGGGCCGGTGGCAGCTGGACCCTGGGAGCCCGGCCCAGCCTCTCACTTCCCTCACCACCCACAGCTCCCAAGTTTCCTGGGAAACCCTCCAGAGTCTTCTATAAGCTTCCAGAATGGGAGGGCTCCCCAACCCCTAATCGGATCTTGTCTACATACCCACAGGTACAGCTCCACATTCCTCCACTCCCGCCCAGCACTCGCAGGGGTGGGGATGGGGGCGCCCTGGACCGCACTCTCTGCGCCACCTCTCTAGGTTGCTCTCATCTTTGTCTCCCATTCGATCACAAATTGACCCTAAAGGTCCAAGGGCGAGGGCGAGGGTATCAGCACCCTTCTCTCTACACCCACAGGGCGGTAGCATCTCACACTTACCTATGCAGTCCCCCGCTAGGGCGCGGGCAGAGGTGGGTGGCTGGGCGCAGGAGGCGCCAGGGAGCTGATGGCCTGGCCCGGGACCCTGGGCCCAAGCTGGGGCAGTGCCGCTGCCACGGCCGGCTGCATCCTGGTCACTTCAGTCCCAGCGGCCCGGCCCGGGATCCCGCCGAGATGGGGGAGAGGCCGGGCCCGCCCGCGCCCCGCCCCTGCCCCTGGCTTTGTTCGGCCTCGGCGGCCGGAGTGCCCGGAGCCTGCACCCGCTAAGGATGCTGCAGCCAGCCTCTGGCTCCCCTTTCCTGAGAAACCTGGACCGGGGTGGCACCCAGCGGGGCTCAGGCTCTAAGAGTGGACCGAGTTTCCCAGAGAGAGGAGAGGGGACTGACAGGGCCGCGGAGAGGTGTGGGGGCGCAGGGGGCGCCATGGCGGAAGGCGGGCGCACCGGCGGCTCTTCAATGTCACCAGCGAAATGGGTTCCATATGTCGAACCCGGGGAGAAGGGAGGGGAAGGAAGACAGTTCTGGGTCGGACAGGAGGGGGTGGGGTGCTCTGCAGAGAGCTGAGCTTTGGCGAGAAGGTGGTGGGGAGGACTGGGGGGGGCAGAAAATGTCCCCCCATTTCCCCTTCAGTTTGCTAAAGGCTGGAAAGAAATTTCCTCTTTTTCCTTTCCTCTCCTGAAAGACGGGAGAGATTAGTAAGGAAAGCCGCAGTTTGTTAAGTCTAAGGGTTAAAGGAAAAGATGTGGATTGGAGGTGAAAGTTTTTGGGCTGCAGTAGATCAACTTCTTGGTGCTAAAGAGAGAAAGACACCAAACTCACAAGCGGGAAGAGAAGGCAAAGAGGGAGGATTCTGCCCTCCAGATGTGAAAGCCTGGCCCCAGCACCCAGGCCAGGATGGACTTTTGTTTTGGAGAAGTTCCAGCGATTAAGGTTCCAGCGGTAATGGAGGAGGAGACTAAGTAGCCAGGGCATCTTGGGCATTCCTTGGCACTTCAGATCGAACCACAGCTGCCCACACCTGATTTAGGGCCTTCAAGGGCCTACTCTAAAGACAGTGGCTTCTGAGATGCTCTAGGCTTTGGCAACTTCCTGTAAGGAAAGAAAGCTTCCTGTACTAGAAAAAGAAAATGGCTCAAAGTGTTTGAAGGAGATTTCCAATGTCCCTGCCCCCCCAAAAGGAGTAAGTCAGCCAGCCTTCTCTCTCTCTCTCTCTCTCTCTCTCTCTCTCTCTCTCTCCCTCCCTCCCTCCAATCTCTGTTGTCTGCATCTCTCTCCCAACCCCTTTGTTAAACTGATTTAAATTAAGCCCCCAAAAGACTTCTGAGTGTCTCCAGAAATCACTTCTGGGCTTATTCTCTCTCTTCCTCACCCTGGGGCCCTTTCCTCTGTGGGGTAACCAACTCTCTGTGATGGAGAGATTCCCTTCTAGAAAGAAGGGAACAAAGTGAACAGCTTCCTTTCCACCACTTAACTCTGTGCTCTGTGTGCACCGGGGTTGTTGGTCTTTCCAGGACATCTTTTCTTCCCTTTGTTTCCTCTATCATCTTCTTGAGCTCAGCCTTGACTTCCCACCCCAGTCTGCTTCTCTCTCTCCTCTCTTTCTCTCTCTCTCTCTCTCTCTCTCTCTCTCTCTCTCTCTCTCTCTCTCCTCTTTCTCCCCCCCCATTACTCATCTTTCTATCTAATTCATCTGGTCTTCAAAGCAGTCACAGGTTGGCATCTTAAAGGCACACCGATAGATGCTACAATTATACAGAAAAAGAGAACATGAACCAATGCAAGGGGAAAGACTGATCAGCAAGTTTCCCAGAATTCCATCTACCAAATACATTCAACTCCATTCCTTAGCAGCACAAAAGCAGACCCAAGGGGTAGGGGCTCAGAACATAAGAGGCAGGGTGCTCCAGGGCTAAATAAAGAGACCAAGTGCACATCAAAAAAACAACCAAGTCTTCTCAGACTTGCTGGTTTGTGGTAAAGGCCTAGATGTCTGGATGGAGAGCATTAGGCCTTGTACAAGAGGAGTCAGTTAGGGGACCAGTGACTGAAAGATAATGATGGCAGGGATGGCTCCCTGCTTTGTCTCCTGGGGAAGTCTATGTGAGAGTTGGGTAGAGGGTGGGGGAGGGGTATCAGTCCCACCTCCCCTCCCCAGGGCCAGAGGAGACAAAGACCTGAAGGGAGAGGAAAAACTCTGTGTGTGTGTGTATCAATGTCTGTGTCTGTGTGGGAATCAGATCTCAAAAGGGAAGATGACTGTCAAAAAGGCAGAAAATGGGTAGAGAAGGGTTTGGAAATATGGGGATAGGGGTCCACAGGACCAGCTCCCACCAATCCTCTGTTAGCTAAGACCTAGCTATCACAAAACAGATCCTACATACACATACACACACCCCCAACATTTGTTCCCTATCCTCCAAAGAAAGCTGAATGTAGAAGCCAGTGCAATCCTGCCCTCTTCTTTATTCTTCCTCCTCCTTAAGGGAAGGAGGATGGATCCTTACTCTCCTCTGAGGGACTTTGTCATAAATTCTGGGGCACAAATTGTAAGTAAGTGTGTCCTCTTCACCTTAATTCTTCACCTTTATTCGTGACCACACAAACACACACACACACAGTGTTTACCTCTCACACTGAGAAAAAGGGTTCTTTACCATTCAAATGTCCATGGGAAATGGGACTAAAGGCTTGAAGCTCCCAAGGCTCTAGAATACTTCCCCTAGCCCTCCTCACCTCCCCATAGTTTCTAGCCCTGTTGAGGGTGTTACTGAACACAGACTCCTGCCTCCCCTTCCCCAATTTCTTTTATCTAGGGTAAGCAGTGTTTCTATCCATCCCATCTTCAGCTTTTTAAGCCTCTTTCTCTTCCAACCCAGACTCCCAATTGGGAAGCTTCAACCACCGGCAAAATCTGTTAACCAGGAGTAGATGGGGCTCAGTGTTCACCTGAGCAGACTATAGAGCAAGCTCCTGGATTCTGTAAGCATTGGGACCTATGCTGCTACTCCAGGAGGCTGAAGCCATGAATAATTAACACCTGTACAAGATCATACTAATTTCCCTGCTCAGAGGTTTACACTAGCAGGCAGAGTTAAATATCACAGATAATAGTGGCTATAAAGTCAGTTGGCCTGACTCCAGCCAGGAAAGGAACAGCCAGCAGCCTGGACCAGACTTAGCAAAGGCTGGAGTCCTCCACCTCTCGTCCATCACAAGTTTGGGGCACAGTGCTGGAGGTCCTCAAGAAGCCACTTCTGACTTTGCTCTTGACCAACATTGTCTCTTCTCTAATAGAGAAGGACTACATGAGGGGAAAGTTACCAGATCTCCCACTCCTGAGCTGCACCCCAACTCCTCTTGGTTGAGGATTAAGATGGAGGAACATATCTCGGACTCTGGAACATTCTTCAACTATCTAGGACCACCTGGTTCCTAAAACATTTCTTTTCTGGAAAAGAAATTTTAAGGGAACTTTTCCCCCACTTTAGCCCCAAACATACACACACACACACACACACACACACACACACACACACACACAGAGTCTCACACTGCCCAGGAAACTTTCTTTGTTTCAGGAGGTCGAAGGAAGGCTCCTGGGGTGTGAATTCATTTCCTTGTTTTGTTAGCTAGGAGGGTGGGGAGCCAAGGCTTTCAGCTTTTCTCCCTGCCCTTCACCCTTTGCCTGCCTCCATTGTCTCCCCCCAATTTGAGTAGCCCCTTCTCTGCCCTCAATAACCCCATATATACCAAACCATACATGAAGCTTTAATACTATTACAGAATCTCCTGTCCCCAACCAACCACACAGCATTTCTATTTGGGCCCCATCGATTACAAAAATCTTTGCCTTCGAGTCCAATTATTTCTTCCTCTGTCTCCACCTTTCTTTTCTTTTCCCCCAAGTTCCTTCTGCTTTCAGAGTTGGGTTTGTTCACCTAGGGCTGCAGTTGGAGACGGCCAAACTCCTGGAGGGAACTGCTGCAAAATGAAGCCCTGTTTGTCACTGGAATGTTGGCTCTAGCAGGCTTGCAAATATAATTTTTATATTAGGTCGTGATCTTTGACTGGGTTTATATGCCAATGAGGCATTTCTGGTTTACCAAATTTATACAAATCTCGTCTTAATTGATAATCACACATGCTGTAATTTAAGACCTCCAGCTACAGAGCTTTCATATTAACTGCTGATCTATTACTGTAAATCGTCTGAAATAACCAACTCCTGGGAACAGAGCAGACAGGGAGGAAGTGGCTCCAACAGCAACACTCTCCCGGCCACAGAACCAGCGGCTTCTACATCATTTTCTGTGAGAAATGATTTATTGAAGACATGGCCATAAACAACACAACTGACTCACAAACACATGCAGACACGCGCGCACATGCACACACACACACACACACACACACAATGGCTGGCATACCGGCTGAGTAGCTGACACCCATATTGCTATAAATCAAGAAAAAGGTTGGAGGAGAGGGAGAGGGGAAAGAGAGAGAGAGAGAGAGAGAGAGAGAGAGAGAGAGAGAAGAGGAATATTCCTAAAATCTCTATGCAATGCCTCAATGGGTATAAACACACAGAGCACCATGTGAAGAGAAATGGCAGGAAATGAAGATGGCTATTTGTCACATTTTACGACAATAACATTAATAACAAACAATAAATTTACATGGACATATAAGACGGTAGGTAGAGAGAAATCCTTTCTACTTACAATACCCCAGCCCGCGGTGTGGCTCCGGCTTCGGGGCTGTTTTATTGCTGTCTCCCTTTCTCTCTCTCTCTCTCTCTCTCTCTCTCTCTCTCTCTCTCTCTCTCTCTCTCTCTCTCTCTCCCTCTCTCCCCCTCTCTTTTTTTTCTCAGGGTACAGGCTTGTTTTTCAAAGGACAGTTGAATTGCACGTCAGAATCAGGGAGACCGAGCCTGTGATTTTCCTGACGAATACATATCTATTCTGCAACCTCGGCATTAATTATTTAATGAATCACGTGACCGGGAGGGGGAAGGGGGTCTTTCGATTTCAGGCTCAAAGGACCACTATGACCTTCCCCTTCAGGAGGAGAAATTTTCCTACAAAATAGGTTCCCCCCAACCCACCAATGGAATAGTAGCGAGGTCTCCTCTCTCTCCCACGGCAGGCAGGCAATCCACACCTACTCTTCCTACAGCTCCCGACCCCCACCCTTAGGCACACACTTACCCACAGCCCACCTCTCCTCTCTCCCTTCTCCTCCAGCTTCTGTTTAGTTCCTAGAGGTGCAGAAATAGTCTGCAGGGGCGTCAGGGTGGGGGTGGGGTGGGCACAGAGCCCTTCTCCAAGCCCCTGGTTTCTCCGCTGATCTGTATCCTTTAGAATTGAAATCCCCCCCTCCAATTCCATTCTCCAGTACCCCCATTCCTGGAGTAGTTATTTTAGTGGGACCCATTCTCTTCTTTCTAAATAATCAATGGGATTTCTAAAGGAACCCGATGGAACAGAAAGGCTCTATATAAGTCCTCCTTACCTATGCAGCAAAAATGGGATTTCTGGCTTAATTTACTTTTTAGTCTTTTGTAGAATATTCTTGAAAGGGCAGGAACAAGTACAGAACGAAGTGAAGCTCCCAGAAATGAGAATAACCAGGAATCCAGAACTCTTTTCCGAAGTGTTACTACCATAAGAAACGAAATGCTACTGACAGTTTGAAAATAGGCTCCAGAGACAAAGACCACGGACCAAGGTTTCTATACCAAAAAAGTAGACCCCAGACTCTCTACCTATGTCAACCTCATCTCACTCTCTGATATATACCAGTGAAGACAGCCAGATCTGAGCAAGAGCAGAAAAAGCAGAAGGAAGGCTTTGAACAGTCCGGCAGGGAGGCAAGGGCTCTGTTTTCCAGGTGTTAGTGTCCTGGGCTTCCAATCAGCAAACAATGCAGACTGATCAATGGGGGAAAGATGGGGAGCATTCATGTTAAAGTGTTAAATATCAGGATAAGAGAAATCCATACCTTAGGCAGAACGAGAGAGAAAGGGGGAGAGAGAGAGAGAGAGAGAGAGAGAGAGAGAGAGAGAGAGAAATTCCTTTTAAAAAATTAACAAAACTAAAGAATACTAAAAAATTTTCCCCAGACTTAAGTTATAGTGGGAATCTGAGTCCTTGACTAGAGCAGGGGAGGAGGAGACAGACATTCCTAAGAAGCCCCTCTCTGCACATTCCCAGCCTTATCTTCTATGGCAGCTCTGGAGTCAGCGACTGTGGCCTACGGGGGTAACTGTGGCCTACAGGGTAGCTGTTCAACAGGGAAAAAACCGAATGCCTAGATATGGGGAGTCAGGGACTGCGGGGCCTTGGCTGCTGCTTCTGGAAGAGTCTGAAACAAAAATGACTCAGTAAGGAGAAGGTGGAGAACCTCTCCAGTTAACACATCCCAGTGAAACAGCTGCCCCACGTGGGCTTCAGAGGTTCCCAGGGCAGCGGGACCCCTGCGGAAGGTAGTGGAATCCTGCCCTGGCCCCACGGGGTGGGGGCGCCGGCGAGCCCAGGCTCTGTAGGGGGGGAGGTAGTCGGCTTTGATTGTCCAAATACTGAGCAGAGACTGGTATTGAATTCATCCTGATGCTGATGGGGACCTGCTCCCGGCTCCGGCCAGAGCAACTGTCTGCAAGGTCCTGGCTACAAATCCATTAAAAAAGAAAAATGAGAGAGGGAGGGAGAAAGCGATGAAGAGACGGAAGAGACGGAGGGAGGAAGAGAGAGAGAGAGAGAGAGAGAGAGAGAGAGAGAGAGAGAGAGAGAGAGAGAGAATAGTAATCCTTAAAACCGGGAAATTATTTTTAAGGATGAGAAAAAGAAGGGAAAAATGACAAAAGGCACAGCCGAGCAGGTTCTGTTAAGTGCACACACTCCATTTGGATCCTGGGAAATGTCCACGTTCAAATAAACAAGTGCCCATGAGCGAGAGCTGAGCTCTTTTTTTTCTTTCTTTCTTTTTTGTCTTTTTTTTTTTTTTTTCCTGCCGATAAAGCGAACGTTTAGACTGTGAGAAAAGCGAGATTGATTTACGAATCTGAACGCGCCGGTTTTATGGCCGATCACAAATCCGTCAGCGCTCAACTCACGCTGGGAAACTTCCCAACTCCGTTTTCCAATCAAACCCCGGCTCCCCAGCCATCGCTTCCCAGGGAGACCCACCGCGGGCACAGAGGCCTCCTCCTGTGGGCCCCTGAAGCCCCCTCTGCCCAGGCTGGCAGGCATTACAAGTAGGAGAAGTGCAAGGGGCCTAGGTCAAAAGAGTGGACAGGCTCACTCCGGTGGCCTGAGAACTCTAGAAAGTGATCCCAGCAGCTGTCAGCTCCAAAAAGGTTCTGGAAATAAGAGAAAGGGGGAGGAGTATCTCGCACTGTGAGCCTGGGGGAATGAAACCCTTCAGGGATCCCAGCTTCCCTATTCCGTTGGTGCCCTCCTTACTTTTAGTGGATAGTTTATAAAAGTTCTAGGGCCGGCATGGTAGCACACGCCTTTAATCCTAGCACTTGGGAGGCACTTTAATCCTAGCACTTTGTGAGTTCAAGGCCAGTTTGGTCTACAGAGTGAGTTCCAGGACAGCTGGGGCTACAGGGAGACCCTGTCTCAAAAAGACAAAAAAAAAAAAAAAAAAAAGAAAGAAAAAAAAAAGTTCTAGGTGACTAGGTCCTTGTCACTTGGGCCAACACAGGGGCCACCATTTGTAATTTGCTCATCTACCACAGACCCCAAATATTTTCAATCCAGAAGTGGACCGCCTTGCCTTTCTGTTCATAACCTTCCTTCCCGAGGCCTCCAGTCCCCCCATTTATGCCACCCAAAGACAAAGAAAATGCCAGTCAATCAAGTCAGTTATTTCTTGCCTGAGATGATAATCCCCAAATTACAAGAAATAATTTATAAATGCAAACCAACACTTCGGATAGTCTCCAGAATATCTGACCTAATTTAAAGGGAGAATTTCTTCTTCCCAACCTGAGCTTAATCCCTTCCCCTCCTACTTTCCTTCTCCCCTGATGAGTGTTCCTGATGTGGATTTTTAATACAGCAAATACAATACACATATGGAAGGATTCTATGATCCCCGTTGGCTCCTCTCCTAACAAATCTTTCATCTTAGAAGTTTCTGCAAATGGGTTAGCTTGGCAAAGCAGGTCCTGGAAGTGATCAAAGCAACCTGCATCCACCTTCATTCCACTTCTCTTGCTCCACTGGTGGGTGAGGTATCCATAAACTATGTAACTGCGTGGAAGTTGGGGTGGGGGATAAAGGTGATTATAGAAAAAGTTCCTTTAAAAAGGAATTTCAGAAAATGGGTGGTTTGAGAAACTGAATTTGGATATCGGAGAGAAAGAGAGAGAAAGAGGGAGAAAGAGATCTCCAAAGAGATGCTCATGGTAGGAGACCTCTCTCTCCATACAGCTCAGAAGCTTATTCCTCTGGTGGTTTAGAGTTCCATGGATTGAATCTGTCTAACCTCTCACGTCTTATTCTCTTATCTCTCTCCCTTCAAGCAAAGCTGAAACGGAAAGGTGCAACCAGACATGGGATGGGGAGGAGGCCAAAGCCAAACCCAGGGAAAGGGCTCTATACAGAAGACAAGCACCTACTCCGCATCCACAGGACTTTGGGCCTAACCTTTCTTCTTGTGTCCCCTTTCTTTCCATCCACAGTAACAGAAAAAATAATCCAGAAATTTCAAGATAGCAAATAAGGGTTTGGGGACTGTATAGGGATGGAGAAGAGGACAGCCCAAGGACCCCTCCCTGAAGAGGTGTGACTTTCCCTCCAGGGCAAGAGGCAAGAGCTAGCACAATGTCCAGCCTAAGAGAGGTCAAGGGGCTTCCGAGGTCATTTTGTGGTTCTAATACTGAGCTAATCGCCTAGAAAACGTGGCCTCTCCATGAACTCTCTCCTGCCAGCCTCCGCCTCCAAACTCAAGTGAGGCCTCAGGGAAAAAAAGGCCAGCACATTCAGGTCTGATGCAGAGCACACTGATTCCCTTTGCCTGAGACGGCCCCAGCAGAGAGAATGGAGCCCCCAAACCCAGAGCAAAAGGAAAGCAAACTGAACACAGAGACTCTAGGAAAAGGGGGGGCAAGAGAAGAAGGGGATTTCTATGTTAATGTGCCTGGTCCTGAGCGGTTTCTTGCTTTCAGGAAACAAAGATTGCCTAGGTACAAGAAGACTGACCACATCCACTTATACTGACTCCAAGGCTGGGGACTCCATCCAAGAACTGGGTTCCATTTTTCCAGGACTCAGCGGTGTCAACATCTTACTAGTAAACAGTGAAAACAAGCACCTCGCTAAATATAGGCACACACACACACACACACACACACACACACACACACACACTGGCTCTCCCCATGCCCGCCTGTATTCTCCAAAACCAGAAAAGCACTTCTAAACTGCCTCACAAACAACCTTCTCTTGTGTTCTTGGGGGCCCTGACACCTCCGCCCCAGTCCCAACCAGTTCAAACACTCTCCAGGTGTCCAGGCCCTCCCTCCACCAAACATCGGTCATCATAAAAGCTAACAAACCTGCCCAAGCACCTACCATTTAAAAAAACCCCACAAAGATAGTTGAAAAAAGAGGTGAGAGTGTTTCTTCTTTGCTGGTGAAAGGAGCTCATAAAAGATTTAAAAAAAAAAAAAAAAAAAAAAAAAAAGCCAGGCCAGGCTTTGTTACCTTTTGCGCCACTTGCCCGCTCCTCCCGAGCTCTGCTGGACTCGTTCCTGAAGAAAGGCATCTTCCAAACTGAGAGAAAAAAGTTTTCAACTTTACGGTTCCAAATTTTTCCCCCTTGCAGATCTGGGAGAGACCGCTAACACTTTTTTCCCCCAACAGCCGGTCTGCGGAGATTTGCTGTTGAATAATAACAAAGGAGAGAGGATAGTATTTAAAGAAAAGAAGTGATTAATGGTTTTCTGTATAATTCTCACATTTTTCTTAGCTCTTGTCTACACAGAATGGCTGTGAACTTTAAGCTCCATAGAAATCCTTTTTTTTTTTTTTAAGATTCTATTCATACCTTCCAAGAAGCAGCTTTGATTTGGTTCTTTACAGACATTCCTGGGGGAGACCTTATGCTTTTTAAGAACGATTTTCCCCCTCAACTAAGGGCTGTCACGTCCCTTACAGCTAAAACATCACACCAAGATCTAACTGAAACAAAGCTAACTCCCTCATCCTCTTCGTGGTCTGCAGGCAATTTTTTTTCCTTTATTAATTTCCTTGTTGCATTTAAAGGGGCAATTCAGCTGCCCAGGGGATTCTTGGCCCAGTAAATTCCCTGATCCTGCCCAGACTCCAGCCACCCTCACAGGCAAACAGGAGGAATGTAAAATAAACAACAGTAAAATGTGTGGATAGGATCAGCTCTTTATTTTCTGAAAGGAGATGGGACCCCCCAAAAAACAAAACAGAACAACTTTTAATTGCAGATGTTCTCTACAGCCCAAGGTTCTTGGAGGCAGTAGGACTGGGTGCCCTCAGCCATCACAGGGACACCAACCCCAAGGCTAGAGGACCGGACCTTAGAACTTCTTGGCTCTGTTGCACAAAAGTGATCCAAGCCTGGCAGAGTTTTTTGAGGATCACCTGCACCCCTTCCCCTTCCCCTTCCCCTTCCCCACTCCATTCTAGGGGTAACTGGAGACAGACAGCTATTTGGTCCTAGTCATACTTTCGATACTTTCTATGAGAAAGAAAATGAAAATTAATACAGGAGCAGGGCTTCACAAAAGAGGCCATTTGTCTTCTTGATTATCTATTTGCTTGTCAGAGTTTGAGCTATGGCACTGGCTAGCTCCTTTGTAATATAAAAATACTCTGAAAACCTGCAAACACCCAGAAACATCTGTGCAAAAAATTAGACTCATTAAAGCCTTAAACACCTCAGAGGAAAGTGATACCTTCTTGAATGCCGGAGGAAAGAGGCTGGCCTCGCTGAGTCCTCTCTCGGAACTTTAATAACCAAAGAGCCGTCTGTCTAGAAGGAGACAGCTTAACCGAATTTTATTTGCTTATGACAAATAAATCACAATATGAAAGGCCTTGCAGTACTTAAGCCTCTGGTGTCCTACAATGAAACATTCCCCGCCCCCATTAGGGACTGGACACAGCCCTCTCAAGTCCTTTCCAATCCATTTTTGGACTGGAGAGGGGAAAAAAAATGTAAAGCCCCAAACAAAACACACACACTCCAAAGGGAAAGCAAGCCAGCTACCACAATTTGAAAGCCTCTGGGGTAGAAATTCCCATTGGAACCTTAAAAAAAAAAATCCTTAACCACATACAATGTGAGGCCAAACCCACTAGGGTGCTTAACATACCCACTGGGTGGCATTTTTCCATATCTTTAACATCAAGGTTTCAACAAAAACACAATGTGATGGTCACAAAAAAACCAAACATTTATTTCTGTTGTTGCTCTGTACAGGACACAAATTTTCACACCAATGAAAGGTTCTAGACTCAGGCAGTCCCCAGAAATAGGCAGGGGCCTGGTTTGGAATGTCAGAAATTGCAGGAGAAAGGACGCACATGACATAAAATAATAATAATATTAATAATAATAATTAATAATAATAAACGATGCAACAATGATAAAGTATGGGAGAGGGCTCTGTGACATTGTCCTTCCGGAGTAGGATGGCCATAATATTTTATTTCCTAATTTCACATTCATTTGTGGTCTACGATGAGGCCTCTGAGGAACTGTGGATTGGCCAGAGGATACAGAACTCAGTTGCCCCCTCACCCTGCCAGCCTGGCTGGGCCTTCTAGTGGAAGGCCCTCCTGGGTGTCCCAGTCTCTCCTTTTTTACTTCTTGGGTTCGGTTTCCAGAACCCACTTTGCCAAGGCTAGCCTCCTATTTCCTTCCCTTCTGTCCTTCCAGTCCCACGGTGGAAGCCAGGTGAGCAGTCATTTTCCCCCCAAGAATGGGCACAGACAAGGAGGGGGTTATGTGCGTGTTTGTTACCGTAGCCAAAACACTGTGCTATCTGGCAGTCAGAGGGTGCTTTCGCTGGGTGTCAGGAGTAAGGGACAAAGAAAGAAAATCCAGGCTGTCGTCCACAGCAGCAGAGGCGGCAGCGGCTGAGCCTGGCCTCATTTGTTAGCGGAGTGTCGAGGTAATGGTCGCCACCGAGGCTCGTCCTCTCCTCGGCAGAGTAAACAAGACAGATGGGCCCAGGCCCGGAGTGATTAAAGATGAAACGTGGATCCATCTTCACCAAAGCCGAAAACGAGGGCCCACAGCCTCCTCCTATTTCTCTTTCTGTCTTTTTCTTTCTTCCTTCTTTGCTTTCTTTCTTTTTTTTTTTTTAAGGAAGAAAGCAAGAGAGAGACTTGAATCTTGCTTCTGGAGGGCTTTGGCCCGGCTTCCTACGGTCGTTTTTTATAAATAAAGCTCCCCTACCCCTCCTTCTCTGCATTTATTCATTATAGATAAAGTGGGGGGGAGGCAGATAGGTTTTTCAGGGTTCAGGCCCCAGGACCCTCCCGTACCCCTCATCCCGCCCCCTCGGTGCTCGCTGCCCACCCCCGCCCCCCAGGTTCGAGCTCTTGCTTGGGGGGGACACTAGAGCGCGGGGGGGCCTCCGTTGGGCCGGCCAGGGGGTCCTCCCGCTGAGCCAGCGGTGCCACCAGAGCGGATCTTGGTGTTGGGCAGCTTGTGATCTTTTTTCCACTTCATGCGTCGGTTCTGGAACCAGATCTTGATCTGGCGCTCCGACAGGCACAGCGCGTGGGCGATCTCCACCCTCCGGCGCCGCGTCAGGTAGCGGTTGTAGTGAAATTCCTTCTCCAGCTCCAAGACCTGCTGGCGAGTGTAGGCGGTCCGAGAGCGCTTGGGCTCCCCGCCGGCGTAATTGGGGTTTACTGGACACACACAGAGAGAGGGAGAAAGAGAAAGTTTTATTGCTCCCGAAAGGGAGGAGGGAGAGCCCTTTCTTCAAACTAACGCAGTGTCTCCTGCACCCATCACCTCATCTCGGGGAAGGGAGGAGGGGAGCGAGAAAGGAAGAAATTGGGACAGGAGAGAAAAAGCTCAGATATGGGAAGAGCTGCTGTTGCCTGGGGGAGGGGAGCGGTGAAGAATCTTCCAAAGTTTTCATCTCTGTCTTCCTGGGCCAGGGGCCCCCTCGGGTGGGAGAATGGATGGTGGAAGAGGGAGGGGTGTTGCCCTAAACCTTTCCTCTGTTTAGTCCCCACCCTCGTCGCTCAGATTCCAAGCAAAGCCTTCTACCCAGTGAAAAAACTTTTGCCCAGTTCTCCAGCCACCCAAGGAACCAGACTGGAAGAAAGGGAAAAATAAATACTGGGAGTTGACTCAACTCACAGCTTAAATACAGATTACTACCTCCCTTCCCCTCCCCTCTTCCCAGACCCCTCCCCAGCTCCCAACTTCACAGAGACAGCAGCTCCCAGGCGGAAAAAAAAAAAAAAAAAAAAAAAAAGTCACTGGTGAGAATGGGGAAGAGGATGGGGAACTGACTTCAAAGGCGCGGGGCCCACCAGGCCATAAAAATTTATGGGCGATGTAATTATGTGGCTCTGAAAACAGGCGACCGTAAATCTCTGGCAATGGCGAGTTTATAGCGGGGACAATTGGCTTCCCCCAGCTCCCTCCCCCACACGCCTCCGAGGTCCCTTCGGTGGAAAGCGCCAGGGGCGGGAGGGGAAGGGGTGCCCACGCACTCACCCGTGCTCACGTGAACTTTGCGCATCCAGGGGTAGACGACGGGTTCTTTGCACGCGGAGTGGGACGGGCTGGAGTGCAGGGGGTTCTGGGCGCAGGGAGGCGGCGGGGGACTGCTGCTGACCGCGTCGCAGTGCTGGCCGGGCTCCGGGAGGAGGGCCCCGGCGGGTGGCGGCACGGGAGCCCGAGGGGACAGCCCCGGCGGCGGGGGCGGCGGGGGCGGCGGCGGCTGCGGGGGCCCGGGGTCTCGGCAGGCCGCGTAGCGCTGCACCGTGCACGCCGCCCGCCGCCCGAAGCCCGCCTCCGGCTGGAAACTGCTCTCTCGCCTCTGGCCGCCGGCGTAGTACCCGGGCGAGTGATCGCTGGGTAGGTAATCGCTCTGTGAATATTCCTCGCACGGAGGGAACTTGGGGTCGACATAGTTTGAGTTGATCAAAAAAGAACTCATAGCCATTAATTTCTGGGAATTGCCCACAAAATATACTAAAATTTATTCCGACCCCTGACTCGTTTTCCTGTTTCCGAAAGCCCTCCTACTTACTGTCAAGTGAACAAAGTTAGGGGCCCACGTGATCCTCCGAGCCAATGGCCACCCCGCCTGCGATTCCCGGATAAGGAAATCTGCTCACCCGGACCCTACTCCAGCCAAAGAGGTTTATTTCCCCTTCTCTCCCCCTCCCCACCCACCCAACACCGGGATTTACATAGGGCTCCTGCGGGGCGACCCCCTCCTCGCCTCGCTCTCTTCGACTGCGGAGGGAGACGGAGTTGGAGGGAGAGAGGGCGCGCAGGGTGCACTGGAGTGCCTGGGCGGGGGGGGGGGGCGGGGAAGGTCGCCAGAGCGCAATCCCCAGGATCCCCTCAAAAGCTGGGGCTCGGGTGTAGCCCCTTCTGCCAGACCTCACCTCTTCCTACCCTTCTCTGCCTTCCATAGGACCCCATCTCCTTCCCGGGGCCAGAAGAAGCTCATGCACCCCATGACTGCGTGGGGAGTTCAGTGACCGGCGGGCCAGGGGGGGGTCTTTCCAAAAAGGGGAACCCACTGGGGTAGAGGGGCGCTGAGCTTGGTCTTTTCACGACAGCCAGATGGGAGGGCTAGGAGGTGAAAGAGGAGGCGTCGGGAGCGGGAGGGTGGTGTGCAGAGGGAGTTGTCAGAGATGAATGGAAGCGCGAGTGGATCGATAGGAAATTCATGCACTAATTCGGGGAGACTTCGCATTCCAAATCGCATTTAGCTTCGCTATTAGCTCGGCTGTGGTCCGTCCGTCCGTCTCCCCTTCTATTCACACCTCCCTTTGCCCCCACATGGCCCATGCTCACAGAAACGACTTGACTTTCCACACTGAAGAGCTGGAGTGAAGACAGAAACAAAACCTGCAACTCGGGAACGCAAATTGAATAGCAATTTGCTAATTCCTGAATCACCGGAGCTACACTAACCTTGCGGCCCAGAGTTCTAATTGCCGCTCATGCCGCAGCCTCTGCCTCTGTGGCGGATAGGATAGATATTTCACATCCTTGCGGTGCTGAGGAAGGAATCTTAGTGGTGACCCCCCCCCCAACATTCGCACAGTAACACCCCTGGCAAGCTCATATTTTCTGGGTGTCCGGTCCTAAACCCAAAAGGAAAGGCGACCTTGGCATGAGTTTGAAAAGCAAATTTTCTTGGGACGTTGTCGGCAGCAGTAATTTCCTCCAGGATTTCCAATAAAGCCTCTTGAACCCAGAATAGAAAATGGGTGGGTTTGGGCTTGAGAATAAGTTTGTTTGTTTGTTTGTTTTTTTTTATCATCAACGGCATTAACCAAGGACCCAGGCTTCCAGGAGCAAGCATTGGGGGAGTTCACATAGGCAAGGTTTCTCCCTCTCTAACCAGTTGAGGGAGATAAAAAGGAAGTCTTCTTGCAGCTAGTCACTGGCTTGTTCTCATTTTTAAAAAATAATCTATTTTTCTTCTGAAAAAAAAAATGAGCGGAGTGTTTATGTCAACTACATATTCCCCTAGATACGAATTTGTGACCACAAAATTCCTTACACAAATTCGGATCTACAGGGTATATACAGAAGACAGACAGATCTTCTTGGCTCAGAAACTTTCCAGTTCTCCTACTTGCCGTGCGTTCTTCTTTTAGAGTGTGGTTTGAGAGCTCTCATTTTATTTTGTTTTGTTCTACTTTTGAGCTCTGGGAGCAGAAAAAAAAAAAAGCCACTGTGGGTCCATTCTTGGGATTACAAGGTTTTCGGCCCTCCTATCAAAAAGAAATAGAGGCAGGTTTTGCGCAAAGGGACTCAAACCTCGTGGCCGTCGCGTGACTTTCGGTGGCCGCATGAATTATGAGATGTAAACATTAGCTGAGCACAAAAGGAGAAAGGGTCACCCTGAGGCTGCCTGGAAGTCAGAACCAGGCCTTTCTGGGTGCCCTGGCGCCCCTCCCCTCCCCCTAGGACTTTTTTTTTTTTTAAGGAAAAAAAACAAAACCCCAAACCGGCTCCTCCCTTGCCCCTTCACAGCCTTTAGTTTGTGATCAAACGAATATTTAGATATTTTCCAAAGCAAAGGGTGGAGAGAAAGGCGACTGGGTGTGAGGGGGGGGTGTAATAAAAGTCCTTTTGGAAAAATTGAATGGTAAAAAGAGAGGGAAACAGCTGTGAAGAAAAATGCTGGGAGACCAAGCAGATGGGGGCCCCCAGATATTTAATGACGGGTAATTCCGTTTACAACCTGAGAAAAAGATCAAAGGCAGTTCATTTCCGAATGAAGGGCAATGAGGACCCATAAAACATGCAGCCAGATGATGTGTAGGCCCCTCCCAGCCCCCCATACCTCCTAAGAGCTAGGATGAGGGGCAATCCCTGAGCAGTATAGGGAAGACCCCAACCACCCCTCCTCTAGCCCCGGGCCCATCTCTGTCTAGCTGCTCACTAACTGGGCCCAGCCACCTGCTTGGCTTGCAGGCATGAGACCAAAATGGGAATCTGGAGTTTCCAAACAAACTTCCTGAGGCTCCCACCCAGTATGTTGAATTTACTAAACTGGAAGGTGGGAAATTGAGCCAGGGGGGAACTGAGCCTTCAATGGTGAAGGCTGTGACCAGGTGAGGGCCAGTGTGCCCAGTAGGAGCCTCCTCACCACCCTGGTCTCTAGGTTTAGGAAATACTCTTGTCCTCACTGAGGAAATCAGAGGACTTGTCAATTTCATTAATATACACAAACAAGCCAAAGCAAGCATCTAACCACCTCAACCACCCACACAGCCTGGACTCCTTGCAACCAACTAGGAACCCTGCAGTCAACTAGGTCTCAAGGCCCTTTGCCTTATTGTTGTTGTTAATCTTAAGTCTAAGGCATTGCAATGTTGGCCTCTGGGTTTGGTTTCCAACCCCAGTGCCCTAGGCCACACTCATGGATCTTGGAGAGGGTTAGAAATACACTGTAGTTTTTATCTTCATCAAAGATGGAATTCGATCTGAGTATCCAGAGAGTTAATACGCTGCTTTGATCCCCATTAGCTCCTTACCATCAATAATCTTTCATGAAATCTTCTCAAAGGACATTTAGGGGTTCCAGGACCCATTCCAACAGTTCAGGCCCCTCCCTCATCCTGTTCCCCTCAACTCTCGGCTTTGGGAAACGGATTCAATTCATCCAGGTTCCAGAAATCTGGGCGAACAGCCGGGGAAGGAGGAACTGGGCCTCTGTACTGATCTACTTCACAAGGGATGCAGCCTTGTGAAGTGCCCCCCAAGCACCCAGAGAGACTTGTAGAGGTAGAGAGACTCCAGGACTGGGTATGGTTGATCCTGGAGCCAGAAGACCCAGACTCTACAAACTGAGAGCCGCCATCTGCCCTCCCACCAAAATTCAGCACCCCCCCACCCCACCCCCGCCACACACACACACACACACACACACACACACACACACACACACCCTCACTCCAGCCCTGTGCAGCCGACAGGGGCGGGAGGATAGGATTTATCAGAGACTCTCTGGACAGGTTTACGGAGCTAGAGACAGAGTCGCCTCTTTACACCCAGAAGAATACCAACGACAATAAGCATAACAAGAATAAGAAGAGCTGGGGGCTCACGCACTTTCTGAGCCACCTCTCGGATGCTCCTGGGTCCTTTGAAAGCCTTCTGGCAGCCACAGGTTGCTAACATGACCTCTCCCTGTCCAGCCCACCCGGCCTGCCTCCGCCATCTCAGGCGTGCCCAGGCCCAGAAAAAAAACCATCCTCTTTTTGTTGGCGGCGAAGAGGAAGAGACTCAGAGAGGAAGAAAAGTCCAAGGACCAAGCAGAAGAGGGTCTCCAACCTGTCCAGCGCGCCCGCGGCCACGCAAAGCGGAGCCAGGCCCAAAGCCGGAGCCAGCAGGCTTACTCACCCGGCGGCTCCCCGCGTGCTTCCGGCCGACCCACCGCGGACCGCTGAGCCACAGCGGAGCTCGCTCCTGCCACTATTGTGTGTCCGGAAAACCGAACCTCAGCAGCGGGCAGAAGAGCCACAGGCCCCCTCGCAAGCCGGAACAAGACTTTTTTTTTTTTTTTTTTTTTGGTGTTTTTGTTTTTGAAGCTCAAGTTTTCGTATTAATCTCATACTTTGGCAGTCTTTGTTAAACAGCTAGGCGCGTCACGAGGCTCTCGAACATTTTAATAATTTTTAGACGCCATGACCTGCGGTTCACCCCTCTCCGGGCCTCCCCCACGAGCGAGCAGGCAGTTACTCTAAGATGCTCACGCAGTTCACTCGGTCATATTGAATTTTGCGCAGGTCATTACTTGGGAGAAAAATGACAGAGCAGAAATTTGATTCAGCTTACCCTCTCCCCCACCCAACCCCCACCCCAAAAAGTCCCCATTTGAATAGGATTTAGGCGTCCCCGCCCCTGCTTTGATTTTTCCATCCTCACTCTATTTCTGTGAGCTTTGGTTCCCAGGGCGAAGAGCCAGAGTGTGATCCAGTGGGGGAATCCTTCTGGGGCCTGAGAACTAAATAGGCTGGAGTGGCACCGGAAGAGCTATAAGTGTGGCATTGGACCCTAGAAAGCAGGCCTGAGCCAAAAGTTCCCTTCCCTCAGCCTGCCCCCTAAATGCCTGCTGCAGAGGCAAGGCCTGTGTCCGCTGAGACCCCACGACCCACTTCATTTACTGTATTTGGTCCCCCAAATGCCAGGTTCACTGCCACGTCTGCCAAAACTCTAGAGACTCCAAGGCCCCTGAAATGATTCTTCCATCTCTTGAAAAGAGGAGTTTGGTCCACACCAGGTCACTTTTGGGAAAGACAGCAAGAACCAAGGGAGAAGGGCTAGACTGCACTGCTCAAAGATGGGGACTTACAGACCTGGCTTTCAGGGGCTGTAACTGTCTTTTAAAACAAAACAATTCCCCAACCCATTAAAAAAAAAAAAAAAAAAAGCCGCCCTCATCTATTCAACCGATTCCATCACTACCAGGAAGAGAACGATCAGGAGCAAATCAAAGGCTTTAAAACACTCAAACGATGTTCTAGAATCTGGGGAATATGTATAACATACCTTTCCCTTTTTCTAGCCCCCTGTAAACCTCAGAGGTTGGCTGGATAGCTCCCTCTCTACCAGTTCAGAGCTCAGGCCGAGGGTGACGCTGACAAAGTGCTAACTGCTGATATAGATGGGCTAGGAGGATGCTCCAGAAGGCAACCTGCTTGACCTGGGGTAGCAGAGGCCTCTTCTTTCTCTTTTCCAGATCTTTCCCACCCAGGACCTTAGGCTACTCCAGACTAGCTCAGAGAGCTCTAAATTTGTTAACATTCTGTTCTGGAATGAAGGCAAAGATTAAGAGGGAATCAGGCTGGGCGTGGTGGCTCACGTCTTTAATCCTAGCATTTGGGAGGCAGAGGCAGGCGGATCTTTGTGAGTTCAAGGCCAGCCTGGTCTACAGAGTGTGTTCCAGGACAGCTGGAGCTACAGGGAGACCCTGTCTCGAAAAGACAGGACAGAGAAAAAAAAAAAAAAAAAAGAAGGAATCAAAAGAAATGGAGTCTGCATTTGAGGCTTTCACCTGTCTCCTCATGAGCCCTGAATTCCTCTTTAACAGCCCAGAGAAACTCACTTGAGGACTAAATAGAAATAAGATTCCATACTCAGTTTAGTTAGAAAAAAATTAGTTAAATAGATTTGAAATTTGCTATGAACCCCCTTTCTCTTTGGCCCCATTTCAAAAGCCATCTTTACCAAAACTCTGGTTATCTCTACTCTAGAAGGACAAACACCCTTGGTGCACTTCCTGTGTTAAATGCTTGAAAGAGACTATGATGGTATCTCATAATATAACAGTCATTTAAAGACCCAAAATAGGCATCTGCCTTGGTGTTATAATTACAGTCTCTCAGAAGCATTTTACTTATGAGCTAAGCTTAATGCATAGATTCAAGGTTCGTTTCAGGTCGTCTGTTTCAACTCCAGCTACAAAGATCTCCAAGAGGCATTCAGTATTTTTCCTTCACATTTCCCCCTCCCTCTTCCAAATGGGAAGAGAGGGATTCTGGATGGACACCCAACATCCAAATGGAGGTTTGGAAAAGAATGAGAGAACTATCAGACTAACCACTTTCAACATCCTAATTCTCATCAACTGGCCCAGGGTCTTGAACTCCAGACACCGGCATCTAGCCTGGACAGGGGTCCTTGAAAATAGGGCTACATCCCCGGTGGGGGGAGCCAGCAGTTTAGGCCCTTTAGGGCCATCAGGGTGAAGGTGATTTTGGTGAGAACCAAGCCTTCACCTTGGAAGCCTTCTTTGGTTGCAAGGACGTGTGGGTAATTGGATTTTTTAAAATCTGTGCGGCTGGGTAGGTTTTAATTAAATTTTATATGGTGACTCAAAGGTTATCTTTGGGAGAGAAAATTGCAGAGAGGATTCGCCACGCCCCGGAGCATTGTCTTTTGTGCAACTCCCCACCACCAGCAGCGTCAGGGTCTGCAGAAGTGTTTGTTCCTCAGTTTCTCCTCCACCAGATACTTGCCTCTCCCCTTTCCACGTCTGCTGCCCCCACCCTGCACTTCTCCCAGCACAGGCGGCCTTCCTTACCTAGAGCAACACTTGCTGTCTATTCTCTTTTCACACATACAACCCCCTCCCCCTCTCCCACCCCGCCTCCTCCCCGCCGCTAGACTCTTCAGCCGCCCAGATCACGCATGCTGTAAACTTTTGACCCTCTAACTTTGCGACCCCTCTGGCAATAACACTGGCCTCACTGCCCAGGGTCTCATTCCCCAGTGCCTGCTGCAGAAACCAAAGTGCGAAAACCTCCCCACCCCATCTTGTACTCCCCACATCCCTTAGACCTGGGGAATAAGAGTTTGGGATTATTAAATAATTCCTTGGCGGGGGGCGGGGCGGGGGTGTGCAGACCAACTTCCCGCATTTTCAGATGAGATAATGGAAAGGGCTTTTGACCATCCACCCTCAGAAGGTCATTTTTGTCTGGCCAAATGAGGCCGCGGGATGCTGAGCTAGGGGCCTATGGGAAGAGCAGAGTGGGCTGACCTGGAGAAGAGTTTTTCTGGTGTGAAGAACGGAAAGAGCTTGGAGCAGGAGTTCCTTGGGCGCGGAGAAGAGCACAGTGCCCTTAGGGGTGGAGGGAGAACTCTGTCCCAACAATGCGGACCCAGTGGGGCCCAGGGCCACCTTGAGCGGTCGCTCTCCAGCGCCTGGGAGACCCCAGCCTGGCTGTGAACTTGGTCTAAGGCGGACTCTACTGGCAGCTCGGGGATGTTACAGCCTCTGCTGCGCCAGCACTGCAGCCCGGCGGTGCCCAGCGCGCTTTCGGTTTCCCTTCTGCCAGTATCACCTCCAAGCCTCCAAGCTCCGATTTGTGACAAGTCTTCATTTTTCCTTCCCCCCCGGGGGGGGGAGGGGAGAGAGAGAGAGAGAGAGAGAGAGAGAGAGAGAGAGAGAGAGAGAGAGAGAGAGAGAGAGAGAATCTACAATGGTGCCTCCAAATCGCCCAAAAGGCAAACGGCAAACTTCTCATCTTGTCCCTGTGTCCCCCCTTGCTTCTACCTGCTTGGCATCATTCATGCTTCTTGCCCAAGTTCCCACCTGGAAGGGGGGTTACCTAGGGGTCAGAGGACCCAGCCCGAGGCCTATGAATTTTTGCTTGCTGAATAATTCATCCGTACCCCGCAGGGCTCAAAAGTTAGGGTCTGAGGCAACTGCCCCAAGCTCCAGGGCCAAAGGCCAGCCTGCAGCCAGACCGAGGCTAGACCGTGGCCTAGAGGCCTAGGAGACTTTTCCAAGTGTGAGAAGCTGCAAGGTGCTTCTGAGAATCTCTCTTTTTCAAATGAAATGGAAAGAGAGGTCCTATATAAGAAAGGAGGCGCTTAAAGCTTTGAGACAAGGCAAAAGGAGCAAGAGAAAGATTAAAACTGGAGGAGGTTGCCGGGCGTGGTGGCGCACGCCTTTAATCCTAGCACTTGGGAGGCAGAGACAGGCGGATCTCTGTGAGTTCAAGGCCAGTCTGGTCTACAGAGTGAGTTTCAGACCAGCTGGGGCTACAGGGAGACCCTGTTTCAAAAATACCAAACAAACAAACAAACAAAAAACACCCCAAAAAACAACAAAAAAAAACCCAACAACAACAACAACAACAAAAACTGGAGGAGGTGCTGCTGTACGTGATCCGACAGGTTCCCTAATTGCCCGAAATTTGATCCCACCCAGTCCTTTAAATCCGCCCCCCTACTTCCTCTTGGAGCTCTCAACTGAGTCTCAATGAGTTCCCTCCAAGAGGAAAGATCAGCCTAAACCTATCCATTTGCCCACGAGTCCTGCAAGGCACAGAGGTGGTGGCGGTGTGGCCGGCGGCGCGTAATGTATGCGGCAGAGGGTTGGAGCCCCACGTAGGCCGGCGCTATGGCCCCCGTCTGCTGACCTCTGCGTGATCCCGAACTCTATGAATTATTGATGAGATATGAGCGTTGATTTCCCCTTTCAGGATGCAAACTCCATTATATTGTTAAAATGGCGATTTAATCGTTGAGAATAGCTTTGGTGTGGGCTTTTTCCCCCAACTCATTTGTGCCTCCTTCCTTTTCATTTAACTCTCTTAATTAAATCCTTTAGCAGATTTTAATCACTTTTTGGAGGGAGGGGGTAGGAGGGCCGGCCAAGAAGGCCATAACACCATCACTACCACCACCACCAAATGGGCCACTCTAACAAGAGCAAGCAAAACAAACCAGAAAGACGCCAAAAAGCTTCTACCTTTGGGAAGTTGAAGGGAAGGTGAGGAGGGGCGTGAACATCTCTAAAAAGATGGCTTTGGGAACCTCCACCAGAGACAGGGCATCAGAAGGCTGTGCCACAGGAAGAGGTTTTTTTGTGGAATCCAGTTGCAGCAAGGAAGTCAGGCTTAGCCTGGACTTGGAGCTTGGGAGATCCAGAGGAGTCTTATGCTGAGCAACTCTCCTATCTGGGCCTCAGGAGCACTTAGGGCAAAATGTCCATTCTCCTTAAAGGGGCCCCCATTGCTCCCCTCCCCCTTCCCAAACAGCTCAGTTTCCAGGCGGTGTCTGGGTTAATTAATATGGATGTGTAACAGCAATGCAGCAATCGATAAATCCTGCTGTGGGCAGATCCCAGCCTCAAAATCCAATTACTCTGAAAATCTCCAAAAATGGAGTGGGTGACCAGTGGTAGCTGAAAATGAGAAGTAGATTCATACTAGCCCTAGCTTCCAAGGTTTGCCCAGTAGGTCCAGGCTGGGATGCTTATTAGAGGGGAGGGAGTCCTGGGAAGGGACTGAATTTGGGAGACTGAGCCCGAGCAGTCTGTCTTTTCCTTCACTCTGAATCCTTGGCTTCTATCCCAGCATCCAGATCCTAGGGATAAAGGAACAAGGCAGGGAAAGAAACTTGCTCTAGGCTCTCTGGTTCTGCCCCTTCTACCCTCCACAAATAACCTCTCGCAGCCAGGGAAGGGTTAAGTGTCCCCGCTACAGTTATGGAGAGGAAGCTGATGAAATATGGGGACTTGGAAGTCCAGGCCGGCTGGCTTTCCTGTTTATACTTCTTTACACTTCCTCCTGCCCTGTGGCCACAGAGAAACAAAACACAACAAACAACCAAATAAAACAAAAAAGCAGAATCAAATTGTCCTCCAGACTAGGCTCAGAGCAAAAAGGAAAATGCCATCTTAATCTTGCTGTTCCTTGGATTGAGGATTTGGCCAGAGGGGTTACTGGTTTAGTTTGTAGCTCAGAGATTGAGGCTTGGACTCATGTTGGGGGTGGGTGGGAAAGAAGAGATCTGGAGAGAATAAACCAGTAGAGGGGGGGAGAGAATGAATATATATACACATATATATTGGAGACAGTAGGAGGAGCAAGAAGAGTTCTTTGTACCAGAAACCCCTTTACACATTTCATCCTCTTTCTCAAATTGCCTCTGTTGGAGTACAGGTGGAGTTACCACAGAGACACCAGAAGTGGAAAAAGGAAAGCCCAGCCAGGCCGTCTTCTCCAGGATCTGCTTAGTCACTGGAGATCTTCAAGGGTTTGGTGTCTGAGGCAGAAGTGGGCACCCCTACCCATTCCAGAAAATCCATCTAGATGTGCTCTGCGGATGTCTTCTAGTCTCACATACTTATCAGTTTGCAGAACTGACATGCAACTGGAGAAAATCTTCAAAGGCAAACCTAGATAGCTAGTATCTGAGGGTCCTAAGAAGGATCTGGAAAGCAAGGTAGACTAGGGCCAGGAACATACACACACACACACACACACACACACACACACACACACACACAGAAAGGGATTCCCTTGAAAACCCCTTTGCCCCTGCCTTACACTTCGTTCCACCAGGACCTTTGCCTTACACAGAGCAGAACTTATGGGAGCCATCCCTCCAAAATTTATTCATATTTTAAATACTGCTGGAGATCTGTTGAGTGGAGGAGTGTCTCCTTTTTACAAGGGGAACACATATCCATCATTCTTAGAGAAATGTGTCTTTAAATCAGAGTGAGCATTCCAAGTCTTCTGTCTTCTCCTTCTACTCTTTTTTTTTTATTTTATTTTATTTATTTATGTGTATGAATGTACTGTTTTGCGTGTAGGTCTGTGCACCCGTGTCGTGCAATGCCGCGGAGGTCAGAAGGGGGTGTCGGATTCCCCTGGAACTGGAGTTCCCCTGGAATTGGAGTTACAGATGGTTCTCAGCCGCCATGTGGGTGCTGGGGATCGAACCTGGCTCCTCTGCAAGAGCGGTCGGCGCTCTTAACTGCTAGGCCATCTCTCCAGCCCATCCTCCTTCTACTCTTAAAGCTCATTAAGGCTCAACTGTAAGTTGGGCATGGACAAGGAATGGTGAATTAAAAAACAAAAACAAACAAAACCAAAAAAAAAAAAAAAAAAAAAAAAACAACAACCAGAGAAGAGCCTCCTCAGGAATAGAGGAGCACAAAGAGGGACAGTGCTAGTATCCCCTTAATGGAAATTCCTGATTCCCATGACTCTTCTTTGTCCCAGAAGCCCCTCAAAATGCCAAATCCTATACTAGGGACTATCCACCAGGTTTGGTGAGCTGAAATGAATCAAGAGAGAGTGCACTAGCAGCAAGAAGGACCACCAGAGGTACTGGCCCTAAAGATCTTAATTTGAAGGGGGGACACATCAATCTGATGGAGAATAGGATTCTAGCTTTCAAAAGAAGGGTGGCTTCCTTTTAAAATAAGGTGGGGGGGCAAAATCTGAGGTCCTTCTGGTTTTGGATATGACAAAACAAAGAGGCCTTTCAGTCTGGTGAAAGAAGAAGAGGAAGAGAGAGGACAGCACCTTTCTAATGCAGTCTCCAGCAGATTAGTCTCTTTGGAGACTGTGTTCTTGGGCAGGTTTGACTTGTGGAGAGCTTCCCAGAGATCTACTTAAAGATACTTATGTCCTCCAAACCAAGGCAGAGGCTCCTCTCACTTTCACTCTTAGTCAGAAATGATAGGTTCGGAATTGGAGGGGATGAACCCTCCTCAGTCAGCTCCCCATTCTGATCTCAGGATCCTTCTTAGAAACTAGCAAAAGGGACTATTTAGGACCAATAGGCTGAAGTTGGGTGAGAACACTGAAATCCCATTCTGGATAGCCCTGAGGGGGAGTAAACGGACTGCTTTTGATGAGGTTCAGAAATCCAAACCACAGACAGCACTCCAAAGAAAGGTGGCCCATACAGCCGCTCCCTAGTTCTTTCTCTCAGATGTATCCAGATGAAAGTGCCCGCCAGGCGCCCCCAACATATCCCAGACAAATGAACATCATAAAGTTTCTTTCCTGGGGAGGAGGTAGGGGGGAGATAGCTGTCTGAAGGTAGCCAGTTGTAAAATGCCCCCCACATCCAGCCTTTATCCCAGCAATACACACTCCTCCCTCTTGGTCCCTAAATTTCCAAAAGCATTGAAGGAAAGAATGGATTCTATACAACCCCCCCACCACCACAGAGTGCCACGGCTGATCCTGCAAATAACCAGATACCTCTCATCACCGAAGCCTTATGGAATTGAGTGCCCCCCACCCCACTTCAAGCATCCAGTTTCTCAGAACTGGATACTAAACCTGGTTACATTTCTCCTATATCATTCTACAGTCCTACTGGAAACAAGATTTCCCTCTCCCATCCCAAGCCCCAAAACTGTAAGGGAGAAAGCGAAAGCTAGAAGCGACTTACTGTGGAGTGCTGGGCCTGGGCTGCTGCCTCTGCCTTCCTGGGCTGGTCCGACTGCTCTAAGCTGAGAGAGCGCTCACCTACCTCTGCCCCCTTCCCCACCACAGTCAGCAGTTAAAGTGTCACTTAACATTCTGGAGAATGTGAAATATACCGCGCGGTGTCAACTCCCCAAAACCATAAAACTAACTTTATGGACCTCACGTGACTTTCTCGAGCCAGTGAGGGGTATCTGTCTGACTTCTCGGCGATTTTTACGATCTAACTTCGAGATAAAACCCCTATCCATTTGACATCTAAATGTCATAGGACTTTTGGGATAGTTTGCTTTCGGCAAAGGGGGACAAAGTCATGGGGTGAGGGGGAAGGAGGGCCCAGTACAGCCTCCAGGACCCTCGCCTTCTCCTCACCAGCTCCCCCTCCCCCCAGGTCCTGTAAGAAGTTGGGCCCAGCTGGAAGGGATTGACCGGGTAAGTGTCCAGACTTGACTCTTGCGCTCAGGGTGGAGGCTGAACTGGATGAAGGAGGACTGGGCCCTGGCCCTGAGCCAGACTGGAGGGGATAACTATTGGCTTTTCAGGAGGAACCCCAACTTCTAAAACAAGAGGGGAAGGTCACTGGGCACCCTTGGAGAGGAGGAGCCCTAGAAAAGTATAGAGAAGGCTGAGGATGAAATTGAGCTGATTTTTTTTTTTCATTAGTGGGTGGCAGAGCTGAATTAGGATTTGGAGCTGAGGACACGGCACTGCCCCAGTAGGGACAGTGGTAGGCCTCTCCCAGTCTCAAAAAGCCTGCTCAGGACTTAGGCCCAAGTTACTTTTCCTGGAGCGTTTTCTAGAGACGTTTGTTCCTACCCAGTTGGGGGAGATCAGGATGGAATCCAGTTAAAGCTCACAGGAACTTTCTGGACCTCTCTCTCAGTCACCCAGGCCTAGAGGCCTGTGCCTGGCCCAAGTATCATTGACCAAGCTAGGAACTTAGGTGGCTTTTCAGGGGCTTCTGAACACCCTACTTTCCCTTCTCCATACCCTAGACATATTGAAGAAGGTCCAGACTAGGGTGTGCCAGATGGAGGATGAGAGGCAGACCCCAGAGAAAAGACAAGTGGAGGGGCCATGCAGTGGGGGAAACATTTATTTGACTTCAAGGAAAGCTACAAATACCAAAAGCTAATCACTGAGACAGGCCTGGCAAAGACAGATTTCCCACGTAGTAGCACGGCGTCCACGTCCACTCACTCACTACAAATGGTCTTGGAAGCGAAATGGGTGAGAGGAAGTGATGGGTCTGACTCAGACTATCCCCATATTTACAAGCCATTGGGTCTTGTAGACAGACCCACAGGTTCACAGAGAAAAACAAGAGACATTTTACACTGAGGATTATTTCTGTTTTTGTACACTCCCAGACCAGGCCTTGTGGGGCCTACCAAGACAGCAGAGGCTTAAATCTCTCTATTTTCCTTCCCTCTTCTCAATATCATCATTTTGGTCCTTCCCTGGCCCTTTCCAACCCTAGGAACAAGCCACTAGGAGACTTGGGCCTAGGGGGTCGGGCTCCAGGAGGATGGGAAGAGCGAAAGAGACAGCCATGGACTCCATCTCCCAGGCCAGCTCAGCTGGGCCTGACATTTTACCACCTCAACTGCTGCCCCTTATAGAAGTTTCCAGCTGAAGCTCAGAATACATCGATCATCCTTTTATAAATAAGTTAGAACACAGATGGGGAGGGGCAAATCACATTAAACATGCGAATTTCTTTTTTTTTCAGGGGGGGTGCAACCACAGACACAAGAACATTCAGAAACACTGGCGGATTTGGGGCAAGCAGAGGGAAGTGGGGGAGCGTGGAGGGAAAATAAGAATTATTATTATTATTATTATTATTAACAATAATAACAAGATAATCAGTCCAGGAGAGGGGGAGCCACAAGGAAGACCTAAGACCAAACGAAAAACTGTAATACAAGGATGGGGCGAGGCAGACTCCTGGGAACCGGTCCCCAGCGGGCAGCGGCAGTGCAGGGAGGATTGGAGGGGTTGGGACTGGGGGTGGCACGGGCTCTTGGGCTGCCCAGGGCTCCTCCGGAGGGGCTCAAGGTTGAAAGGCGCTGCCGGCTGTAGCCAGGCTCATACTTTTCAGTTTGTTGTCTTTCTTCCACTTCATGCGCCGGTTCTGGAACCAGATCTTGATCTGACGCTCAGACAGGCAGAGCGCGTGGGCTATCTCGATGCGTCGCCGCCGGGTCAGGTAGCGATTGAAGTGGAATTCCTTCTCCAGTTCCAGGGTCTGGTAGCGAGTATACGCGGTCCGGGCCCTTTTCCCGTCTGGCCCGGTCATATCTGCAGCAGATAAAGGAAAACCCAGAGGCAACGTTATTCCCGGTTAAAGGAGGGGGCACTGGGTGGGAGGGGGCGGGGAGCAGGACCCAGGCGTCCCCAGCATCCAGCTCACTGCTGCTCCAATCCTCCCTACTCCAGATGCCGGCATCTAGGTTCTATTTCCTCGCCCCCTTCTCCTGCAGCCCCCACTTCTGATGGCAGAGAAAGCTCTGGCTTTGTCTCTTCCTCCTTCTCGGTGCCTCACCCTACGCTGGGCTCAGGCGGCCGCCTGCCCCTGGAGGGAGGAGAATTGCCGCACTTTTGCTCTAGAAAGCTCCTTTCCTGCTCCTTCCTAGTCTCTTGGCAGCAGTCTCGAAATTTCAAGAATAAACAGGACCCTCCCCCACAATACATAAACCTCATCTTTTATCCTAAAGCCAGTTAGTGTCTGGGCAAATAAAAACCTAAGCCGAGCCTGGGAACAATTTTGTTTTTTACCTATATATACCCACTCCTAGCAAAAGACCCTATTTTGCTCTGTCCATGGGGCTGTGAGGACCCTCTTAGAGACTTCTCCCCCTTGAAAAAAATAATAAATCTATATTTGAGAAAAACCGCCAAGCTCTTCTCGCCCCCCACCCCCAACACAGGGCAGGGAAGCCGAGAAGACAAAAAAAAAAAAAAAAGAGTGAGACAGTCAGACAGATAGACAGAGGACAGACAGATAATTACCGTGGCTGATATGGAGTTTCCTCATCCAGGGAAATATCTGCGGAGTCTGCCCCTCGGGCGCGGCTGTAGAGTTGGTCATGGGCTCCGGCTGTGCCCGAGCCAGGCTGGGGCTGCTCAGCTGGCTCGCCGCTTCCTCTGGCTCGGAGGACGCGCTGGCCTCATCTATTTCGGTGAAATTGGCGCTGGAGCTGGCCGGGGTCGCCTGGTCGGAAGGGGACGAAGCAGAGGGCTTGGCGCCGTGGCTGTCGCCGTTGGTGCAGGGCAGGGACTCGGGCGAGGACAGGGAGCAGCTCGACGTTGCCTGCCTGAAGCGGGGCTCCTGGGCGGACGCAGGGAAGGCGCGCGAGCTCTCGCCCACCGCCCCAAAGTGGCTGGAGGAGGCCGAGGAACGGTTGACGCTGAGGTCCATCCCATTGTAATTGTAGCCGTAAGAGCCGGTATGCATGGCAGCGGGATCCCTGTAAGAGCCGCTCAGAGAGCTGCCACTGCCATAATTTAGCAACTGATAGTCCGGGCCATTTGGATAACGCCCCGAGAAGGAGTTTACAAAGTACGAGCTCATTTGGGTGATTTTGGAGGGCTTGATTTGTGGATCGTGGTCGTTATAACCCTGTGCTTCACGATTTATGATGTATTAATGAATTATAGCGATGCACTGTACTTCGTTTTGCTATGTATGCGGCCAAATATGGGGGGGTGAAAGGGGGATGGGGGGGCGTTAGGGAATCACGTGCTTTTGTTGACCAGTCGTAAATTCTCGCTGATGACCTCAAGAGGTAATTCATGCTCTATGGTTACAAATAATGACGATCCGAGAATCGTTAGGGCCGATTCAATGCGAGCCTCCGAGAGAGGGGGGAATAGGAGAAGGGGGAGAAAGAGGGAGAAGGTTGGCGTTGGCCTCTGAGCAGAGCGCGCCACCTCCCGGCGATCGGCGGGAGCGCGGGCTGCAGGCCGCCATGGCGGCTGTCTCCCTGCTGGTCTGCCAACGCCTAGGCAGAAAGAAACCCGGCAGGGTTTACCCACAGGGTTGAGCCTTTAAATCAACTGGTGTGAGCCTTCTGCCCTCTTTTCTTAGGGCGGTTATTCTATTTTTGTCCTTTCTCTGACATTATTATAATAATTATTATTATTAGTCTAGATACGTGATCAGAAATTTAGTTGCTTGTCCCTTGCTCATCCTTTGCCAGTGTCCAAGTTGGGTGCGGAAACGGGAGAAGGGATAGAAGTTGTGTGTGAAAAACAATTATTATGATCCTTGAGAGCTCAGCCAGGCCTGCTTCCCGGCGAGGCTTCGGTGGGGTGGCGGGTCCATAGCATCCAGCAGCCGCAGGGCTGGGCTGGAGGTTTGCAAGAGGCAGCCAAGCTTTGCGAGCTCCTGGGCCCCTGGGAAGTTAGGAATTCTCTCTGCAATTTCGTCCCTAGCCTAGGCCTAGAAACAGAGCAGCACAAGGAATCCATGGGGGGCCAAGTAGCCTAAGGGGGGAAAGACTAGCCGAGAGCATCTTGGGTTCGGATGGCCACGCTTAGGTGAGAATTTGGGGTTAAGGAGGAACCCCTTCGCCAGATGCCAGCTTCGGAGGCCGCTTGCTGGTGGCTGACACTTGGAGAATTTGCCTCCTGGCCTCCAGCCTTCCCTGGGAAGGGGTTCGGAAGCCCGGCTTAAGGCCAGCGGCCCCTTGTTGAGCGCGCTGGGCGGCCCCGCATCTGGGCCCCTTCTGCCAGGCGGCTATTTTCTTTAAAAATAAAAAATAAAATAAAAAAATAAAAGGGAGAGAGGCGTAAGAAAAGAAAACAATGTCTGCAGCTTGCCGCCTGGGTAAGGATGGGGGTGGAGAGAGAGCAGGCCATTTTGGAATGGGAAGATGGGACCAAAGCCCTATCACCTGGCCTCCTGGATTCCGCTCTCCAAAGAGCTTGAGAAAGGCCGGCCCTGGTCCGCATAACTTCTCCTCAATGAGCTCCTACTTGAGATGGGTAGGGGAACCCTGGAACCTTCAGATGGGCAGTGGAGAGATGCCCAGTGGCCTCATTTTTCAGGCTCCGGAGCAGTAGGCCAGGAGCCAAGGGCCAAGGCAGGCAGAGATGAGCCTTGTGGGCGGGCCAGAGGCCAGGGGCCTGGGCGAGTTCGCAAAACAGTGCAGCCCAGCCGCCCAGACCCGCCCAGCTCGGTCTCCACTTCGGCTAGGAGGCCTGGGGGACACCTCCTCTGAGCCTCACCACCGAGGAAAGCTTAGAGATTAAGAGGGGGAAAGCCTCTCTCCCGTCCCAAGTCTGAGGGAGAGTCAGTTGTGAAGATGCGGCTGGCTCTGGGCCTGGGAGGACAGAGCTATCCGATCCAGCTTTTACCCCAACTGCAACTTCCGAATCTAGTCTGGCGGTGGGGAGGCCCTGGGGCAGACCAGGGTTCTTGCCTTTGCAGGCTCAAGGATGATGGGGTGGCGGGGGTGGGGTAGAGAGAGGGGAAAAAAATGGCAGGGGAAGATCGGAGGTGATTGAGCGGCGAGTTTTCACGTCTTTATTATCATTATTAATAATATTAATATTATTACCGAAGTATTTCACGTCCAGAGCTAAGACAAGACTACAAACACAACACATAGAAAATTAATAAAATAGAACTTTGTTTTCTTCTGAGGCTTCTCTTCTTACTTCTAGGTAGTATGTGCTCCTTCCAGTGGCTTTGGGGAGGGGGTGGGAGAGACAAGTCTGGGGTCAGGGAGTCTTCGAGGCCCCTGCTGAGGGGACAGCGAATCTACCATTGAACCGTGCATGGGGGACATGGACAAAATGAGACTCGACACGGACTAGAGCATTCTGCTCTGCTTCCAGGAAACCAAGTGAGTCCGATTCTCAGTTCTCACCAGGGAGCCTGATCGGGCCCAGGCGCGTTCTTGGGGAGGGAGGAGGCGCTGGGGTGCTGGGTGGACTCGGCGGCGCCGCCTCCGAGCACCCGGGAGAGCTCTGCGGGCGGGGGGCGTCCAGGAGGGCGCTGGGCCTCGCCTGTCCCCAGGCTCCCCCGCCCCCCAGAGCCTCGCTGGGCTCTCGGGTGCCCTCGGGTGCCCCTTCGTGTACCCCCTCCCTTTCCAGCACCTTCACTCTGCTGGTTTTTCTTCCTCGTCCTCGGCACTGAGCTGAGACGCACTGAGCAGTTTGCTCTCCTTTTTCCACTTCATGCGCCTGTTCTGGAACCAGATCTTGATCTGCCGCTCTGTCAAGCACAAGGCGTGCGCGATCTCGATGCGCCGCCGCCGGGTCAGGTAGCGGTTGTAGTGGAACTCCTTCTCCAGCTCCAGAGTCTGGTAGCGCGTGTAGGTCTGGCGGCCTCGCCGACCACTGGGCCCGAAAGAGGAACCTGTTAACGCGGAGAGAAGCTGAGGCCTGGGGGTAGCGAAGCCCACAGCCCCCTCCCCCACCCGACCCTCGAAGGTTGCCTTCCCCTCCCGCCATTCCCTGGCCTCCTTTCCCCTCTCCTCCAGCGCCCCCTCCAGATTCCCTCCTGGTCTCCAGGCCTGCCCTTGCTTTCTTTCTGTCTAGACTTTTGGTGGGGGAGGGGGAGGAGCGATTTGAACTCCCACCTGAGCCGAGGGGGAGGGGCTGGCCAGGTGTACCTCTTGCTAGTTTCTTTTCTTTCTCTTCTTTTCCATCCATCTAGCTCTCCCCACTCCACGGCCCACCCAGTGATAGATTCTGGCCCTTAATCCTTAATGACATGGATCGATCCATAGTTCGCATTAACAGCTCCTCACTTTCGTGTCCCGCTAATGGACATCAATTGGGACTTAAAGCCGACAAATAATCCAACCTGAGACCCAGGCGCCAGTTTGTCCCTCTCGCTCCCTCTATTTTTTTTCCTCCTTCCTCTGACTTCCACCCCTTTCCGGGTGCCCCACCGCTCCCCCCCCCATCCCCAGGGAACCTCAGTCTCCGACAGACTAAACTCACCCTTGCCAGGGTCCTGCCACCCCCAGCCCACTCATGACACACTCTTGTTTTTAATGGAGTGGTCTTTGGGTGGAAGATCTCGTCAGGAATAGGAAGGGGGGAGGACTTGCTGAGGAAAGGAAAACCACAGACCACGTTCCCGGTCCCCTTCCTGATCTGTGCTCCTGACTTGGGCCTGATGCACTCACTCCCCCTGCCTTACAGTGCTGCTGGGACTTTGCAAACTTTGCAACTCCTGCAGAGAAGGAGACAGATCTGGAGCCGGGGGTGAGGGACCCCATCTTCCACTATCTCCTGAGATGCCCACCTAGCTCCCTCCCTCGCTAGCTCTGCCTCCTGGTGGGGACCCGGGCTGGCGGCAGCGCAAAGTCTCACTCACTGTTGCACGAATTCATCCTCTGCATCCACGGGTAGACTGGAGTGGAGCACTTCTGCTCCTCGGTCTCGCCGAACACGCTCTTGTCCTGCGCGCAGTCGGACTTCCGCGGCTCGGGGTGGAACGGGGGCGGCTCGTCGGCGCCGGCCAGCGCGCAGGCTGACTCCTTCTCGCGGTAGAAGGCGGGCGCGGGCCCGTAGTCGCAGGGCGCCGCTCGGCCATAGCCGCCGCCAGCTGCTGGGTAGTAGGAGGAAGCGGCGAAGCCCTTGTCCTGGCCGGGGCCCGGCCCGTAGGGCGCGGGGTAATGCCTCAGCGGGTCCGCATAGCCCGATGAGTAGAGCGGGAGCTGGCCCAGGAAGGACTCCTGCCCGCTGGCCAGAGTGACGGGGAAGGTGGAGTTCACGAAATAGGAACTCATTGGGAGGGGAGGCGCGCGCGGCCGCTGCTGCTCCGCCGGGTTTATGATTTGTTGTGTTTTATAGTCCGAGCGCCGCGCCTATTAGTAGTATATCCGAGATTGGGTTTTAGCTGAGGGGGGATGGCGAGGTGCCAGTGAGGGCCAGAAGGAAATACAACCATCTGATCCAACACTGACCAATGGCAGAGGCAGGAATTGTCAAATAGCACCCAGGAGGAGCGAAGCCCGCACGAGGGACCCGCGCACAAACCTATCAACCTTTTCCCCCCCTCCTTCTCCTCTCTCTCTCTCTCTCTCTCTCTCTCTCTCTCTCTCTCTCTCTCCAACACAACGCGTCCTGTTCCACCTACGTAGGATCTGCGAAAGAGGCGTCTGTGCCTTTGAAGGAGGAGGGAACATTTGGATTGAGACCATCCCATTCCCCAGTGATTAAATAAATACATCCCTCCCCACCACCCCACGCAGGATAGGAAAAAGTTAATTGTGTTTTCAGAAAAAGTTAACCCCTGCGTGGCATGGGCCCGTTCCCCGCAAGGGAGGGCCAAATTAATGCTCACGGATCTCTTTAGAGAGACCAGGAAAGGGGGAGGTCTGTTACTGGGGTTTTGTGTTGGTAAAAGGGAAGCAGAGTTGTCCGTTAATTTGCTTCATTTCAGAAATAGGCAAAGAAACATCTTTGCAGGTTCGGGGGAAAATGTTTTTCTCCTTCTAGCCTAGTTTAATTATATCCCCACTTCACACGTCTCCTGGTCCAGGGGGCAAGCCAGATCCCTCCACCTAGGAGATCCAGAAGAGGGGGAGATGGGGGGGAAGAAGATCTGAGCCCCAGCTTTTCCCTGTGGCTATGATGCAAGGCTAGGTTAGCTCTCTTCGGAAGCCAGTGGTTGCAGCCCAAGACAGCTTGTCTGGTGGAGTCTTGGCAGGGAATGGGGCCCTGGGGAAAGAGACTAGCAGGCCCCTCACTTGAAGGTGTGGATGGAAGAGTCACCCGAGCTTAGGTGACTATTTATCTGGCCTCTATCCTGTCTGCAACCCTTACTCAGTCCCTTCTCCGTGGATCCTGGCCTCTCGCCCCAAATGACATAAGAATACCTCAGGCTACAGATTTTTAGAATCAAGGACCTACCAATATATCCATACATACGGAAGAAATTGGGAGCCTTCAAACCCTCCTCATGCTGGAGGAAACCAGAGACCACTGAGAAGACCCTCGCCTCTTGTCCTGGTCTCTAGAAATTGCCAATTCTCTGCCTTATTTCTTATTTCCCAAGACTTGGTTTTGGTTTGGTTTTGTAAGGAAGGAGGGCTGCTGGCGTCCTCCTGGGGACTCAGCCCCCATCCTCAAACCATCAGTTAGCATCTCCCTTCTAGTCAGTCACAGTCACGACCCCTCCTGTCTGTCTCTTGGCTGTTCTACAACCCCTTTGGTTTTTTTAGTGTCACCAGCTTTGCTACTATAAGAACTTGAGAGTAAAAGTCTATTTTCTCTCTCTCTCTCTCTCTCTCTCTCTCTCTCTCTCTCTCTCTCTCTCTCTCTCTCTCCTCCAAGTAACATGAGCCCAGAGACAGGACCACGGTGTATTTCTAACATTCTAATAGGCATACACAGGCCAGACAGTGAAGGGTAGCAGCCTTTCCAACCCTAGTATAGGAAGGGACTGAGTGTAAGATACTGTCTGAGGTCAGGTCAGGCTGACTCGCCTCTGCCTTGTTCTTTGGGCTCCTTTGGGGGGCCCAACTCTGCCCACTAATGATAGAAAAGGCCCTATAAAGCTGATGTTAGGTAGCCAGGACTGGGGATTTCTTTGGCAACAAAGTGGCCTCTGAAGCTCTTTGAACTCAGGACAACTGCGAGGCTGCCCCTTTGTGGCAAAATGACCATCCCTGGGTGCCTCTCTCCATTTGATTCCGTAGGGGAGAACTTAAGAAGCTCGAACCTCCTAGTGATTGGAAAAGCATAAATGTTGCCATCTAGAAATGGCTGGGTCCACTCCAAGAAAGTAAGGGGGGGGTCTGACAAGAGGAGCAACGGAGGAAAGAGTATTTGGCCTTGCTGCTGGGATTGGGCCTCATCCCTTCTCCCTGCTCACAGTCTTCTTGTCATAGGAAAGGTGGTTAGTCTTCCGTGTAGAGTATGGTCAAAGTAAGAGGAGGTGAGGGAGGAGGCCTTCCCCTTTGATAAAAGCAGAAAAATAATTGCCTTATCCTTAAAGTCCTAGCCCCCAAATTAACCTCACCTCTGCAGGTTGCCTGTCTGGAGACAGAGCCACTATGGGCAGGGCCTGGGCGCCTGGAGTCGGGCATGAAAAGAAATAGCGCCTCATCGTTCTTATCTAAGCCCAGAGGTATTTATGAGCGTTTATTCATCTGATCCGTTTGTTTGGGAAAAAGAGCAGGCAGGCAGGGCTGGGCCAGAGATCGCCTGGTTCCTGGAGCCAGATCTCTACAAATCTGTCTGTGGTCCATCCACTGCAGTCTGTCTGTCTCCATGGGGGGAAATATGTAAATACATAGCAGGCACAGTCGGTCAGTCCTCCATCCGGGGTGTCACTCTCTCACCCTTTGAGGGAGGGATGTAAATGTATACCAAGTCTTGAGTACACATCAGAGTAGTTGTATGGGTGCCCCACAGGCAGGATTTATAATTGTGATTTTCTGTGCTTTGAGTCTGCAGTCCCATGGGTAAGCTTGCACATTCCAGCTCCCAGAGAAATGTCTCCTAAGCGGTGTTAGCTCAGGAGTAAAATTCTCTTGAAGGTAATCTTAGGAATGGCATTTGCCTGTCTGAGGAGGGGGTAAGAAAACGTCTAGGCTTTCCATTTTCTCTAAGCTACAAAGCCTCCTCCGAAGCTCCATGAATAGTAGGTACCTTCCCCTACCCCAACCCCAACTTTACCTGGGGTGAGGGGGATACTAACCTCTCAAATTCTATTCCCCCTACCTGGACTCTGATTGTCTTGAGTCTGGGGAACATCAGTGCTTCCCCCACCCCCCAGCCAGAAGTGCAGTGTGGTGGCTCCCACAGATTGGGAAAGGCTCCTTTCCTAGTCACTATGCTCTAAAAATCGGCTGGTCCAAATCGAGGTACAAAGACCTCATTTCCATTATGCAAATGAGCGGCATCTTCTCTGATCTTCTAGGGGGAGTGAGCAGGAACTTCCCCTGGCTCTCTGTTTTCTCTCTCCTCAGGTCCGTGTCTACCCTCAGAGCCCTGAAGTGTTTCAACCCTTTCTTATATCTGACTTCCCCTCATTGTTTTCTTCTGTTTGACCAAAAGAAGAAAAAAAAAATCTAGGAGGGCCTCAAGACCTTCCCGTCAATTCCCCAGGGGCCTCCCGCAGAGCGACTCTCTAAGCCTGGCCATCCAGCCGCCAGAAAGTCAGTCTCCATTCTGAGGGGGGGGGGGGTGCTTAAAAGAGCTGCTTCAGAGGCTCAGACTCCAAAGGCGTCTTAGGGCTGGGGGCTGAGGTGGTGATGTTTGCCCGCAACCCTGCGCAGCCTCTATAAGACCTCAGCTCCCAGCCAGACCCTTGTAACACCTCGGCTGGCCTGGCACCATAGGCAATTTCCTGGAGCCCCCGCCAGGAATTGGGGCCACAGCACCTTGAAAGGAGAAGCCAGAGCTTCCTCCTGCGGCTTGAAAGCCCGAGCTAATCAGTAACCCGAGAGACAGGGGCCGACACTCACACGCCTTGGCAGAGGCGCACGACCCGCCCCCGCCATCCCCTCCCGGGAACCCGTTCTGTTCAGTAGGTGTGAGGGGTCCGGCGGGGACGGAAATTGCAATGGTTTAGTTCTTTAATGATTTATCCCCACTCCGGATTATTTTCCATCAAAGCAGTTTCTTTACGTCGATTTCGCTTGAAACGGTCCGGAATGGGGGAGGGGATCAACAGTCCCTTGCAGACACCCAACAGTTTCAAGAAATCTCGGTTCAACTCTGTCACCATGGACTCACCAGCTTAGGAACTGGCAAGACCCACAAGCCACCTCGAAGAACACAGACTCGGTTTGTCTTTTGACAACCGAGTGGAACTGCCCGGTCGGCGCCTCCCATAACGGCCCCCTCCCTTGGCTGAGAAGAAAACCAAATAAGCCTTGAACAGAGTTGGCCTCAGATCTCTCCAGCGGCCCCGTCCTGCTCGTCCCTTAGGTAGTGATGGGGGTCGTGGGTCTGAACCCTGAACCCTTTGGTTCAGTACCTCCCTCTCGGTGAAATCTGAGTTACCTCTTCCTCTGCCAGCCCCCAGGTTGGGAACTGGGACGAGTGGGGTTTGGAGGAGACAAAAGAAGGTCGAGGCCAGTGTACTTAGTCTAGTCTCCAATGTACACCTGAGAACCAGGATGCAGCGGAGAGCATCGCTGTGGGCCTGAATCCTACTGAACCGTGCGCCCCGGGGCTGCAGGCAATCCTGCTGGACTCCGGGAAGTGTCGCCCGGCTGGCGGTGCGCAAGCCGCGTGTCTCCGAACGGACGGTAGATGGCAGCAAACCGCATAATTTGGGTCAGAGGAAACTGTCTAAGGGACGATTTATAATCCACCAAGACTACAGGGGAAAAAAGACCTTCAGTCTGAGTGGGTTTGGAGAATTTTCCCACTGCGAATAAGCTTCGAGCGCCATGGGTGCTGGCGGTGAATTTCTGTCTGAGAAGCCAAGGTGTCTCTCTGGGAGCCCAGTCCAGGCCCTGTCTAGAACCTCTTACCTGGGCCGTCAGGGAGCCCCTGTCCTGTGCCACAAGTGGCTGCATCTCCCTCCCTCCCAGTTCAGGAGGCCAATGTACCCCTTCCTTACACATGCCCTGGATCCTGAAATCCTGGGGGAACCAGAGGCCTGAGTCGTAAGGACCTGCACCTGGTTTTAAGAAACAGAAAGTCATCTATTCATGCAAACCCTAACTAAATCACAGTGTCTCCTGTTCTTCACGCGCCCAGTCACTTATCTCTCTGCTTGAAGCTTCCCTAGAGAATTTCACCCCGTTTTCTGGTTCTCGCCAGCCTACTTGCACCCTGCCAGTTACTTTGGTTATTGGTCTCATACTCACCAGTGGTCCCCTCCACCCCACTTCTCCCAAGAGGCCTGGTTAGTGAATAGAATTGGGCGTGGGAGGCACAGGACTGGCTCTCTGAACTCAACGACCAGCAAGCTTTCCTGGCAGACAGTATTATTGGGTTCCCTAGTTGAGCTTCCTTTTTGTTTGATATTCCTCTCTCTCAGATTTCTTTTTGTGCACAAGCCTAAAACAACAACAAGCTTAAAAGCTCTTCACAACCACCACATTTGAATCCAGTAAAAGTTAGAAATGCTATCATATCAGACACATATGGCAATTTTCTTCACCGAAATCCACATACCCCCATATCAATAAAACACTAATAACAATCAATATCACACCGAAAGCAACACGCTTTAACCTACCGCGTTAAAACCACAAAATTCTCTATCTGCAGATCGAGGCTCCCTCGGGCAGGAGTGGCGAGAGACCCGGCGCTTCTCCAGCAGGGTTCCTGGGGAGTTTCCCTGGCTGTGGGTGCCTCCACCCTCAGCCCTTTAATTTCAGAAATGTCTCCGAAAGAGAGAGCGTGAACACTTCTCTGTGAATTGTTCTTTTTATATCACTCTAGCCACCTCCTCTCCCTCGCTGGCCTCTGCGGAGATTCCAGGCCCTACGGAGACTAGGACGTTCCTCAGCGCCACCGCCCTCAGGCCAACGCTGCCGGGAAATCGCCGATACCCACACTGGGCAAGAAAACGCAGGGGAATGGGGGGTGGGGGGCAGGACCAGGGAGGGATGGAGGGAGCTGAGCACGGACCCAACGTGGCCAGATAGACTGGCTTCTTGCCAGCATAGGCTAAAGCCCAAAAGCCCCCACCCTCTTTTCCACAACCCTCTCCCCTGAGCTCTCCTCCAGCTAAAAAGGCGACTTAGATCTGGCCTCTGTGGCCGCTTTCCGTTCCTCCTCCCATCTTCCCTGCGGAGCCTCCCCCTCCAGGAAGCAACCACCCCTCTCTCCACCACAGAATTTCCTGGGAAGCCTCTCCCAGCAGCGCCCAGAGGTGGGGTTCAACCCGGTCTGGAGGGGTGTGCGTGTGTAGAAAATCCGAAGCCCCACCCCCCTGCAAAAAAGAAGCAAAAAAATAAGAATTGTAGAATCTCTCTTACCTTTGCAGAACTTGGGTTTTCCCCCCTCCGGATTCAAACGGGGAGGGAGGGAGGGAGGGAAAAGGGGTGCGTTCGGTTTCTTCTTCAGCTTCCAGATAATATTGTCCCAACCTGAGAGCCGTCGTTTCCCTTTCTCAGACTTGGGAAAAGAGATTCTTTCTCTTTTCTGACATTTGCATAGAAAATGGAGTAAGTTCTGGCTTTGAAAAATGGTATTAGCCTGCAGTCGTGGGCAAATTGTCCATTTACCCTTCATGACGACTAAAAATCCCAGATCAGCAAGCAAATTAACTTAAGATTCAAAATTATTTTTGGTTCGCTCTTTTGTGTAATTCCCACCCCTCCTTTCCTCTCTCACTCTCTTCTCTCCCCCCTCTCTCTTCCTCTCTCTCTCTCTCTCTCTCTCTCTCTCTCTCTCTCTCTCTTGCTATATCGAGCTGATATTGAAGTATAAAAATATCAAGAGGCTGCAGCCCCTGAAGGAGGACAGTGCTCCGACCTAGGTGTGGTGTCCAAAAGAATGCTGCATTATAACCACCAGGGAAATGATAAAAAGTTCATGTTCACGATCGCCCGGCCACATGACCGGAGCCGGCCAATCGCTGGATTCAACCACTCATAAACTTCTATCACAAAGTTGTAAATTTTCATAAAACAACAAGGAATTTATTGCATTTCTTCATGGCTGCTCCGCCAGCAACCCTTTTCTCAGTCGCCATCTTCTTTTCTTCTCCTTCTCTTTTTGGGGGAAACCCCAATCTGAGAAGGGGTAAGATTTAGAGTGCAAGAATGCAGGATGGAGAATCCATAAAGGTTCAGCTACAAAGGGGGTTCTCTCAGAAACCTCCATATTTTCCTCAGGAGCACTGCCTGTCTTTTCTAGTAAAAACTCACCCCAAATCCTCCACTCCGGACTGTTCTAAGACAATCTGAAGGTGAGGCGAGAGCACCATCCGGGTGTTGGGGGCTGCCATGTGCCTCACTGCAAAATGAAAGCTGTTCCCCATCTCCTCCTCTACACACACCCCCGTTCTTAACCATAGAGACTGTGGGATTCGCCCACTTGTGAGGTTTGCAACATCACAGGTGTGGGGGCCCCTCAGTCCTTAGGGCCTAGTTTCTGCCCCAGGAGGGAAGGTGTCCCGGATATGGGCCAAGGCTGGGAGTCTAACACACAAGATCTCCACCCAAGCACCCCAGAAATTGGGGGAGGGCAAAGCCAGATAGCTTGCCTCTCCCGCCCAAACACCACTGCAGGTTCGGGTTCCCTAGGCTTGCTCTGGAGACCCCACCCTGGCTTCTGCGGTCTGCACAAGGAGAAGCCGCAGGTTTAAGGGCCTTACACATTCAAATGAAGTAGGAACTACCTTCCTTTCTGATCTTTAAACAATGGGGGATTTGTAAAGGGGAAATATTAAAAATCAGCTCTGCAGGTCCAGCTATGGAGATACTGCCGTGTAGGTTTTTGTCCAGAAAAAAAATAGTAATAATTCATCCTATTTTCCCTGGCTCCGTAAAATATCTCTGTATTTTGAGTTGAGTTATAAATGCGGTAAACGAAATAATCTCCCTCAAAATATTTTTGTTTTTTCTCTCCCCCAATGCCCTCTGTGCGTGCTCCAGAGAAGGTTCCAGATTGTCGGCGGCAGGCAAGGCAGGCAGAGCTGGCGGAACTGTTCAGAGGAAGCCCCGGCGGCCAACACGGCCAGGCTTGCGGCCGCCACACTAGCCCGGTAAACTCGCTGGGCGCTCGCTCGCGGGATTCGTCCCCCCCCCCTTTTAAAGTTGTATATAGATCTCCCGTGTCAATTAAATTTTAACAAATAAAATAAAAATAAATTGAAAGAAAATAAAAGAATCACTTTGGTCGAAAATGTTCGCCAAATAAGCTTGAGTGGCCAGCGAAGGTGGTTTGCACTGGGCTAGCTAGGAGGCCGCTATCGCTGTCGTGGGCTCTGCCCAACGCCGCCCCGGGGGTGGGAGTGGATTTGGGTGTCCACCCTCATTTTCCCTCCACTTGCCCTTTTTTTTTTTTCCAAGGCCTACCATTTTTAGATTTCATTTTCGTGTTGCGGCCGCAGAGCAGCTGCAGATTCGGTAGCCTCGTTTAAGACCTGCATAACGAAGGGCTTTCGAGGAGCTGAGGGCTTTTAAATTCTTTGTTTTGTTATATTTTGGGAGTGTGTGACTGACGGCTTGGTCTCCTAGATGTATTTATTTGGGGGCAAATGTGAATCTCTATTTATAAGCCAACTTGTGAATGTACATTGGTATTTATCAATGTATCTCTGAGTGACTGTGAACATGTGTTTACTTGTGAGTGTGTGTGACTGTGAATGCATGGGTTCTGGGCACAGAGCCGGGATTAATGTAGTCGGTATGTGTACTTAGGAATGTAGGAATATCTATGATTATTTGTGACTGTGATACAGTCTACTTCTGTGTACTATCTGTCAGCCTGTTATTTATTTATTTATTTATTTTTTTTTTTTGTGGTTGTGTGTTGCCTGTAATAGTAGGGTGATGGGGACATAGGTGTGTAATATTGGGATTCACTATTTGGCAGTCTCCAGAGCAGTGGCATCTGGAAAAAAGAAAAAGAGCAAACCACCAAATAAACAAAAGACAGGAGGGGCGGGGTCTGGGATATTCACCCTTCACCAACCCTGACCCCCTCCCAACCTTAGGAAGACACAGAAAATAGAGCATTTGTTTTTAATCCTGTTTTATTTTCCATCCTTCGGATACACATAAAGAGCATGGGGGCTGGTAGTAGCTAGGAGCAGCGAGGTGCACCAGACATGAGCCAGTCTGTGGGTCCTTGGGGCTCCCTAAGACCCTTTCTGTGCCACTACCACAAAGCACCCACCAGGTAGGCAAGGAACCACATGCTAGTCTGGATCCATGGTCCACAGAGACAGCATCAAAACGGGCTTACAAAACAAAGATTTACAAAGACTTGACTAGCAACGTAGAAAAGGGAGGCACGTTCCAGAAAGCTACAGAACAGGTAGACGATGCCCTCCCCATATTGTACAAAAACAGACAACGGACTTTCCTATAGGTAGTATTTTTTTACACTGCTGAGAAACCAAAATTTCACCTTCTCTCTCCCTAAATTTCAAACTGCTTTATTTAAATAGTTTCCCCCGTTTGAGTTTCCTGGTTCAGGTCCCTGCGCTGGGTTTCTCCCTGTCTCTTGTCCTCCTCTGGTCTTTCTCTGTCCCTCACTCTTCCTCCTCTTCCTCGGCTTCTGCCTTGTCCTGGCCGCTGACCCCCGGGCTCGAGGTCTTGTTTTCCTTTTTCCACTTCATGCGCCGGTTCTGGAACCAAATCTTGATCTGTCTTTCAGTGAGGCAGAGCGCGTGCGCGATCTCAATGCGCCTCCGCCGGGTCAGGTAGCGGTTGTAGTGAAATTCCTTCTCCAGCTCCAGGGTCTGGTAGCGTGTATAGGTCTGGCGGCCTCGCTTTCGGTCAGTCCCTGCACATAGTATTTAGAAGAAGGAAAAAAAAAAACCGTAAAAAACACCAAGAGAAGACTCACCTCCTTCACATACTCTGCACGTGATTCAAGGTCTGAAGGTGGGGGGGGGGAGCCCATTTTCCTGGAACCAAATTAATGCTCTTCACACTCATGCCATACTTGATAGTGCCCTTTCCCCTGCCATATGCAGAAATTTCTACAGGTTTCTCAAGGAGAGCATTTGTTTTCTTTCTTCCTCTCATATGTATATGTATATATATATATATATATGTATATAAATGAATTGTTATATATAACTTTTAGTTATGTATATATATCCCCTTTCATATATATATAAATATGAATGAATTAAAGGCTATATATAACCTTTAATTCATTCATATATAACCTTTAGTTATATATGCATATATGAATGAATTAAAGGTTGTATATTATATACTTTATATATATAGTTTTGTTTTTCAGGCAGGGTCTTGCTACCTAGCCCCTGGATGGCTTCAAATTGGTGGCAATCCTCCTGCTTCAGCATCCCAAGGGCCAAGTGCTGAGTTTCAGGCCAGCTCCACCACACCAGTCACTCCTATTTTGCATGCAAGGAGTTTTTCCTCAGCCTGGAGCTTCTGAGGTCAGCAAGATTTAAGTTTCTGAAAGGCTCTGCTCCTAAGGAGTGAGGGTCCGAAGAGGGGAGCTTAACTCTCAGTCACTCTATGGGACCAGGGGCTCCAAGGTTACTTTTGGGGTTCCAACCCTGAAGGCCTTTGAGGTGGAGGGCCTTTTCTAGTGACCCCAGATTGAGACTCCAGGACTAGCCTGTGTACTTTCTAAGGAAAAAGAGGAAAGTAGCAAAAGGGCCTCCTGGACTCAGTCTGAATTGAACTCTTGTTTGATGTGGAATGAGGAAGAGGTGAGAATTTGAAGATTTCCCTGAAGCTTGGAACTATTGGTCTGACAGCAGCTTTTCTTCTGATGAATCTTTCCCAGGGAGTGTCAACCAAGGCCAGGCTACCTGCCTGCCTTCTTGCTACTGTCTGAAGCAACGCTTGGATTTCCAGGACTTGGAAGAGGAAAGGAAAGCCCATCGCCTGGGTTCAGGAGGAAGCTGAAGATCTGTGTGGTGGGGGCTGAAGGGTATGTGAGAACTTCCCATGTTAGGCCCAGAACCCTGAGGAGACTTGAGGGAGGTGCTGAGGCCAGGCTTCCTAGGAAGACAGGAGAGAGGAGGGGCTACCAGAGGCCTTAATTTCAAGTCAGAAAAAAAAGCCAAGCTGAAATGTTTATGGACAGAAAAGTTGGGACTTTGATAAATCAAGGCCTGTTGGATGATAAGACCATGTGAGAACCTGGTTCCTCATGGCTCCTGACTCCGATGAAACTGGGAGCCTCTGACCACAGCCTTCCATCTTCTGAGCCTTGGAGTTGGCTCCTACATCCATCTGCTTTGGGGCAGTGTAAAAAAGGACGTGTGAGGGGGCACTGGCAAGAGGCCCCATGGAAGTTTTGGTATCTTGGGGTTCAGTTAGCAGCAGCTGTGTTGCCTGCACTAAGTCTTGATTTGGTTCTATGGAGTCCTAGTCCTTCTCCCCTAAAGGAGATTCACACTTCTGGTATGGTCCCTCCAAACTTGGCCTGTTCTCTGAGGCTAGGAGCCCTAGAAACGGCACCTGACAAAGCTATTCTCCCATGAGGCTTCAGCGCATTTCCTACCACCCCCCTCCCAAGTTCGCTGAGGGTGGGGTCATCAGACTCATCCCTCCTGGTCTCAGAATCCCCACCCTCACCCCCAACCCCTCTTCACCTTCCTCTGGCCCTATGTTCCTGGCTGAGTCTTCATCTCTTCTGTACCCCCTCCTCCCTCTTGGCCTCTAGAGCCCACCTATAATTGCCTTGATGGGGATAATCGGGGAGCGGGGTTGGCTGGGAAGGACGGGGGAGGGGAGAACTGCTTAGCCCCCGGCCCCCTCCTCCATACCTTATCCGAACTGGGGCTGGGGGGACACACCCAGAGCTGAGATCTCGGGCAGGGAAGGGGGTGGGGTGGGAGAGAGAGGTGGAAGACCCTAATGGCTATTCTCTGCAAACCCCGGCCTTCCTAGGCAAGACAAACGGCCTCGTCTCCAGCCCGTGCGGGCGCTCCTGATAAATATTTAAAGCTAAAAGGCCGGGAGGAAGGGTGGGGGGCTGGGGGCTTGGAGCGCAGTGGCGTCGGCCGAACACAGATCCGGGGAAGAGAGCAAGAGCCTGGGAGCACTGACCAAAAACCGGGCTGGGGGCAGCGTGCCGGGTCGCGGCCGAGGGCTGGCGATGCCGGGGCAGACCGGCGGACCAGGATGCGGCCAGGGACGCCCTGCGGGAAGGGGAAGGGGCACCTTCTGGGGCTGCGCCCGGGACGCTGCGGCTCGGGCCGGCCCCGAGCGCTGCGTTACCTGAGCTTCGCATCCAGGGGTAGATCCGGAAGTTACTCTCGGCCGCCAAGTCCGAGTCCCTCTGCTCCTTGGAGCCTGCCGCCTTGGCGGAATCGCCCGGACACACCCCGGAGAGGTTCTGCTCAAAGGGCGCGCAGTGCATGTTGAAGGAACTCGGTTCGAGCCCGTAGCCGGCCGCGTAGACGCCGGCCGCGCTCTGGGCCGCCATGCCCCCCCCGCCGGGGTACAAGCCCTGCATCGAGGCGGCGAACTGGGCGCCCGAACCTGCTCCATAGCCCGGGCGCTGGGGGTTGGAGGCAAATGCACAAGAAGTTTGTTCGGGGAAGGCTCCTGTAGCGAAAACCGAACTTGCGGCTGGATATTTAGAAAATAAAGCATTCGCATAGTACAATGAACTCATAATTTGGCCGGATGATTTGTAGGCAGGGACGTTTTAGTGTCGGTTTTACGAGATTCCTTGATATATTACAGAATTAGAGTCCAGATTTACACCAAAAAGGACCCCCTTTTTCCTCTCCGGACCACGTGACCCCGACCCACGTGATAGCCCCTCCGCCAATGATCGGCCGGCTTCCCCACCGCTCGCGGTAATGTGGAAAAAATTGTGTGGCGTTGGATTTATAAAATATGATCAATAATGAATGGGAAAGCCGAGCTCTGTGGATTGGGGCTGGGGGCTCAAGGACCGCTGTCGACCCCCGCGGGCTGCAGGCAGCTTGCAGGCGAGATCTGGGGAAGAAGGAATTGAGTGGAAGGGAAAATAAATAACCTCAGCGATCCATGTTGTCACCCCCCGTTCCGCCCCCCCATTCCGTCGTCGTCGTCGTCGTCCCCCCCGCGGCCCGTTACAGAGCTGAGGCAGACGCGGAGATGGAACGCGCACAACGTGGTGGGTGGGTGCAGGCCTGTTTATTCATCCAGGTTAGTTCACCCCTTCTGGGTGTTTAGGGGAAGTTGGTACAGTTCTCCCAAGGTGAGAGACCAGGTCCTCCCGTGTCTGTCCCTGCTCCCAGGTTACAGTGGCAGATAGGGGCAGGAGTCCTAGCTGCTCCTAAGGCAGGAATGCAACCCTTCGTGCACTGGGCGCTAGGGTTACTAGTGACTGAAGAAAAAAGGTTTGCAAGTGAAAAAACAGAACAAAACAAACCAAAACAAAAAACAACAACAAAAGAACAGGGGTGAGGGTGGGGAGAGAAAGGAAGGGAGGAGGGAGGCCTGGGTCCGGCTCGCTGCTTTCCGGGTTCCGGACGGCGGATGCCTCGCTCAGTGGAGCGTGGCTGCCAGAGCAGCGGAGGCAGAGAAGGAAGGAAGGCGGCCAGCCCTGGCCTAGCAACTGGGCAAAAGTGGCGATGTCCCAGAGAGGGTGGAGAGGAACACCTTCCTTCTGCTCCTGCCTCCCCCACCTGAGTCCGAGAAAAATAAAAACATAAACTCAGCAGCCCTGAATTCCATCTTCACTGTCTCCAACCCCCCAGTCCCACCACCCGCTCCCCCAGGACACGGGAGACAAAGGGAGAAGGGCCTGGGGACGCAGCCACCAGCCAGGGAGCAGCGCATCACCAAGGCGGCCAGGGCGCTGGAGTCTCGCGGGCACAGCAGCCTCGGCACGCGAGGGGAGGGGGCTTCTCCTGGCTCCCCTCCCTCCGTCCTTCTCCTCCAATCGCGTGCAGCCGCCTCCCTCGCCCCCTGCGCCCCTGGGCCCAGGGACTCGCACCACCTGCTTCCAGCCCCCGCCCCCTCCTCTCCTCTCCTCGCCCCGGCCTCGGCCCAGGAGCCCGCTGACCAGCTCCCCCCCAGCCCTGCAAGGCGCCTGAGAGCCAAAGAAGAGCGCGGGGGCCCAGGCCAGTCTCGGGTTCTCGCTTGTAAACTTTATTGTAACTCTTCCGCCCTTTTCAGGCGCAGACAACAGAACAAAGTATCGGGGAGCAACAAAATATATAATTAGCCCTCCCTCCCCCCCATAAAGCAATTCACGGATACAGGATACATTCTTTTCACAGTAAACCTAAGAACACTTTTAACAATTGCCCACAGCGCGCATGCTAACTAAAGTAATCTCTTTTAAGAAACACTTAAGACGAAATTGTCAAACCAAAGGAGGCGGGGAGGGGGAAAGAGAGAAGCCAGAAAGACAGCCAGCGAGCTAGGGAGGGCAGCGGGGAGGGGGATGAGAGGGAAACGAGGACGCGGGGGGGGGGAGAGAGAGAGAGAGAGAGAGAGAGAGAGAGAGAGAGAGAGAGAGAGAGAGAGAGAGAGAAAGGGAGAGGGAGACAGAAAGAATTACGGCGTGAATAGGCAGTTTCATGTTGTTGGGACAACTTAGCAGAAATCGGTACCTCGGTCATTACAAAGAAGCACGTTTAAGGAAAAAAGACCATTGCACAAGGAGACTTTTTTACACGGGGCGGGGGCGAGGGGGGCTCTGCCAGGCCGCAGCCACTCACCCTCGCAGGGCGAGGGAGTCCTTGCTTAAAATCCTTTATTTTCCCCCGGCCCCCAAGAGAAGGGAAGGAGATCCACGGTAGCTCACACACAGAAGCTATTACGAGATACTACCACTAGCGGGGACTGGCGCGGCGGGGGACGCGGCGGTGGGGCCCAGCTCCGGGCTCGGCCGGCGGGGCCGCAGCTTCGGAGGCGGGGGGCGGGCAGCGGCGCGGTCGCGGGCCCGGCCCAGCGGGCGAGCTTGCGGGCAGCCCCGGCGGGCAGTCCCAGCTGGAGCTACTTTTTGTCTCCCTTCTGCGCGTCGGCTTCGTCCGCCGCCTCGGGAGCCCGCTCCAGCTTCTGCTTCTCCAACTCCTCCTGCTCGCACTTGCTGCTGGGGAACTTGTCTTTGTTGTTTTCCTTTTTCCACTTCATTCTCCGGTTCTGGAACCAGATTTTGACCTGTCTCTCTGTCAGTCCCAGCGCATGCGATACCTCGATCCTCCGCTTGCGAGTCAGATAGGGATTAAATAGGAATTCTTTCTCCAGTTCCAGGGTCTGGTAGCGGCTGTAGGTCTGTCGGCCGCGCCTGCGTCCGGCGGCTGCTGGGAATGGGGGAAAGGGCGAGACAGAGGGGAGGGGAGGGTGGGGGAGGGGGCAGAGACAGAGAAGGTTGGAAGATTCGTGAACCAGCTTAGGAGACCAGTATAATAGGGTCAGGGGACCCCTATGCCGGGGCCGGAGGGGGCTCGGGGAGGCCGTGGTCAAGGGGAGGGGGGTCAGGGGGACCAGACACCACTGAATCTAAAGGGACGGGAAAGAGGGAGCCTCTTCCCCTGGTAATCAGAACCAGGGGGCGGGGGTCAATATTAAAAGTGCCATAAAGTTGTGGAGGAAGGATATGTGGGGAGGGGGGAATAAAAAGCTAGGACGGAACCAACAGACCCACCTTGGAAAGCCCCCAGAGCCTCTGCCCCGGAAGAAAAGTTTCTTCAGGGCAATTAAACTATAAAGCAATTGAGAAGTGCAAAAGTTGAGAGCCCCTCACTCCCACCGCTCTTTTTCCTCTACCTCCCATAAAACAGTAAAAAAAAAAGGGGGGGGGGAAGGAGGGGAAGAAGAAAAAGGGAGGTGAGGGGTTTATGGATTCAGGAAATATGGCTTAGCGACCTTCCTTCAAAGGAAGCAAAAAGAAAAGGAAAGAAAAAAGGAAGGAAGGAAGGCAGGCAGGAAGGAAGAGGAGGTAGGTGGTTGGACCTGAGCCCAGGAGTCTTGCAGAAGCTGGAGGAAACGCTCCCAGGCCTGGCCAGCCCCCTGCCCAGCCTTGGGCCCTCCCGGCTCCTTCCTGCCCCGGCAGGCCCGGCCCCAGCTCACCTTGCGGGCGCATCCAGGGGAAGAGCTGGGTGGGCGACGGGCTCTGCTCGGAGCCCTCGGCCTCCTCTCCCAGGCCGCTGGCGGCGGCGAGCTTGCAGTCTGCATACTGCACTAGGTCTGGATCCTGCGCCCCGAACAGGCTCTGGCGCTGCAGCGGGTCGTAGCCGTAGAAGTTGCCGGGGTCCCCGTGGCAAGCCACGGCGCACGGGTTCTGCTGGTACGGGGCTGTGGACAGCGACGACGGCCCGTGGTAGAACTCCTGGATTTGCGACGGGTGCTGGAAGCTGCCGCCGCTGCTGGGACCGTACACCACGGTGGGTCGGCCGCCCAGGTCTTGGGCGAAGCCGCAGTCATAGTAATTGGGGCGCAGGGACTCCCCGGTTTTGTATTTGGAGAACAGTGAGTTGACGAAATAAGAGCTCATTTTATTGAATTTTGAGGCGGCGGCGGCGGCGGAGGCTGTAGTTGGGGGCTGTTGGGGAGGGGGTAGGGAGGGGGAGAGGGAGGGAGAGAGAGAGAGAGAAAAAAAAAAAAACGCGGATTCGCCGGCTCCTAGTCACCCTCGCCAGGAAAGGAGAGGGAAAGGGAGGAGGAGGAGGGGGGAAAAAGAAAGAAAGAAAAGAGAAAAGGCGAAGAAGATCTGGAAGCCGCCACACTTTTTGTGATTTCCAGGAATAGGAAAAGGACAGCAAAGCCTGCAAAAGTCTACGCTTGCATGGCAGCCGCTGCTCGCTCGCCCTCCCCCCACCCCCCCACCCCCAAACAAAAATATACCGCCACTTAAAGAGGTCCTCGCTTTACATTTCGAAGAAGGGATGCCAGTTCATAAACAGTTTTCGGTGATTTACTTCCCTCCAAATGAGTTGTTTCATATTTTGCACTGTCTTTTCATGATCATTTGCATCCATTAGAGACCCCGCATCCTATTGGCTTCTCGGTACTCCTCCCGGACAGAACGCAGAGCGAGGGTGAGAGCGAGAGAGAGCGAGCGAGAGAGAGAGCTAGAGCGAGAGAGCGCCAGGGAGTGAGGAGAGGGCAGAAAAAAAAAAGGAGGGGAAGAAAAAAAACACCCAGGGAGAGTGAGAGAGGGGGAGAGAGGGGGAGAGGGTGAGGGGGAGAGGGAGAGGGAGAATGAATACGGATTAAATCTGTTTAACTACCTACATTAATGAGATATCTCTTGCCTCACAACAAATCAAATACCTTCGCAGACCACCCCCAAAGACTGATGTGGGGGAGTCAGGGAAAAAAACCATGCGCACAACACATACACAAGGCTGCTCCTGGCGTAGGCACGCAGTTAATTTCGCGATTTTTAACGAGGCAATTGGAGTCTTTCTAAATGTCAGGGTCGCTTCGGAAAAATGTAAAAGAACACGGTTTAATTGCGCCGAGTTTTAAAAGGTCCTATAAATGTAATTGGTATTTTAATACAAGTTATCAAATCATACAGCTTCCTCTCCTAAACATATTTTCAAACAAACGAGGTAGTCATATTTAAAGCTTTAATGATCAATTTCCTTATTATTGATAAAGGTTTAACTATCGTGTGGAGGGAATTGGCTGGGTAACTGGCCCCCCAAAAAAACGGCTGTAAACTCTTTAACAAACTATAAAACGCAATAAAGCCGAGTCTGTTGTTGTTTATGCCGCAGCGCATAAAAGCTGTTAGCATTTTACGAGTTCTTTCCTCTACAGCTATAAAACTGCAGCTTCGATCGCCCCCGCCGCCCGACTGCGGCACGGTGGGGGTGACTAAGCTCAAATGAGAACCATTATGGTTGAGGGCTTTTTTTTTTTTTTTTTTTTTTTTTTTTCGGCGCAAACGGTGACTTTTCTGAGATTTTCGCCACCTTCAGCCTTGCAGGCACCTGCCCCCACACCTTCTTTGGAGACCCCTCCCAACGATCACATTCCCCCCCCCCAGGTCACTCGTATAACTTTCCCTCATTAAGCAAATACTCAAGGATTTTCAGTGAAAGAGACCGAGGTCTTGCGGGGGGGCCTGGGAGAAGTAGGAGAAACTTTCTGGTTACTGGACACTGCTAAATAAAGCACAGGGCAAAGTTCGGCCTGCGACTGGCAGCTCCACAGCTGGTGCATCCCACCGGCTGGGGTACTGCAGGAGATCGAGAAGGGGCTTCCGAAGGGGCTTAGGCCCTGCCTGCACTTTGGAGGGCAGACTGGAGGAGAGGAGAGGGTCTAATGCCTCCAGAAAGATGACATCTCACACCTGTGACCTGGCCTTGGGATCCAGTAACCAAGCTTAGTTGGCACCCAGCTTTCTGGAGCCAATTTCCCCCACTCCATCCACATAGGCCCTCCAAACAGATACTGCCAATTTTACCAACACAATGAAAAGGGTAAGGCCTATGGAGGCTGAGGCTTGGCAGTAAGGCCTTGGTGACTCCCTGCCTTCTTGTACCCCACCCCCCAGTGCCCTAGGCAATGGCTGCAAAGGTGTGTGGTCCAGGGGCACCTGAGAGTGCAAGGCCACTGAAGTCCCCGCTTGATCTCTTCTCTTGGGGTGCCTTTAGTTCAACTCTAAAAAACCTGAGGACCTCAGCCAGGAAACCACGATGAAGAAAAGATGGGATCCGCTGCTGGACGCTATGCCCAGGTCTTAGGAGACCCCAATCTGAGACTCCGAACCCATGACCTCCTAAGGCAGCTGATCCTCACAGGACAGGAGAGAGAGAGAGAGAGAGAGAGAGAGAGAGAGAGAGAGAGAGAGAGAGAATTTCCAGCCACAAAGGCAGAAGCAACTTAACAAATACATTCCATTCATTGTTTAATAGACAGTGGTTGGCTCTCAGAAAGGCATGTTTTGGGGAACCCATATACCTCAACCTTAGTAAAAATGAAGAAATAATGTTTCCAAGGGAAAGCTACAAATGGTTTCATTCAATCCTTCAAAAGTAAGCCCAGTGAATCGGTGAGAGACAAAAAGAGGAGGGAAGAGAAGGAAAACAGGGATGAGAGCTCTGGGGTTTTGAGTGAGGCTAAGGTGGGGGGGCGGTCAGGCAACCGACGGCAGAATCAAGTTGTTGGGAAGCGAGGGGGATTTTATGGCAATGATTCGAGGACTCACTGGTGAGGCAGAAATTCAATGGCTTGTTCTAAATCATCCCTACACCGTGCCAGAAATTCCTGATGGAAGGAAAATGTTTCTATTATAAGAAAAACAAGAAAGAGCGAGGAGATAATTTATAAACACCCAACGGAGCACAGATTTATTAGAAAAACTCAAGTTGAGGAGAAACTCCTCCGCTGGCCTCTTGGCAACGGGTTCCGAGGAAAAAGAAAACCCGCTTTGGCTGTGGTCATTTTGAGGGGTTGGGAGCTATTTCTCTCTCAGGTTTGTCCTGGGAGGACGCTGGGCCGAAAGGAAACTGAAGGTTGGGAATCTAAGGGGCTGTGGGCAGACAGAGCGAGGATCTTGGAACGAAAAGTGCAGGCCTCCAGCCGCTAAACTGCCGAAGGACCTGCTTTTCTGAGGTTGGTCCAAGTCGGGAGACCAGGGCCAGAGCCCTCGCCCGGGAGCCGCAGTTGGCACCTGAAAGCGCGGAAAACCGAGAGGCTGCAAACCCCCCTCCCCTCTTCCGGGCCTGCCCAGCACCTATCCAGAAAGCCCACAGGTTTGGGTGGATCAACTTGGGACACCCAAGCCTCCCCGCACTCCCGCCCGGGGAGACCCTGTCCTAGCCTGGGTGTCTAGGCGCCGGCTCAGCCCAGTCCAGGGCTCGGCACAAAGGCTCCTCTGCAGCCAGCGCCAGGCGCAGCGCCCCGCCGGCTCGGGGGACCCCACCGAGTCTGCACAAAAGCCTGGTTCCCAATCCTCGGGGTGGGTGACCCGGCCCCCTCTCCAGCTGCCGCCTCTCCAAGAGCCCTTTTCTGGCTTGTCCCTCTCACCTGACCTGCTTGTCAAGGTCAGCACTCCTCTATCCTGGTGAACGAAAAATCTCATTTTTCCAAATCTCTTTGATTCGGATCCACTATTCCTATCATTAATATTACCCTCCGTTTTCACGCATTTTCGCCCCAACAAACACAGCCACCTAAGAAAAAGCCTTCTTACTAGGAAAATTCAGAAAATTAACCACTGGAGGAGAGAGGGGGACCCACTATAACAGAAGTCTTTAAAATAAGACCAAAAAAGAAACAAATAAAATTAAGAGAAAGGGCCATATCAAACCCTATATTTTTATTATGTGCAAATTATTCATGACTTTTGGTAGCGTTCAGTTCCTAGATTCAGGGCTGAACAAGGTGCTGCGTGGGACCGCCAGAGTCCGCAGCCACAGGAGTGGAAAATTTCACGTGGAGCAAGGCTGCCATCTAGCGGCCATTCTTCAAAACGACGCCCGTCGTGGGTTCGGCCAGAGCCAGTAGCAGAGGCGAGAAGCGACAAGAACTTTCATTATTAGCAGAAATGGGAAAGGAAAATGAAAGGCGACAAGACAAAGGGCTTCGGGGTCAGGAAATGGTTCATGAAATTGTTAAATAACCTAAGAGAAAAAACACATAACACGGACAGAGGAAAAAAGAAGCTGTAAGTCCACCCAGTCTCTAATTTCTGGTGGAGACCGCTGAACAGTGCACTATTTATGATCTGTAAAAGAAGAAATCAAGCACTTTTCAAGCTCTTACACGATTGTTTCACATCCTGAGGGGTAACAATTAGGCTTTTTGTGGGGGAAGAGCAGGCCCGAGAGGGTGGAATGGGACAGTAACAGGATCAAGAGGCCACGTTCTCCCAGACGTCTGGCCCTTCTGGACCTGTGTGTGTGTGTGTGTGTGTGCAAGGATTTCCCGATTATGATTGGGGGTCTAAAGAACAAAGAATTTCGTCTCTGAAGCTCTGGGGACAACAAAGTGTCCCCCCTCCATCTCCCCATCTTCTTCACTCCCAGAACCCTCCTCCAGCCATCCCAGCCTCAAGTCCTAAGCCCCAGGCCCAAGCGGCTGAGGGTGAGGACAGGGGCTGCGGAACATAGCCCACCCGTCCTCCCACCGGGTGAGAGCCCAAGCCCATCTGCAGCTCTCGGCTCTTTCCCCTCCTGTTTGCTTTGCTGCTGTTTAGTTTCTTAACCTTCAGAAATTTATACGCTATAAACTTTTATAGCGGTCATATTCTTTTATTGCCGCGCACACGGCTTCTCTCTGCCTCTCTCTCGGTCTCCCTCTCTGAATCTCTCTCTTTTATGACAACTGATTTCCCCATCTCCGGCTTCGGAGCCTCAGCAACTTCGCCTTTGTTTGTCTCCAGAGAAGCCACCCCAGGCTGGGGACCCAGACGCCGCAGCCGCAGCCAGAGGCCACTTCACACGCCCTAGACCCTCATCCCCCCGAGCGCTTAATCCGACTGAGTCCAGCCTTGCTTTTTCCGCCTCCTTTTGGCAGAAACCAGCCTCCTTGGCTCATCCTCTGCAGCCTGCAAGGCCTGGGAAGCCAAGGTTGGAGAACATCCTAGTGTACACCAGCTGGAAAGCCGGATTCATTTTCCATTCTTCACCAAACCCTCCTTGCAGGTCTCCTGTCCCTGGCCGCGGTACCCGAGGCTTCACTCTGCCTATTTCTAAGGTCGCTTACCCTTTCGTTAGAGACGGGTAGGGTAGACGGTTTCTTCCAGCCCAGCCTTTGTTCCCACCTCTACCCCAACCCGCAGTGTCTAGGCTGGCTGCAGTGTGTGGCGGCCATGCAGCAGCAGCGACAGAGCCTCAGCAGCGGAATCCTGACAGAGAGGAAGAGGAGGGTGGCCAAGAACAGCGGACTTTCCGAGGCTCTGGCAGGACCACCGCAAGTTCAGAGGAACAGAGATGTTCCTTCAAACCAGGTGTAACTCTAGGGGCCATTTAAGAAAGGGTTTGTTTTTTTTTTTCTCCTCCAGAAACGTTCCTGTTCCACAATCTATGAGCTTCCTTTGAAAGCTGACACACACACACACACACACACACACACACACACACAGATCTCAACCCCACCAGACTCAGCAAGCCTCAGATCAAGCCTGGAGGTGAGGAGCTGGCAGAGAATCCTGAGGAGTTGGAGCATTTGAGCAAGCTGACTTGCACCATTGTGTCTTCACCTGCACCAAGTGTCCTACTATAGGCAGTAGAGGAAGGCACTGCTTCCTTGCATGGAATTGTCAAGTGGCCCTCTGAGTGGTCAGCTCCCAACAGAGCCTGCCTTTCCTTCATTCTGACCACAAGTCATTTCTCCAGAGCAACTCTGGTTGAAGATCCTTTTCTCTGGAGAGCCATGAGCCTCTCTCCAAAGCTGGAGAGTTGTCTCCTTCTCTGCTAGTACCCGGGTCTACTGAAAGTCTTGCTCAGTTAAGCAGTGGTCTTGGGACTTTGGGTACCAATTAGCTGTCAGCTTTACCACAACAGGTAAAGGTCTAAGGAGAAACCTAACACTTGTCAACACTTCAATACTTTTCCTTGTTTGCCAAGCTGTTTTTAGCTACCGGAATCTTTATTCATGGCCAGAGAAAAACATCAACACAGAATAAGACTCAGGAGAGATTTATTTTCTAGAGTGATATATATTTTTTGTTCTTTTCTTTTTCTTCCAAAACAAACAATTCGAGTGCTAGGCCCCTTGCCCTCCCTATTCCCACCCTCCACCCGCCCTTATAAGCAACAAGGGAAAATTACCCCCAAAGAAATCACAAAACACAAGCACGATTTCACCACAGCCACCAACAAAGCAAAAAAAGAAAAAAATAAAGTTCTACTGCAATGACCTCTTCACAGGGTCCGGAGAAATAGGAGCTAGAGTCAGCGGATAAAGGGGATTGGGAGGCAGGGGGAAGGGGAAGTGGAGAATGAGCTTCTATCCCACGACTAGAGGAGATCTTGCTTCTTTCCTTTGCACCCCGGACTGTTTCCCAGAATCTTGTGCACATGCCAGCCACAGGATGGACACCCAGGTGTTCCCCCCAACCCCTCTGCCCCCCCCAGAGGAGAAGCCCCATTCTGAGCTCTGGAGGAGTCCCCCTTTGGCCCTGGAGCAGAGGTACCAAGGGGTTTCTCAGAGTGGGTCAGAAAACCAGTGGAATGGGGAGCACCCCCTAGCTCTGCAAGCCATGGCCACTGCTCCTCCCCGTCCTGCCTGCTCACTCTGGAAGGGAATTGGGGAATTGATTCCCAATAAATTCTCAATCCCACTCTCCTGACCTGGTCCTCTGTATGGTGGGATTGACCTAGGGTGGGGTGAAGGGTAGAGGGATGCTTTTTTGTTTTTGTTTTTGTGGTTTTTTTTTTTTCAACAAGAGGAGACTTGACTCACTAATGCAAGGTGGATTTGGCCAAACAGAGAGTTGATTTCTGAGCTGGAGGGAATGCGGGACCAGCAAGAACAGCTACAGTGTGCTGTGGAGACCATAGGGACAGGAGGAATGACACTGTCAAGGTGTTGAGACCCACAATTTGGCCTCCTTTAGTTGGAAGGAGAGGAAAGCATGCAGGATTAAAGACTTCCTGCAACAAAATAGATGAGGGGGGTCCACTTAAAATACTTTGCTAAGGCCATTCGCTGCCTTTTCTTGCCTTTCCAATTCATCAGCTTGAGGACTGGCTTGACTCATCTCTCCACAGGCCATTGCCCTGGGACATAGTTGGCAGTTCAATGGGTATCAGTATTGAGATGTTGAGACCATGGACTGCAACGCTTCATTCAGGAGTTTGTCTCTAGACGTCTTCCTAGTGTGGATTTGAGTCATGGGCAGGACCTGAGCTTGCTTACTGATCTGAGGGCTGTTCTGCTGGGTTTGGTGTGCAGTGTCTGCCATGTAGGCTGTGGCTTCATTTGACTTCCTTTCTCCATCATTAGTATGGACTCCAGACTTTCTGTCCGTGGGAAGCTGCTGGCTGTGTGCCTTTAAGAGTGTCCCTGGGTGACTTTTGGATAGGTACAGGGAGAAGAGGCAGGCTAGGAGAGAAGTGCTGGGGTTTTGCAAAAAATTAAAAAAAGATTAAAAAATAAAAAGATCAGGGATTCCAGGAGCTTGACTAGGGCTCTTTCTTGAAGACCTCACTTTCCTAAGAACCAGCTACGGCTAACTTCTAAGTTAACAAAACTTCCTCCTGACACCCAGGGAGAAGAGAGGGACAGATGCAGGCAAAGGAGAGGAGACAGGCTCCAGGTGCAGATGAGGGACTTGAAAGAGGGGCCACCCTTCCCTACTTGCTTCAATTCACCCCAGACAGCAGTGGCTCTGCAGCCATCACATAAATAAGAGTGAGATGGGAAGGGGGGGGTCTTTAATCTTTGCCCTGCTCCTTATTCATTTTCTTCATTTTCATCCGCCGGTTCTGAAACCAGATTTTGACTTGTCTCTCACTCAGATTGAGGAGTCTGGCCACTTCGTGCCTGCGGTCCCTGGTGAGGTACATATTGAACAGAAACTCCTTCTCTAGTTCCAGCGTCTGGTATTTGGTGTAGGGACAGCGCTTTTTCCGGGAAGAGCGGGCGTGCAGCCAGTTGGCAGAGGGGTTGGCTGAAAGAGAAGCAGCGATAGAATCAAAAGAAGGAAGAGAATGAAGGGGCCCCAGACCAAGAGGGTCACCCCATCTCTGCTCCCCAGCTTGCAACGGAGAGAAAGATCCCAGAAAGAGCCCTCAGTGGGTCAGGACTTAATATAGACAGTGCAGGTGAATGGTTCTTTGGTGAGAAGGATGGAGCCCTTGAGTACTCTCAGTCTTTCTCTACTTGGGTCTAAACTGATCATTAAGACTCAGGTCAGAGCTGAGCATAGCTGGAGCTTCACAACAGGCACCACCAGACTGGCAGGAGAGGGCTGACCTGAAGGATCTTTGGCTGTAAGTCTGGGAGGAAAGAGGGATTGGGAGGGGGAGTTTCAGTTCAGTCACAGCCAACACACCTCTCCTGACCAGCACAGTCCAGTCCCAGCACATCCTGTCTTTATAGTAAGCTTTCCTCTCTAAGCCACATGGTAGCAGGCATGTAAGCCTATGTGGATAAGGACCCCCCCTCACCACACACCACAAATAAGGGTCCACATGTAGAGCCATGAACACCCAGCATACTCCAACCCCAAGCAATCCTATTGCAACCATTTATCAATTCCAGTCTGTGGACAGGGGAGCCCCGGGGCTCCCGGATAACTTATGGCTGCAATAGCTTCTTCTTTTCTGCTACTCAGCTCACAGTTAGGTTAACACAAGTTCAGGGGGAACTGGGGAACAAAATTGCTACAGTTCCAAGGTAGGGAGCCAGAGATGAGGTGGGGTAGCAGAAAGCACTCACAACACATCTAGGCTTTTAACTGACCCTATGGGGTGGCAAGAAAAGGGAGCGGAGAAGAGGCACCAAAATGTATACAGGCTTTTCTGTCTCTGTCCACCATTTTCCCCTAGACCCCCGAACTCAGAAGTTGCCAAATAAACCTGACCCAATTAAAAATAGCCTCCATCCGCTACCAGCTTCCTCCTCCCCAAATGAAAAGCACTGAATGTGTGTGTGTGTGTGTGTGTGTGTGTGTGTATTAAAATTCAGTTCATCCTACACTAAGTACCGCGTCTTACCCATTTACAGCACTATTTCCTTAATGTGATTGCCTGGGATAGGACCCGCAGCCACATTAAATATGAAGGAGAAAAAAAAAAAACTGTTAATAATTGATCCTAGCCAAATGGCTGACTTGCAATAATGGGCTTTCCAGGCAGAGTTTGGGGGCTTGGGGTGAGGGGGTCTGTTTGGGTATGTGCAGGAGGCTTGGGAGGAACTGTGTTCTGCTTTTAATGAGTCAACCTGGCAGGTTGGGGGTACCAGGGACCTCAGGGGCCTCAGAGAAGAAGGGCCCGCTCTTTACTCTTCAGAGGGCAAGGATGCCCCCAAAGGGCCCATTGGCCACTCTGTTGGTGGGAAATCTGATAGGGCAGGAGACGGCCAAAATACTTGCCCAAAGGAGTAAGAGGTGAGGACTTGACCTGGCAATGTGTTTGTTATTGAGGGAAGCAAAGAGCCCCCAGCAGATTTGCCTTTCTTAGCCTTAGAAACAACAAAAATATGAACTCTTCTGTCAGCCTGCCTGGTTTGAGCCATTCTTGGGGTGTTTTAGACGAGTGGGAGGCGATAGAAACTACCCACCCAGGTGAAGTTCCCCCGCCCCTGTGCAGCCCTCTCTTCCCTCCCCCTCCTCTCCGCGGGGGTCCCTTTGGGACGTCTTCTTCCCCACTCCGGAGGTGGGCCCGAACTGGGAAGTGATTCCCGGACTCCCTGCAAGGCAGACCGCCCCGGCTAGGGCTAAGGAGCCCCGCGGAGAGTTGCGGGGAGCCGAAGGGAAGGAAGCCCGCAAACCGGCGGAGGATGCCCAAGAAGGGAGGGGGACAGCGGGAGGGGGGAAGAGTCCCGGGGAGGGGCCGGTGCATCCGGGGAGGGGGCGCCGTCTCCGCGTCCTGGGCTTCCCCCGCCCCTCCCGGCGCCGGCTGCCTACCCAGCGCGGCTGCAGCGTGAGATCCGCTAGGAAGAGTCCTCACCAAGCTGTTGCTTCGCAAATAAAATCCTAATGAGCCCCCTCCCCCTTCCCCTTCCCCTTCCCCTTCCCCCGGCCGGCGTTTACGGGCTGCGCGTGGCGCAGGGAGCTCTGCCAGCCGCGCGGCCCCGCAGCCGGTGCACCCCGGCCGGTGCCCGCGCGACTCCTGGCCCCACGGCTGCTCCTCTGAGGACCGCTCCAGTCTCTCTCCCGGCGCGCAGCCCCAAGCCTGGGGGAGAAGGGGACGCGGGGGACAGGCCCGCAAGGGGGGCCCCACGCCCCGGCTCCTGCAGGACGCGCGACCGTGGGGGCCGCCCCGAGCGCTTCCCCCGACCCTGCCCTTCCTTCCTGTCCTCCACGCCCGCGGGCTCGGCGGCCACCGCAGCTCTCCCTCCACATTGTCCGCAGTTTATGGCCTCTCCCCTCCCCCTCGCCTGGCCCCCGGCCTGGGTATTTCCTCACTTTTTATAACTTACTTTGATCCGGCCTCTCTTTGTCCTCGCTTCCTTCGCAAATTTTATTGTCCCCGTAGCCGGGCCTTTGATTAGCCAGGACGGCCTCCCTGCCCGCCGAAGTTTCCAAACTGTACTCGGGCGTGCCCTGCTTGAGCAGCTCCCCCGGCGCGCTCAGCAGCGGCTCCGCCTTCACGGCCGCCTGGCCCTGCCCCGGGGCGGCCTCGGCGCGCGGCGCGGGCTCCAGCCAGGTGCGGAGGTACCTGCCCTCGGCCGGCGGGACGCCCTGCGGCTGCAGGTACGGGTGGTAGACGGGCGGCAGGCTCCCGGACGCGTGCGGGCTGAGCGGCGCCCAGGACGCGCCGAAGACGGGCGCCTTGGGCTGGAAGCTGCACGAGGGGAAGTCCAGGTGCTCGGCGGGGCCCGGCTGCCGCGGGCCCGCGTACTGGCCGGAAGGAAACTTGGCTGGAGGCGCGTCCTCGCTCTCGTGACTTATGATCGAGTCGACATAATAGCTGCTAAGCGTCCCAGAAATGGACATTCTCAGACATTATCCGGGCGCTCGCTCGCAGGGGGAAGGGACGCGCTCGCGCGGTGGCGCCCAGGCAGGCGGAGAGGTGGCACCCGGACCGGTGTGAGGGCTTTCGGACGCGACCCCCCCGGACCCCCACCCTCCCACCCCCACCCCCTGCTCAACTTCTCAGCCAACAAAGTACAGTGGAGCTGCCCGGCTCGGAGCTCCTTGCAAAATGATTGGTCAAAGTTTTTCCGACTGCCTGATAAAGCGTCAGCTCCGACATAAATCAATCGGGCGCGGGGGCTGCGCTCTCGCTGTCACCCGTGCTCACCGCATTCCATATCCAGGATGGATTGTTTTATGCTGATGCAATGTGCTATCACGTCAGGGCTCCGGCGGCCACGTAACCTCAGCCTGCGCTGCCGGCCGCCCGGCCCCTCCCGCCTCTGCGGGAAGGGGGGTTCTCCACATGGGGCGGCGGGGGCGGAGGAGGGGCGGAGGCGAGCGGCGGGCCGCCTCGGGAGGGACTCGGGCTGCGGAGCCCTCTCCCCAGGCGGGTTGGAGAGGGAGGGAAGAGAGAGCAAGCACACTGGGAGACAGAGAGAAAGAGAGAGAGCAAGCGAGAGCCCTAGTCCCGGAGCTAGTGGAGAGGCCCGACAGGGTAATTAAAGACGAGGTAGACCTGTCCCCCCTCAACACCTCCACCTCCACCCCGCAGGCCCTCATTTCCTGTCCTCTGTCCCCTTGACAGAGAGGTTTATTAAACAGCAGCACTGGGATCCGCAGGGGACGAAGTCAAAGGAAAGGGGAGGAGAAGTTGGGGTTTTTATAGGACAGTTATCCGCTTTGGAGGGGGTTCGTACACAATTTGGGGAGATTTACATGACTAGGCGCTTCCCTCTCTCCCTCAGCAGCTGAGGGAGAAGGAGGAAGGGAATAAGATGAGATGGATGTCCACAGAATCACTATCTGTCCTGAAATTAGAGCCTGCCTAAGGTCAAAGGGATTCTCCAGGCCCCGGAACTTCAGTCTACAAAAGAGTTTCATACAACTAACCAAAGTCTTCAGTATTTGACTCCTTTACATCTCTTGGGCCTTTATGAAGAGCTGGGGGCACGACCATTTCTTCTTTCCTCCACCGAAAACCTCTGGGGCTCTTAAAATTGTCCAGATGAGGGACAATTTTAATTCAGTGTTTACGTATGAGAAAGGACTAAGGGAGATCACAAGAGGAGGGGGCGAGGGTCCCCAAACAGGGCAGTAAGAGGCGCCGGGTTATCTTATCTTGTGCCCCTAAAAAGAAGGAGCCGAGGCTAAATTCTCAGCCCTCTGTCCATCTCTTGTCACCCAAACTGCCGCTCTGGAAGACGTCCAGATGCAGACTTAGGGGATGAGGGTGTACCGCAGAACCCTGGCATCAGGCTTCCCCCACCCGCTGTCTTCCCTTCCGCGGATCCCCTGGATGGAGCTTCCAAATAGTGCATTTTATTAGTAGCTGTTCTGCCGCCCTGCGCAGAGGCTCCCCCAGGGCCACCGGCCGGCTTCCTGGCGGCGCTCCCAGCCGCTGCGCCTACAGTTTCTGCCGGGTGCAGTCGCCTCCCCTGGTGCGCGGCTCCGGGAGGCGCGACCAGACGCAGATCTGGTTCCCTCCATTTAGGGTTAGGGGAAGATTTCCTGGCAGTTCTCTGACTCTGGGCCGGCGTAAGGCAGGGTGCTCCCCAGCTACTGCCTCCCCCCCCCCGTTCCTCCCCCTCCTTGGAGAAAGACTGAGACCATTCCAAGTTGGGGTTTTATCTTTTTGGCCACTACCCCCTCTGCCCTATGTTAGGCTGAGGATCACCTCCATACACGCACACACTCCCGCCCGCTTTCTTTTCCAAATGAAGCCATCTCCTGTCATTACGTGTGAAATACGACGGCGAAGCGCCATATTTCTTCACATTATGGCGATTTCAAAATGATTTTTTAAAGATCAATGCTGGCGCCCAGCCGGCCCCTCCAATTCCACCCCCTGCTCTTGGAGAACTACAGCCTAGCAGACCCGGAACCAAACAGCGTGAAGATCTGCTCTTTCCATAGGACCCAAATGGGGAAACAAATATCTAGTGCAAATTCTTCTAAGTAGTCCTTTGAATGCTTGGTAACGTCAAGGGGAGCTCCCCGGACTCGCCAGCGAGAAGCTGGGCGGCAGCGAATGAATCACAGTTAAGGCAAAGCACCTGTTCCTGGTTTGCTAGATGGGAGTCTGTATGGAGTCCGCTGTCAGTTTTACCTGTAATAAATATAGTCTTCAGGCAAAAAAAAAAAAAAAAAATTCCCTCTCACGCCATAAATAACAGCGTTATGAAGCATGGCGAACTGAGTATATGATTTTCTGTAGGATATAAATTAGGGCCCAAAAGGACACATGAACTGTGGGCTGGGGCATTTTTATTTATGGAAGCCAGAGAGCCAGACTCCTCTTAGGACCCAAACTGTGCAGTACTGGGCTCGGCCTGTCCCCGGCCTGGCTCCCATTCCCCTCTTTGGCTTTGACGGAAGCCTCTCTGAGCAGAAAGGATCCCTGTTCAGGAAGATCACTTCTTTTAGGAAAGGAGTTGGAGAAGAACATTGGGCTCAAGGCTTGTGCCCCGTGTTAAGATAATCCAGTAGAGCTCTGACTGTGGGTTGCTAACTGCCTAGGGAGGCGTCCCCAGTCCCTGGTGGCTCTCAGGACTGGGTGAGAAGGAGACCCAGGCCTCTTTTCTAAGTCTAGAGCAGTTTAGTCTTTATTCAAGAAGCTGGAACTAAAAACAATGTAAAAGTGACAGGCTTGGGCAGGCCAGGCTTCCCTAGAGAAATGAGGATTCTAGAGCAAAGAGAATGAACTTTCCCCTGATCCCCGGAGTCTGTACCCCATTTCATCTCCCTCAAGGTGGGGAGGAGACTGAGGTCAAGCAAGGAGTCTCCCTGGAGCCAAACTTTTTAGAAGGGGCTACTGCTTCAAGCTGGAGTTCAACTTCAACCAAGGCAAATGGTTAAAAGGGTCACCTGGGTATGCACCCCTTGCTGGATGCTCTGTGAACCTGTGGACCCCTCAAATATACTTTCCTCCACAGGCAGTATACCTACTATGCCAGAACAGAGCGAACATGTGGCCTTTGGAACCCAGACCCTAAAGACACTTAATAGAGGAGTCACTACTGTGGGGGTCACATTGTCCTGGGCGCAAAACTCCTTTGTGCCCCACCCCAATCCCAAAAAGAAAGAAGGAAAATGCTGTGTTCCCTACAGCCTCCTGTCACTTCTTGCTTTAGAGGCTTGCCTGAACACAGCTGGGGCCAGGGAAAATCCAGGAAGGGGGAAAAAAACAAAAAACAACAACAACCAAAGCCCCTGACCACACTGGGGCCCAGTGTGCCCAGGAACAAGGAGGCTGAGTTTGAAGAGCAGACAATGACGCTGACCAGAACCAGCCCAGCCGGTGAGTGCCTGAGCTTTGGGGGAGACTTTGGGAGATTTTTGTAGCAAGAGAAAATCTGGGGGATAGAAAAGAAAGTAGAAAAGCAAAAAGTTAAAAAGAAAATAAATGAGAAAAAGGAAAGTAGTTTGTTTTTAATTAATAAGCTAAGACTGAAATTGATGTCTGTTTATCCTTTTTATGTCTACTTCAAACCAATATTTCTGTAGGGGGCCCAGTATCCAAATATGCTGTACTCTGTGTTATTTAAAGCATAGGTAATAATCTTCAAAATGTAATACCGTACAGGCCTAGGCATAGGTATATCAGATCTAATTGTACACATGTAGATATGTGTCTAGTCTCTGTGAATAATTCTGCTTCTATAAAAAAAATGACCCAAATGTTAGTGTGCACATTAAAAAAAAAATCAATACACCAATGGAGGAAAGAAAAATCTGGATATTCAGGTGTTTGAATTTTGGCTAGAAAATATTAACTGATTTGGAAGCCGCACTTGAAATTTTGCCTCTTAACTTGATATTCAAGCAAAATACACATTGAATTTTCCAATAAGCGTATGTGACTTGAAACTGGATGGTATTACAACATCCTACCAGAACATTTCTCTAGGAAATACCTCAAAGTAACCCCAGGACAGGTCATGAAATTTGGTGGTTTTTTTTTTTTTTTTTTTTTTGGTCCAACCATGAAATTCTTTACTGCATATTTTGCCTTAAACTACATGGGGAGTGTGGGTTGTGTGATGCTTATTTCATGGTGGTGATGGGCACAGGGGTGGAAGGACTGTTACTTGTGTCTTACACAAAAGTGAAGGAAAAGTAGCCAAACTGTGCACGTCTTCAGTTAACTGTGACAGTCTTGCAAAAAGACTGCTGTATACAATAAAACTGTTCAAGTCCCCAGTCTAGGACCCCAAGCACTGGGAATATTTCTTCTGACTCCAGGATAAGAGTCCAGACTTACTGTGGGACACATTAAGGTTTGTAGACACTTGTTCTACTGGAGGAGAAAACCAAAATCCCCAAACCTTGCACCCTTTATCCAAAATGACCTCCTAACAGGTATCACTTCAAATCTGTATACTGGGGCTCAACCCTGGATGCTTCCACAGCCCCAAGTGGGGATCTTAATTGCAAAGTAAGGAAATCTTCTGACAAGCCTCCCTCATATGATGTGGATGTCAGAGGTGAGAGGAAGGAGGGGTCAGTGGCCCCACTGGACTTCAGGAATCTTCTTACCAACTCTCAGTCATTATGGATATCCAAGGCAGTGGGAGGTGGCTGAGTCTCTGGGAGGGGGTATCCAGAAGGCCAAACGGGGTGGGCAGCAGGCGGAACGGAAAGGGTTCGAGCAGGTAGAAGGTTATTACAGAATTGCTTCCATAAAACCTTCAGCTGTTGTAAAACTCTCTGCTTTCCAAAGACTTTATTTCCTCTTTTCTCTCCAACATCCCCCTCCCCTTTTTTCTTTTTTCTTTTTTTTTACAGCACTTTTCCTGAGAGGGGTGGCCTGGGGGAGCCTGGGATGGAAGATGGTCAGGCTCCAAGTGACTGGACTGGGTAGGTTTCTGAGAGGTTGGAGGCAAAGCAAGGTAAGGTAAGGGTATTCTAGACCCCTAATGCCCACACAGGATGATTAGAGAATGTCAAGGGACACAGTTCAGGGCCTTTCCTTATTGGGGCAGTGAGTTGAAGCCTAAATATCTGAATATCCTCTGCTCTGGGGGTGGATCTCCTGTGCCTGTCTGTCTTACCAGAGGCCTCTTGTTCAAAGACCCCAGGCCCTCTAAATCAGCCTGGCGCCGGAGTCCCATCCGGTCGGGGCCTCTTTCCTGGGCCCCTTTGCACATTTCCTCTGCCTCGAGCAGGAAGAAAGTTTGGGAACAAAAGTTAGCTTATGCTTTGGCAAGTCCCCCTCCTTCAACAAGCACTTCTGGTTATTCCTTTACTGGGCACAAAGCCAGCAGCAGCCTTAAAACACTGGGTCAGAGAGGCCAAAACAGCCTTGCCCTGCTCCAGCTTCAACCCCACCACTACATCAGTCTATTCTGAATTGCACGCAGCGTGGATTCCTCTTCTAAAGGGATGCCCTCAGGACCCGAGTGAACCCAAAGGCTAGAAATTAGGAAGTAAGAGTCTTTCCCCCTCCACTCTGGAAGTCCTGGCCCACTAGGGGGCCCTAGGAGGGACCCTGAGGGCCTGTAGACTGAGGCTGCAAAGGAGCCCAATATTTATCCTTCAGAGTGGGACCTATTGGCCCCTTGGAGGGCTTGAAACTTTTGCTAAGGTTGAGCCCCATCACCCAAAGATTACAAAGACCTCAAGGAGCCCCATATGTCCCTGTTGGAAATCATCGGGCCTCAGTGCAGTTGGAGAGAACTTTTCTGGAAGAACTGAATGCAGACAAGAGCCTAAGACCTTAAGGCAGAAAACTTGAAGCCCTGACTGTCGTTCTTGACCTGTAGAACTCACCCCCTGCCCTGCCTAAAAGAACCTGCTAAGAGATGAATGCTCATGTGACTGTCTTTCCTTTCAAGCCTGTGAAAAAGGGGGGAAGATATTCCAGAACCCCCCCATCCAGATTTCTTCTGTAGGGAACATTTTGACGCTCCTGCATGAGGGCCCTCAAGCCTCCTTGTTATTTTTTTTTTTCTATATGTGTATGAATGTACTGTCTGCGTGCAGGTCTGTGCACCCGTGTTGTGCAATGCCGCGGAGGTCAGAAGAGGGTGTAGGATTCCCCTGGAGCTGGAGTTCTCCTGGAATTGGAGGTACAGACGGTTCTTAGCTGCCATGTGGGTGCTGGGGATCGAACCCAGGTCCTCTGCAAGAGCAGTCGGTGCTCTTAACCGCTAGGCCATCTCTCCAGCCCCAGCCTCCTTGTTATTTGCAAGGGTGACCCACCAGTCCTGAAGCACCCTACCTGACTCCTCCAGCTAAGCGAGAAGCAGTAACTGCCGTGAATCAGGTGGTTTGATGTCGTTGTGTTCAGAAACCCATGCCCAACAACATGAAACTACCTAATTCACTCAGCAGTCCCAGTTCAAGCTCCAGGTCAAGGGCTCACTGGGGCAGGCCCCTGTGGCCATCCTGAGGGCCAGATAGCCACTTAGCTTACTTTTCCTCCACTTAATTTTCCTCTACTTTTCCCCAACAGGGCCCAGTTGCTAGTAAACAATGTGTTGGAGGAACTGGACCCAGGACTCTGGTTCTGACCGCTCAGATTCTACGAACTTCGGCTGTCATCCAAGAGCCCTGGCTGGCCAGAGAAGAAGAGCTTGGGCCCAGGCCTGGCCAGGGCCCCTTTGATATACCTGCTCAGTGTCTGCCTCTCAGCCAGTCTCCACAGCTGGAGGTCTCCCTAGATGAAAAGAATTCTTAACTTCAAACTGTTAGGAAGGTGCTGGTACACTCACCATCTGGCCAGTCCTGGGTTACCCAGACTCCTAGGGCAGCTCTGAGAGGTCAAATCTTCCAGCTTTACACCAGCCCCAGCTTTGAGACTTTGGAGGGTAGACAGGAGAGTGGAGCCAAGGGCTGTTGAGAAAGTGACAGACAGAAAAAGCAGTGTCAGAAAGGATCCGAAATTCTAAGGCACAAATAGGCAATGTGAGTCAAAGGGGGCAGCAGACTGGCTTGACCGGGGGCTCTGAAGTCACCCTGCTGAAATGAACCAGGGCCCTGGCTCCATAGACACGGGGGAGCCCCAGGTAAGACAATCCATTCTGCATTTACAATGGAACCGGGATGCTAAGTACCCGGATTAGGACACTGAGAACAAGTCGGCCTTTTCCTCTTTGACCTCTAGTCTGGACCCCTGTCCTACACTGTGCACCCCTACCTTTCCACACACCCACATTCTCCCAGGCACCAGGGAAGATTAGGAACTTACCTGAGCGGCCGGCCCTAGCGCTTGCGTCTGTCTGTCCGAATTTGGGTCACACCGGGCTCCCTCCCTCCCTGGTGGCGAAGGAAAGGGTCGGAGTAGCCACGTGTCCCACGGGGAAGTCGGAGGTAAGGAGGGAGTCGGCCTGGCTGCCGGCTTCCCCTCCTGGGTATAAATCTTGGGCACCGGAAATACAATAAAACTTCACCGTGTTGGTGAACTTCAAACAGTTTACATCCCCTCCAGTCCTGAAAAGAAACACGGCCGGGGGCGGGTTAAGAGGAAGGGGAACAAATTTACGAGCCGGAAAAGTCCGGGTTTCGGCCTCTTTCTTTTGCCTGTCCGCGTGGCGAGAAGCCGCCTGGGACCTCGGGCCGTGGGAACTCGGCCGGGTGTCCTTCTCGAGCTGCCCCACGGCCAGGACAGGACGCTGCCATACAACCTGGCATCGGAGCCCGGAGCGCAGCCCAGGGTCGGTAGGGATGCGGCTCCCCGCGCGACCTGCCGAGGCCGAGCTGCTGCGCTGCTCCAAGCCCCTTGCATTCCGCTGAATGCGGGTTTTAGGGGTTCTGACCCCTCTCTAGCTGCCAGACCTTCGTCCTGCCCCTCCCGTTTAGTTTATTGCCAGGTACTTGCTAGAATGGGGCAGAACGTAAGGCTAGAGAAAGCTCAAGGCCTGGGTGGGCTGAGCCCTAACGGGCTCAAGACGAGAGAACCCGAGGGGCCTCTGCCTGCGCCCGGCAGAAGTGACAGCAGAGTGGTGTCCAGTTTCCTGAGCTCCACCACCCTCTTCCCTTCCGCTCTTTAATAGCTTAAAATACGACTAAAAGAACCACGAAGTGCGCCTCAACTTTCTATTGCTCTTTCCACTCTGGATCATTTGCTTTTCCCACCCCAACCCCCAAATTTCGTGGTATCCGGATTTGCTACCAAGTCACTGTGAATCAAAACTAAGAAAAATTCCCTCTCTCTTGGAGCTACAGAGACCTGGGAGCCCCGTTGCCGATTTCTAGCTCCTTTCCTCAGCCCCAAGTGCCTGGTTAGGTGCTCTCCTGAGAGCAGAGCAAAGGGATTCTATTTTGCCCCAATTATTCATCACCCAAGCTCCAGAGCTTCTGATCGGAGACAAGGGGAGGGCTGAGATTAGCTCAGGTTCTGCTCAGGTACAGTAGGGCTGAGGCTCAGCTGCAGGCTGGGGGGCGGGGGGGAACTGACTGTGTCCCACAGACACACAGGTGCAGCTCTGACCTAGCCAACTCCCTTCCTCCCCCCAGAAAATGGTGCCAAAGCTCTGCTGGAGAATTTTTTAAAATCGATTAAAAAAAGAAGAAGAAAGGAAATGGGCTCAGAAAACACCAAGCTGTTCTCATCATTTTAAATTGTTCTGAAAGGTTGATGTGGTTACAGCCAGCCTTATTCTGCCCAGGCTTGGCCAGGGGCGAACAGTAGTGTGGTGGAGTGCCCTGTAGGGGCTTCTTGGCACCAAGAGGGAGGACAGGAAACTCTTTAACAGCTGGGACAGGAAGTGTCTTACTTGCATCCAACACTCATTTTCCGGGAATTACATAGGGAGGTCCCACCAGCTGGGCTTATTATGTACCTAAACTCCCTCATTTTGGTCTTTATCACGCTGTATTTCTAGTTAAAATACTGTGATGCAGCCAACGTCTGTCACACCTTCTATTGTGATTTTTCTCTAGAAGACAGAGTGAAGGCAGGAGAGAAGGGCCAGTCGTTCTCAGGCTATTAGGAACTATTATCTCCTATATTATCTCCTATAGAGCTGTCTGGTCAGGGCCGGCCGTGATACTAGGTCAGTTTCCTGGCTCCCAGCCCACTTAGAGCCTGGTCTCTGTAGCTCCCCAAGTGAGGAAAAAGACTCTTAGAAACAGCAAGTCTGGAGGCATACACTTTTGCATGTATTTTCAGAGGCTCTGCAGCTTCTCCACCTCCCAGCCCTAGTACTCAGGCCATTGACCTAGGTTAAAAACAAATAATAGCGGGGCGTGGTGGTGCATGCCTTTAATCCTAGCACTTGGGAGGCAGAGGCAGGCGGATCTCTGTGAGTTCAAGGCCAGCCTGGTCCACAGAGTGAGCTCCAGGTCAGCTGGGACTAAAGGGAGACCCTGTCTCAAAAATACCAAAAAAAATCTTAAATAAATAAATAAATAAATAAACCCCGTGTACACACAAAGGAAACCTTAAACCTGTTTCCCAGATACCAGCTGTTCACCTCACCTCAAAGTCAGCTTTCACCTCTTTGGACAAGCCACCAAGTTCCCTCCTGACTGGGTGGTTATTCTGTAAGTAATGGGTATTTGGGCACTGCTCCCTAGGCACCCCCAGATGTTTCCAAAGTCTTTTCCAAAAGCTTGTTGATCTCCAAGTTATTCAGGAAACTTATAGCCAAGACACGGATCATTAACTTCTCTCTTCTTTTCCTCTCCTTGAAGTTAAAACATAGTGACAGCATAAAGGTGAGGGGGTGAGGTGAGCCGTCTGATTGGTGAGAGGACGCAGTGTAGACCGGTATGCAGAACTTAAGATCCTTAAAACAAACTGAAATTGAGACTCTTACACTGAGTGAGAGTCACAAGGATAAATATTTCTTAAAATTCCTGGCCCTTTTCTCTTCCGGGGGTTCATTATGAGGCAGAGAAGGGGCAGTTTCTCACTGATCAAAGGTGGCAGAAGCCAAGTCCCTGACCCAAGCTGGACTTGTTTTGTTTTCGAAATTCTGGTAGTGTGGCTGGTGAAGCAGCTCCGTAGTCCACTGGTGAGTGAGGCCGAGAACCAGACCGGCCTCTAGGCGGCGCCCTGGCGTCGAATCCGCGTCCAGCTTGATCTCAGCAGAAGCTCTGAGTCCCGCGCCAAGGAAAGGGACAGGTTCCCGCTGACGCACTGGACTGGGTTGGCCTGCAGCGGCGTGGCTGGCCGCAGGCGCGTCGCCTTTGGCGCCCTCTGCCAAGCAAGAGAAACAAGATTAAGAGAGTTCTGACTGGGAAAGGAATGGACAGCTAAGGAAGGCTGCACAAGGTCCCCAGCCCCCACCCCCACCCCCACCCCAACCGAGACGTTAGGGGCCTTCCAAAGAGGAATCTCCTTTGATCTCCGGCTGCCAGCCGACTGCAGCGCTGGGCCAGCATCTTTAACTCCTTCCCCCAACCTGTAAAAGAAGACCTTGAGGTCTGAAGAGATTGTTTAGCCCAAGAGCAGAGCAAATATTAAAAATCGTGGAGCAGGTCTATAGACCGTGTCCCCAAACGAATATTCTGATCACCATTTACCCCAACAAACGTTTTTCTTTTAGCATAATTGATTTCCGGAAAGACAAGCTTTAGAGATCTCTTTGTTGCAAGTTTGGGGTTTCTTAAGTTTTGATTTGGGACAGTGCATAAGGAAATTGGACGTGGAGACTGGGGAAAACCCAAGCAAGATTCAGGGCCTAGACAAATCCAGCCTTCTGCCCTCCATGAAATGGCCATTCGGCCGGGCGTGGTGGCGCATGCCTTTAATCCTAGCACTTGGGAGGCAGAGGCAGGCGGATCTTTGTGAGTTCAAGGCCAGCCTGGTCTACAGAGTGAGTTCCAGGACAGCTGCGGCTACAGGGAAACCCTGTCTCGGAAAAAAAAAAAAAAAGAAAAAGAAATGGCCATTCGATAAACTTCCTAGCTGTGTGATACCGGACCAGTGTCTTAGGCCCTCAAAGGCCCAAATAAAAAAAGGTTTATTGGACGGGCATGTGAAGTTTGAACATTTTGTGAAACTAAGAGTGTCAGATGCACAAATCTTGTATTTACCCAAAAACCAAGAGGCAGGTAAGGCGGTGACTGCGTCGCTGTCCGCGGCCAGAACCAGCTAACTCTATCAAGTTCTAGGAGAGACAAAGAGAGACCTGTGGGACCTCTTTGTGGGACCCTGCCCCTGTGATTCTGAGCTCAGAGACATTCAGGGCGTGGAAAACGTGGCAGAGCAGAAACCAAATCATCTGTTCTTCGCTGGTAACAGCAGTGCCATTTTTCCGGACCTCTCTGCCAAAGTTCCGGGGGAGAAAGGCCAGAGGATCCCAGCAGGGAAGGAAGGGCAGAGAGGGATGAGGGAGTCCCTTGGCTGGACTTCAGCAAAGGGCACGTGCCTACTATTGGGCGTCTGCCGAGGCCTCTGGTCTCTGGAGACCCAGGTTTCCCAGCCGGCCACAGGCTCTCATGGACTGCTAATTACCCAGCGCACATCTGGAACAGCTGCGCCCCACCCGGCCCCGGGCACATTATTTCGCTCCAAACTCTATTTTCATTCCCAAGGCTGAGTCATAAAAGACTCTGGAGGCAGAATAAAGTCGGGTCTGTGTGTGTCAGCATTCCTGTGTGTGAGTGTGTGAGTGCGCGCGCGTCCGTGTGCAGCGTCTGGCGTCTGTGCGTCTCACTGTGATTGCCCAACGGATTCGCCAAAGTTAGGGGGGAAATGGAGCGACATCAGGCGAATTCAACTGCGAACATACTGTCGGCCTCATTATCCGCCCATTTCAAGGGAAAGCATTTGGGTCTTGGAATTAGCCTTGTTAATTGCCTTATTCTTCGTTCACTTTAGGGCAGGAGAAACTATCTGCCTTCTATTAAAACATTGTATATTTCAAAACTTTAAGATCTTTTTATCCTCGATTTTATTTCCATAAAGTTATATTCTTGAACATTCAGATTTGCCAGGATCATATCAACCTGATTGAACATGCACACACTTCAGAACTGAAAATTAACTTCGCTTCTAGATCTGCAAGAGGCTGGGTGGCTTAGCTCTTAAGGTTATTATAATAATTATTGTGTGCCTATGACTTAGTACAATGTTTGCTACATAGGGAGCATTTAGTAAATATTAATAGCAAGAAAGAGAATCAGAATGGAGGAGGAGGAGGAGGAGGAGGAGGAGGAGGAGGAAGAAGAGGAGGAGGAGGTCTGCTTTGTTCTTGGAGAACCAGTCTAGGGGGAGGGTGTGAGTCTCAGCCTGTATGTGTATAATGCATTCTTTTGACTTAGAACAGTGTCCATAAAAGTGAGGCCCTTTGAACCCCTTGGTCTGTAAACTACCTCTTCAATAAGGAACAGCGAATTGGGGCAATTATCTGGCTCATTTCAGGTTCAAACTCCCTGAAGCCTGAAGTATCTGGCTCTTATGGGGGCGGGGGTGGGTCTGAGGAGTGGTGACATAGGGGCTTCTAGGTGAGTCCTTGCCCTTTGCTGAGGTGAGCCTGGTCCTGAGTTAGAGACTGAATAGAAAGCCAGGCTTGGTGATACATGTCTTTAATCTCTTTAATTGAAGCTTTCATCAGGGACGCAGAAACAGGCAGAGCTCTGTGAGTTTGAAGCCAGTCTGTCTGGACTACATAGTAAGATCCAGACCAGCAGGGACTATATAGTAAGACCCTAAAAACCAACCAAACAACAAAAAAAATTGAGTAGAAAAGAAAAAGGGGACAAGGGTGGCATGCAGGGCTGAAATTAAACAGAGCCTGGAAGATAGCTCCTGAAAAAGAACTAGGTCTTGCTGTTCCTCAGGTAGTCAGGCCTTGGAGTTCTCTATGCACCTGCCCCAGAAAGTCTCCAAACCCCAGAAAGTCTCCAAACCAGTGAAGACTTTCCCTGGTGGGGAGTTTTATTCCATGCTGAAGGGACTGAGTTCCTCCTGTGTGCCCAGCACTGAGCTGAATTCTAGGTCTCCTGTGGGAGACATACTCCACCGGTTTGGCAGTGCTGGCTTGGCAGCCAGTGAAAGGTCTTGGCTGCCAGAAACAAGTCCAGGGACACTTGAAAGAGGACACCCCTGCTGGGCAAGAACTTCTGACCAATCACTGCATTTCCTTTATGGGGGACAAAGTTCTGGTGCAAAGGCGGAGCCAGAGGGTGGGGAGCATCCCCTCCCATTGTCTGCTAGAAAGAGGCCAACTCCATGGTGGGGACAGTCCTGGGGGGAGGGGCGGGGCAAGGGGGAAACTAAAAAATGACTAGAGGCTTCTGACCCTCAGTCGGAAGTTCCTGAAAACACCAATTAGCTTTCTTTAATTAGTAAGTCAGGAGCAAATGAGCAGATATTTCTTCTGCTCTGATTAAAAACATTTAGGTCAGGTTGTCACAGTCCTGATTATTCAGTTTAAGCTGTCCCAAGCAGAAAATTATTTATTTTTTTTTTCTTTTCATTTTCAGGCAGGGGTTTGAATACTATTAGCAGCTATTGACTTCTTGTCACAGAGCAGAGCTGTTGGGCTGGCAGGTGGTCCTTGAGCCAGCCAAGAGAAGGGTAACCAAGAATGGATCAGGGTCTAACCTGCTCCAAGTCACATTTGCTTGAAATGTACAGACAACAGACAACAGAAAGGAAGGCTTGGGTTCGTTGCCTAAGTGTGTGTGCGTGGGGGGGGGGTGGAGAGATAGCCTAGCGGTTAAGAGCACAGACTGCTCTTGCAGAGGACCCGGGGTTCGATTCCCCAGCACCCACATGGCAGCTAAGAACCATCTGTAACTCCAATTCCAGGAGAACTCCAGTTCCAGGGGAATCCGAGACCCTCTTCTGACCTCCACNAATTAGTGGATGTTTAAAGATGAGGAGACTGGGGCTGGAGGGATAGCCTAGCGGTTAAGAGCACCGACTGCTCTTGCAGAGGACCGGGTTAGATCCCCAGCACCCACATGGTGGCTAAGCACCGTCTGTAACTCCAATTCCAGGAGAACTCCAGTTCCAGGGGAATCCGAGACCCTCTTCTGACCTCCACGGCATTGCACAACACGGATGCACAAACCTACATGCAGACAGTACATTCATACACATACAAAAATAAATAAAATAAAATAAAAAGTGTGTGAGGGGGACGGTACAATAAATTCCAGCTCCCTTGATTTGTTTGAACATAGTCCTAGGAAAAAGAAGTTGTCTTCTGATGGAGGTGGATTGGATGAGTCACACAAGTAGGGGAGTGGGTTAGGACACTTTTACTAGGATAGGGACAAAGAGAAATGCTTGACTGAATTGAAATAAACCACAATGTAAAAAAGAAGTTGGATAGACCCAGGAGGCCCCCTAGAATTGTCAGAGGTTACCTGCTGTTCGTCTCCTAAAACAAAGCAATAAAAATATTTAGGATTAGCCAGGTGTGGTGGCACATGCCTTTAATCCTAGCACTCAGGAGGCAGAGGCAGGCGGATCTTTGTGAGTTCAAAGCCAGCCTGGTCTACAGAACGAGTTCCAGGACAGCTGGGGCTACAGGGAGACCCTGTCTCAAAAAGACCAAAACAAAAATATTTAGGATTAAGCTGGGGTTATAGTGTAGTGGGGTTATAGCAGAATGAGGTTATAGTGAGCCTGCACAAGGATCTAGGTTCAATCCCAGTACGAGAGGAAAAAATATTATTTGCAAATTCTCTCCTTTTTAGAAAAGTTTGCTATTCCCCAACCTCTAATCTTGTTTTATGTCTTTGGTCCCAGGTAGAGTTGGGGGGCCCTTGAGGAAATGAATAGGTGTATCAATAGGGACACAAAGGAACACCCTAGTGCCCAGGACCCCAGGGTTTTGCCTCACATTAGCTCCTGGAAAGCCTTCCTTTCCCAGAAGATCCCATAAAGTTCCAGTAACCTTGTCAGCTACCTAAACCCAGCTTCCATGGGTAGTTGGTCTGGCTAGTTCTAGATCAACATATCAGAGCTCTTCTTACTTTCTTGGTCCCCTTCGTTTCTGGGAGAAAAGACTGGCTCCCATGGAGTCCAGACCTAAGAGGTAAAAATGTGAATCCTATGTAAACTGACCATATTTGGTTTCAGAATTTTCCAGATATTGACTCCTTTGATCAATCCAAATAGCTCTTAACCTAAGGACTGAGGAGTCTTAAAACCCCCTAAAGATGTGAAATTTGATGAGTAACTACATAAAGACTTTGGGGTGGTCGATTGGATTGGGAAGCCCGTGCCTTTTATCAAACTTTATTAAAGTACCAGTGAGTGGCTAAATGTAAGCTAACCCTCACTATTCATATACAAGCAACCAAAATTGATTCAGAGGAAGAACTGAAATGGATGTGGGTTCTGAAAAGCTGGATTACAAGAGGCAAAATCAAATGGGTGCTGCCTTCTGGCCTTCCCCAGAGCAGGCACTGAGACTCTGGGACTCCAGTAAAACAACCTAAACACCTACTTTCTACACAATGAAGAGTATGCTTGGCCTGTGGCCTCTGTGTCTCCAAACAAAATCATAAGGGGCTTTCCCCCACCAGAATCTGGACCTTCTCCTGTCCTGAGTTGGATTGTACTGAAATTCAAGAACCATTTTCCAGGACAGAAAAATGGCTCAACAGTTAGGTGAAGGTGCTTTCCACCAAGCCTGATGACCTGAGTTTGATCCTGGGGATCCACAGGGTGGAGAGACCCATCTCCCACAAGTTGTCCTCTGACCTCTCCACACACAAAATAAAAGGTTAATTAAAAAAAATCCTTTTCCCTTTGAATAAGTCTTCCTTGTGTAGGGCTTGTTGCCCCAAGGTAATCACCAGCTCCCACATCTAGAGCTAGGCTGAAAGGGCTAAATTTGGGACCCTAGAGCCTAAACATCTAGCCAGCGGGCCCCTCCCTATGACCTCTGATTTATTTTGGTCTGGAAAGGAACCAGAAAAGAACTCAAGAGACAGCTGGACAGGTAGGGAGATAGAAATAGGTACAAATGATAGCCAGAGAAAAGATAGAGGATGAAGGGAAATGAAACAGTTGGACAGAAAGAGAGAGCTTGAACGCTGCGGACAGGTGGAGTGACCAAAACCCGGATCCTAAGAAGGGCCCAGAGCAGCGGCAGAGGCGGCCAGGCGCGGCTGCCTTTCCAATCTTTACTCGGAGGTTAATGACCTCGTCAGCGCCCCCTCGTTTCAAACCACCCCATTACAGCTCCTCAGGCTCTTTAATGTTCTCTGATTAATTGGCCGGCTCCAGCGGATGAGGTGCCCCTCCGCTGGGGGACCTTGTGGGGTTTTGCTAGATTGTTTGTTAATGATGCGGAGGAAGGTGGCATCAGAGAGAGGAAGCCCAGAGCTGGGAAATGAAGAGATTCGTGCTGGTGCCCATGGTTGGTCGGTAGGGAAGTCAATGAACTGCTCCTTAGGGCATCCTAGGCATTCCGGAGCGCTGAGATGCAAAGGCTGAGGACCCCCCCCCCCAAAGAGGATGCTCATTCGGTAAGAACGAAGGAGCCCGGCTTCTCAGTATTGCTGGGACACCGAATGCTCAGATCCCGCTTGGCGCGAGGCCCTGGGTCAGAGTTTCTAGTCTCTCCCTGCGCTGGCGACTGGACAGAGCCTCCCCAAGCCCCCACGTGTCCTCGGGTCGGGTGCCTGAAGGCAGAGGTGGGGTTGGGGGACTTTAAGTCTGTCTGTCTGCAAGCCTTGGCATTGCGGTGTCTGATGGCGCACCAGTGTAACTACAACCTGCCCTAGACCCTTAAGTTCAATTTCCAGATGCCACTGTCAGGGTTGGAAGCATCGGGCTGCTGGGGTCCCCGCTTGGCCCTCCCAGGACCCCAGATTCCATCCTGGAGATACCAACCCGCTCTGCGCGGTGGCAGGCTCGGGCGGCTCACGTCTGGAACAGAAACCTAGAGTACCCGGACCCTTCTCTAGACTCTGCCGCTCTGGCTTGGCCACCTCCCGTGTCTAGTGGCTTTAGTGCCTGGCCTTAGCAATAGGGGAGTCGCTGAGCATCCTGGCCTGCCTATCACACCGAGAACCCCAAAGGTGCGCGTCCGCAGGCGTGGGGGGGGGATGGAGCCCCAGGAATTGAGTCTGCTCAGCACCCGAGCTTAACCACTTCCCCAACTGCCCCCACTTGGAGAGACCTGACCCCATGGCAGTGACCTGTTCCCCACCACCGCCCCTGAAAGGGAGAGAGAGACAGAGAGAGAGAGACAGAGAGAGAGACAGAGAGAGAGAGAGAGAGAGAGAGAGAGAGAGAGAGAGAGAGAGAGAGAGAGAGAGAGAGAGAGAGAGAGAGAGAGTTCTCAGCCTGGAGGAAGAGCCCAGCCCAGGAGAGAAAAAGTTGTTGTTGCTGGGACCCTGGTTCCCTCTGGTTTACTGAGTCCAGGAGCCGAGCCGGGGTCCCTGGCGCCAAGGAGGCACCGGAATGAAGAAGAGGTAAGAGTAGAAATTTGAGGGCTCTCTGCTATTTTGTTTGTTTGTTTGTTTTTAAAGTCTGATGTGTATTAAACATTTTTTTCTTTTTCTCTCCATTAAGGAGTTCTCATAGTCAGTCCTGGTTGATCTGCTCCCCAGCATCTGCCCTGGCCACAGTTAAAGGGGTAACTTTCCTTCTGGGGGACTAGTTTTTTTTTTTTTAAGACTATCTCACTCTGTAGCCCGCAGTGACTTGGAACTATTTTTTCTTTATTATTACTTAATATCCTGGCCATTTTAGTCTAGGGGGCCTTCTTCCAATCCAGCAGGAATTCAGACTCAAACAGTGGTCAGGAAGTGGTTCAAAAGAGGAGGGGCACGACAGGAGAAACGCAGACAGCCCCCAGACAGGGACCGGCAAGTGGGGCACTTCGTTCAATTATCCCTTACAAGGGAAAGACTGTTGGTCTGATAACTGTGGCTGGAGAGAGAGAGGGAGGGGATGGAAAGTGGTCTGAGGATGGCCACTTAACCCCTTCCTGAGACAGAGGGTATTTGAATTCCAGACCAAACGTTTGGGCCCTGGGTGCCTTTGCCCTTTATTTATACTAGATAGTGGTTGAGGAATATGGTACCACCTGGGTGGTTTTCTGTTTTTGCCTTTTTTTTTTTTAACACTGGCCCCCCTGTAGTCCTAGTTAGCCTGGGACTCACTATGTAGACCAAGCTGGCCTTGATTTCACTAAGATCTGCCTGTCTCTATGTGTGCTGGGATTAAAAGCAAACAACACCACACCAGGGCTATTTGGGTACTTGGGTGTTTTTTAAAGGTGATGTTTGAACTGGTTAGCAAAGAGCTTTCAGCTAAAGGAGAGAGAGAGAGAGAGAGAGAGAGAGAGAGAGAGAGAGAGAGAGAGAGAGAGAAGAGAATCAGTGAAATTCTACAGTCACTATGTTTGGCCTCTGAATTTCTGGACACACTTATCTGATCAATCCAAAGAGGTGATCTTAATCTGAAGTTTAAAGAATTTGAACCCCTCTGACACCCTGGAATTTCATGATTTTATAAGAAAACCGGATGTCACTCACTTTCTGAGAAGTCTTGGGAGGGGAAGCAAGGGGGGGGCGGGGTGAGAGGTTTCATTCCTGCCATTTAGCCCCTAGACACTGGTCCTGGGACTCCCAAGCTCTGAAACTCAGGCTGCTGGTCCCACCCCCCACCCCCATATTGCAAATCGAGTGGACCGGTTGTAAAGCAGCCCAGGACATCTTTTCTTCCCCTACTGCTGCCAGGCGAAGTCGGTCTGTGTAAGCAGGTTAAGATGAGGAGGTTTCCTCTCAAACAGTCTAGATTTGTAGTTCAAAGGGGAATTGGAGCAGACAGCCAGGGCTGGGGTATGGGCCTCCAGTCCCTGGTCTCACCTCTATCTGGTTAAAAAAAAAAAAGTTCCCAGCTGACAGAGAAGCAAGCCTGCCTTAGGCTAAGACTCTTTGGCAGATCTTTCTACACCCCTCACACACAACCAGCCCTCGGGAAGCCTTTCTCTGTGAGCCTAGATCTCCTGGCCAAACTAAACTCCCTCCATATCTGGCCACCAGAATAACTACATTTTTTCTTCTCTCATTTTTGAAGACTGCAGAGGTGTGTTGCTGGATCTTAGGGATCTGTGGAATCAAACCACTTCCAATCTGGAAGGGCAGAATCTACTTTGGTCCCAGTTCTGGTTGTTGCCTGCATAGGTCAAATATCTATTCTTTTCCTTTCTGTCCCTTTTCTTCACGCCCAGAAAAGTCACAAATTTTCAGTTTTTCTATATTTGGAGAGAAATAGATAAAATCTGGGACCACACAGAGACAGAAAGGAGAGAAAAAGAGGGAGAGAAGATTCCAATAGTGGGCTTCTAGCCCAACAACATTTGAAACCTGGTTTGTTTTACTCCACGTAGGAAGTTGGAGGTAGGTAGGGTGGAGACTAAGTTTCCCGAGTGTTTCTGAGGTCAGTGCCTTCTGAGGTGGTGGGACAACCATAACTAATGGAAGGAGGGTCTTTCAGATCACAGTTTGGTAGAGTGAGGCTCCTGCTGGGGCTGTGTGTATGCGCCTGTTGGGGTAACAGTTCTAACTTAAGGCAGAGTTCTGGGAACAGTCCTTGTGAAGAACCTAGAGCAACAGAATTGTCAGAGGAGGAGGCTTCGTTATACTCCTGCTGGGCTAGAGGTTGGGGTGGGAAGGTGGTTCTCTGCACTTGGAGCTAAGTGGAGGACACTCCAGACTCTAGACAGAGACTCCAGACTCTAGACAGAGATGGGGGCAGCCTTTCCAGGGAGGGATTTAAAGGAAGAGTCTTATCAGGAAAAGCTGCATCTCTCTTTCCTCAAAGGACCAAGGAAAGTGTGTGGAAAAAAAACCACAAACCCAGGAACTTTCCTGCAGGGAACTTTTCTCCTCCACTGTGGGTCTTTGTGCTTCTATTTATTCTGGAAAACACAGCCCCATGTAGTATGTTAGCACATACTGTGTAGTATGTTACCACATGTAGCATATACTTAGTATGTGAAATACACTGCAGACTGTCCTATTTGGGGAGAAGAGATTGCATTCAGGTGAGCATGCAAATGTTTCACCTGCTATTTTTTTTTTTTGTCTTTTTGAGACAGGGTCACCCTTTTATAATGGACTACAATACACTTCAGAGCATATAATTTCATGTTTCTTTGACATGTTGGGGGGGAATCCTTGGTTTACTCTGAGATGGGCAGCGATTGTCATTCAGTTATTCAGAATTCCTCACTAAATCCCGCGGGCTTACTAACTCCTCAGAGGCTCCACCATACCCACGCGGTTATCTCTTCAGGCTTGCCTCTCTGCTTGCCTTTCCAAACGCCAATAATTTTGGTATAAGCCCATAACTATAGGTTTCAATCCTTTCCGGGCCCACTCCTGTAAATGGCGGCCTCTTTTAAAAATAAAATTAAAAGCAAAAAAAGGCACACAAAACGCACAACCGCGTTTCTGTGAATGTGAATTTCAAGTAAGATGGCGGCGCCTAGCATCCCATGGTCAAGATGCACGCTCTCCCAGGGAAGCCACGGAGTCCCACCATAGTCCGCAATCCGGAGGGGAAGGGAACCTAGGTGTCTTCTAGACATCCCCAAAAGGCAAACAAGCCCCCTCACCCAAGGATTCTTGCTCCTTCCTTCCAAAGGGCACCTAGAGAGAAATGGCTCTACACTTCGGGGATCCCGTCTGGATCCACAGTTTCAGACAAATTTTTCATTTTTATCTGAGAAAGAATGGTTCTTTTCCCTTTCTAGGCAATCCCCACCAGGAAGGCCAGCCGGCTCCTGCCTTCTTAGGTCGAACTGGGGTGCAGAGTTTTGAGTGGGAACAGCAGGGGCAGAGGGCCCGTGGCTGGCACTCGGCTTTGGCTCTCCGGAGCGGAGCTGCCAATGGACCTAGGGGAGGCCACTCTGCGTCCCCCCATCACCCAGGGCTGGAGAGGGAACGTGGAGCCAGCCAGGATGGGGAGGCCCAGGCTCGGCGCATCCTTGAAGTACCACTAAGGGAATTAGGTCGGTCTGGAGCTCAAGGTTAAGCCTGGGGTCCTAAGGCAGCTGGAGCCCCCCTGGCCGGCCAGTCGGTCTCCAGGCGGGACAGGGGATCCCACGCTCAGCTCTCCGCTGGTGGGAAGCGCAGTCACCTACCTCTGGGATCCCGGTGGTCCACCACATCTTCATAGGCTGCAGGAACCCCGGGCGTCTGGGGACGGAGGTGGCGGCGCCTCGGGCGATGGGAGATGGGCCCCCAGTTGCCGCCCCCGCCCGTTTGGGGCCTTGGTGGCCATGTGTGCGCAGCGCTGGCGGCGCCGTCGCGGGGACGCGCAGGGCTCTGGAGCGTCCAGCGTCCTCTTGGCGCCCGCGGGTGGGGGCCGCGGACCCCAGCCCACTACCTCTTCGTCCTCTCACCTGCCCGCACCGCCCTGGGGTGCCGTCGGGTCCCGAGAAGCTTGGAGGTTCCCAAAACAGGCCTTGATGGCTCCCAAAGGCCAGAGCCAAGGAAGAAGGGAGACGAGATGCGGAGGAAGTGTGTGTGTGTGTGTGTGTGTGTGTGTGTGTGTGTGTGCGTGTGTGTGTGTGGGGGTGTGTGTGTGGGGAGAGAGAGAGAGAGAGAGAGAGAGAGAGAGAGAGAGAGAGAGAGAGAGAGAGAGACTATCAGATAAAAAAGAAGTAGAGCCAAAGAAATCGTCAAATGCAGAAATAGACAAAAGGAGTAGAGGCGAAACCCAGGGTGGGGGACAGAAAGAAACCCGGCGCCTGAAGCGAGCGACAAGTTGTCCTTGGGAGTTGGGAATGTGAGAGGGAGGGGCGAGGCCCGCGAGCCCAAGAAAGGAAGGGAGCGCGCAAACGGACCTCGGGCGGGGAGCGGCAGAGTCACGTTTGGGGCAGATTCTGGGAGTGGCCCTCCTCCCCCCTCCTCCCCGCCTGTTGCACCACCAGCTCAACCCCAGACTTCCCGCGCTGCACAGGACCCAGGGGCTCCTGTCTAGCCTTGTGGCACCAGGGGGAAGACAGCCCCCCCCTTCCTGGGGCTTTAAATGGGGTTCTTTCCTGGGGTTCTTTCCTATTTGAATGAATAGGACAGGAAGAGTCCAGAGAAAAGGACCTTGGCCAAGGTCAAAGAGAGTTCGCAAGTTTAACTTTCCAGACCAGCTCAACATCTCTTTCTTTTTGAGACCCAAATAGTGGCTCCAATTTCTCTATAATTAATGAACTTATTTTCTTTCTCTTTCTTTCTTTCTTTCTTTCTTTCTTTCTTTCTTTCTTTCTTTCTTTCTTTCTTTCTTTCTTTCTTTCTTTCCTTTCTTTCTTTCTTTCTTTTCTTTCTTTCCTTTCTTTCTCTTTCCTTTCTTTCTTTCTTTCTTTCTTTCTTTCTTTCTTTCTTTCTTTCTTTCTTTCTTTCTTTCTTTTTCTCTTCCTTTCTCTTCTTTCTTCTTTCTCTTCTCTCCCACCTCCCCCTCCTCTTTTTCCTCCTCCTTCTCATCCGCCTCCTTCTTTCCTTCCTCCCACCTGTCCCCCAGAGTCTCAAGTTGCCCAGGCTGGCCTGAAATTCTCTATGTAGCTGAGGATAACCTTGAACTTCTTTTTTTTTTTTTTTGGCATTTTCTTTTTTATTCATTTATTATATATTTAAGGGATTCACAATATAAGAGCACAGTTGTTTTCAGATCACATCGACGTTGCTCAGTTTGCCATACAATTAGGTAATTGGTGCTAGCATCCACAGATGAGTGATACCATTTGTCGTTTGTTTTTCTGGGACTGTGTTACTTCACTCAGCATATCTTCTAGCTCCAGCCATTTACCTGCAAAGCTCATGATGTCATCTTTATTTTATTTATTTATTTATTTATTTATTTATTTATTTATTTATTTATTTTGGTATTTTCGAGACAGGGTCTCCCTGTAGCCCCAGCTGTCCTGGAACTCACTCTGTAGACCAGGCTGGCCTTGAACTCACAAAGATCCACCTGCCTCTGCCTCCCAAGTGCTAGGATTAAAGGCGTGCGCCACCACGCCCGGGCGATGTCATCTTTCTTTACCACTACATGGAACTCCATTGTGTAGATGTACCACATTTTCTCTATCTGCTCGTCAGTTGAGGGGCACTTGGGTTGGTTCCAGCTCCTTGCTATTGTGAACTTCTTTATTTTATTTTATATTTTTATTTTTTATGTGTATGAATGTACTGCCTGCATGTAGGTTGGTGCACCCATGTGGTGCAATGTTGTGGAGGTCAGAAGAGGGCGTCGGATTCCCCTGGAACTGGAGTTAAAGATGGTTCTTAGCCACCACGTGGGTGCTGGGAATTGAACCCGGGTCCTCTGCAAGAGCAGTTGACACTCTCAACTGCTGAGTCATCTCTCCAGCCCGTTTTTTTTTTTAATTTTACTTTACTATTATTATTATTTTGTCTTTATGAGACAAGATCTCCTTGTAGCCCCAGCTGTCCTGGAACTCTCTCTGTAGATCAGGCTGGCCTTGAATTCACAAAGATCCACCTACCTCTGCCTCCCAAGTGCTAGGATTAAAGGTATGTGCCACCATGCCTGCATATTTATTTTTTTTATGTGTATGAATATACTGTCTGCATGTAAGTTTGTGCACCTGTGTCATGCAGTGCCTTGGAAGTCAGAAGAGGGCGTGGGATTCCCCTAGAACTGGAGTTAAAGACGGTTCTTAGCCGCCATGTGGGTGCTGGGGATCGAACCCGGGCAGTCGGCACTCTCAACTGCTGAGCCATCTCTCCAGGCCCCCCCCCCTTTTTTTTTTTAAAGACTGGGTCTCACACTGTAGCCCAGTCTAGCCTCGGCTGGAACTCTATGTATAAGTGAGGCTGGCTGTGAACTCAAGGTAATAATCCTCTTCCTCAGTCTCCTTGCTCCTGGGATCACTGGCATGAGCCACCACCTTCTCTTTGGGTCTCAGTTTTTCTCTGTAAAATGGGAGCGGCCAGCTTGAACTGCTGAAAGAAAACCACATCTAAAGGGCAATTTATGACGTTAAGGCTTGTGGAGCTCAGTGGTAGGGTACTTTTCTAGCATGCATGCAGCCCTCTGAGTTGATATACATTAAACACACACAACACAAGCTGGGTGTGGTGGTGCACGCCTTTGATCCCAGCACTCAAGGTAGAGGCAGGCAGATCTCTGTGAGTTCAAGGCCAACCTGGTCTACAAAGTGTGTTGTGGGCCAGCTGGGGCTCAAAATAAATTGTGCACGCGCACGCGCACATGTGTGTGTGTGCGTGTGTGTGTGTTGTGTGTGTGCATGTGTGTGTAGCTATGTGCACTTGAGTAGAGGTGCTCACAGAGGCCAGAGACATGGAATCACTAGAGAGCTGGAGTTACAGGTGCCCATGAGCCTCCCTATATGGGGGATAGGAACTGAACTCACATCCCAGCAGTATGCGCATGTAACCTCTGAGCCATCTCTGCAGCCCCATTTCCTTGTTTAAGACAGGGTGTCACCAACATAACCCTGGCTGATCTGGAACTCACTGTGTAGATCAAGTTGCCTTTGAACTCACAGAGATCCACCTGCCTCTGCCTCCCAAGTGCTAGGATTAAAGGCATGCGCCACCACGCCTGGCTCCCAAATACTTTTTTTTTTGTATGTGTATGAATGTACTGTCTGCATGTAGGTTTGTGCACCTGTGTTGTGCAATGCCGCGGAGGTCAGAAGAGGGTCTCGGATTCCCCTGGAACTGGAGTTCTCCTGGAATTGGAGTTACAGATGGTTCTCAGCCGCCATGTGGGTGCTGGGGATCGAACCTGGGTCCTCTGCAAGAGCGGTCGGCGCTCCTAACCGCTAGGCCATCTCTCCAGCCCCACCCCAAACACTTTTTTAAAAGATCAATAAAATTTAGGACAAAGTCATAAATAAAAAAAAAAAATTGCCGGGCATGGTGGTGCATGCCTTTAATCCCAGCACTTGGGAGGCAGAGGCAAGCGGATCTCTGTGAGTTCAAGGCCGGCCTGGTCTACAGAGCGAGCTCCAGGCCAGCTGGGACTAAAGGGAGACCCTGTCTCAAAAAAAAATCAATAAAATAGATGAAACTTTAGGCCAAATAATTCAAAATAAAGAAATTACAAATTATCATTATTAGATACTTCTGGTGAAACCACTATGAACTTGATAGACCTTAAAAGAATAGTAAGCAGGTATTAGGAGCAATTGTTGAAACATTTTATTTATATTTTATTTTATATGTGAATGTGTTGCCTGTATGTAGGTAGGTGCACTCATGTCATGCAATGCCCATTAGAGGTCAGAAGAAGGCATAAGAGCCTCTGGAACTGGAGTTACCAAAGGTTGTTAGCTACCATATGGGTGCTAAGAATCCTCTGCAAGAGCCCCCGACACTTAACCAATGAACCATCTCTTCAGCCCCTAGGAACAATTTTATGTTAATATATTCAACAACAAGGAGTACATGAACAAATTTGTATGTGTGTATAGTTTTGTGTTGGGGGTGGGGGCTGCAAGTCAAATGCAAGTGTGTGGGTGTTCATGTGGAGGCCAGAGGTCAATTTCCGGTGCCTTCCTCAATTGGTCTCCACATATTTTTTGAGGTAGGGTCTCTCACCAAAGCTGAAGGTTGCTGATTTGGCTGAACAGGCTGGCCCACCAGCCCAGGAATCCTTTTGCCTCTGAGTCCCCAGAGTTGGGATTACAGCATGCACTACCATACTCAGGTTTGTTGTTTAACAACATAGTTGACTTAGCCATCTGCACTGGTGACTTCCAACACTGCTTACTCCTGGCTCAATACTGATGGAAGTAATCTGTTTAACAGTCTCAGGAATGTACAGGTCAATGAGTCGTTTATGGAGTTTCATCTAGAAACAACTCCATTTCTCCAAGCCTTCACCACAAGGTGTTTTTATTGTAGTGATTCTCAGTGTCTCTCCAGAGACTTCACTGTGGTGGCTGGTCAGAGCGATTCAAATTCAGTGAATCACCACCTCCGTTCCCACCAGAGTCTTCGAGGTATCTTTAGAAGCCTGGCTTCCTGACCAACTTGGTCCTAGGTAGGAGCAAACAGCAGTGAATCAGGACCAGAGTGGAATATGCAGTGCCCCATAGCAGCACAGCCCTGTCTCAGAAAATGTACTCAAGTTTTTTAAAATGTATTTTATGGGGCTGGAGAGATAGCCTAGCGGTTAAGAGCACCAACTGCTCTTGCAGAGGACCCAGGTTCGATCCCCAGCACCCACATGGCGGCTGAGAACTGTCTGTAACTCCAATTCCAGGAGAACTCCAGTTGCAGGGGAATCCAAGACCCTCTTCTGATCTCTGCAGCATTGCATGACACGGGTGCACAAACCTGCATGCAGACAGTACATTCATACACATAGAAAATAAATAAGCCGGGCGTGGTGGCACACGCCTTTAATCCTAGTACTTGGGAGGCAGAGGCAGGTGGATCTTTGTGAGTTCAAGGCCAGCCTGGTCTACAGAGTGAGTTTCAGAACAACTGGACGACAAGGAGAACCCTTTCCTCAAAAAAGACCAAAAAAAAAAAAAAAAGGAAATAAATAAAATTAAAAAAAAATAAAATAAAATTTATTTTATTATTTTTTTATTTTTGTTGTATGTGTATGAGTGTTTTGCCTGCATGTGTGTGAGTGTACTTGTGTCATGAAATGCCGGGGGGAGGTCAGAAGAGAGTGCTTGAATCCCCTGGGACTGGAGTTATGGATGGCCGTTAGCCACCACATAGGTGCTCAGAAGCAAACCCAGGTTCTTTGCAAGGGCAGACAGTGCTTGTGCTTTATTTATTTATTTATTTATTTATTTATTTATTTATTTATTTATTTATTTATTTATTTATTTATTTGGTCTTTTCGAGCAGCTATCTTGGAACTCGTTATGTAGACCAGGCTGGCCTTGAACTCACAGAGATTCTCCTGCCTCTGCCTCCCAAATGCTGGGATTAAAGGTCTTCGCCACTACACCTGGCTCAGACTGTGCTCTTAAACACTGAACCATCTCTCCAGCCCCTTCAATTTTTGAGAGAAGTGTAACTGTGTTAGCCTGGCTGGCCTGGAACTTACTATGTAGACCAGGCTAGCCTCAAACCTGCAGTGATCTTCCTGCACTCCTGAAACACCACTCCAGTGTTACTTTATGTTATCTCTCCCACCTCTATACCTTGAGTTTTTGTTTATTCATTTGTTTTATTTTGTTTGAGATAGGTCTTGCTACATAGCTCTGGTTCATTTGTTTACCTTGAATTTATAGATCTCCTGCCTCTGCCTTCCACGTGCTGGGATTATGGGTGTAAACCACCATGGCCAGGTAGACCTTTTGTTTTTGTTTTTGTTTTTGGTCTTTTTGAGACCAGGTCTCCCTTTAGTCCCACCTGGCCTAGAGCTTGCTATGTAGACCAGGCTGGCCTTGAACTCACAGAAATCCACCTGCCTCTGCCTCCCAAGTGCTGAGACTAAAGGTGTGTACCACCATGCCCAGCCATACCTTGTATTTTAAAAAATATTTATTATTTTAATTGTATGTGTATGACTGTATCACCTGCATGGGTAAGTGTGCCCATGTCATGCAATGCCGGAGGAGGACAGAGGACAGAGGAGAGCGTCAGATCCTCTGGAACTGGAGTTACCAGCTGTCGTTAGCTTCCTTGTGGGTACTGGAAACTGAACCTGGTTTTCTGCAAGAGCAGTCAGTGCTCTTATCAGCCCAGCCATCTCTCCAGCCCTTCCTATCTTTTTTTTCCTAAATGAAATCCTTTTTCTGTTCGGATTTTTGTTTTGTTTTGTTTTGTTCTGATTTTCTGGGTGTTTGGTTTTTTCCAGTGCTGGGAATCGAACCCAGGAGCCTCATACATGCTAGGACAGTGCTCTTTCATTGAGCCTATACCCTCAACCCCTGTGAAGTTCCTGTCAAATCTTCATATGTCTAAAATGTGTCAAATGAGAAAGATGCAGAAGTGGGCGTGGTAGCTTGTAAGCCCAACACTTGGGAAACTGAGGCAGGAAGTTCAAAATGGTGGAGACTGGGGTGGGCTTACACAGCAAGTAGCAAAGCTACACAGAAAGACTTTGTCTCAAAAAAAATGAGAGAGGGAGAGAGGGAGAGAGAGAGAGAGAGAGATCATGATTTAATGTATTTCACATCCAGTGCATACCGTCAATCTAATGTCATGTCTGTGTTTCTGGAGAAAGCTGATGTAATTAAAACCTTGCTGTGAAACTTGTAGTTTGTTTGCAGTGGTCGGTCTGCTGAAGCGCCCTATAGATTCTGTCTCTTTGAAGATGAAGGCAAGCTGGGCGTGGTGGCGGATCTTTGAGAGTTCAAGGGCAGCCTGGTCTACAGAGTGAGTTCCAGGACAGCTGGGGCTACAGCTGTCTCGAAAAGACCAAAAAATAATAATAATAAAAAATAAAATAAAGATGAAGGCAAACTGACTAATATGGGCAATTGACAAAACATATTACCCAAGCACATGACTGAAGTTGCTGATTGGCAAGAGCTAATAACTTAAGTTAATGTGGACTATGGAAACTGGTCTGGTCTTTACTTGCAAAACCTCTGACACCATAAGTCAGGGTTTCTTCATACTAACCTGTTCTTCATATTCTTGAGCATATTTATGAAAGTCATAAGAACTATTTTAAGGATCTTGCCTACAAATTCCTACATCTTTGATTTGGGGCTTTATTTCTATTGCTAATGAAAATAAACTATTCTCAGTCCTATGAAAAATTGTTCTATCTACTGCTTTCTGGTTGTTCTTTTCTCATCTTGAGGAGACCTCTCCGAAGGTCTATGGGGCTGGAGTTCGATCTCTCTTTTCTCTCCTCTCCCTTATCTTATACCCTGTTGCACAAATTGCAGAAGCTTTGGCCTCACTTAATCCCACCTCCATTTCCTAAACTCAGTGGGACCCCTGGCCCATTTAAGCAGCACCCTCAAATCTGCTCCCAGGCAGTAGTAGGCAGGCACCCTAGAAGGTTCGATTCATTTATTTCTTTTCTGTTAGAGACCTGGTCCTTACATTACCTGCTGTCCAATGTGTGAAAATGGTTGTTTCTTGCATTTTTGTTTAGTTGTCTACTTATGTATGTGATTGGATGTAAGCCCTACAACAGTCTATACTTCATAGGCAAAGTGCAAGTCCATCCCTGACCCTTTTCAAACACAGGGTAAAATACAGTTATATCCTTTAACATTTCATCTATCAAATTTCTGTATAATTCAAATCATTAGATGCATCTAGGTCTATTCTTACAGCTTAAATATTTCCAGTTCTTAAGTGCTTGATAAGCAAATAATGAAAAATCTTGTTTCTCAATTTAATTGGCTTAAAAGAGATTTAGGGAGCTGGAAAGATGGCTTAGAGGGTAAGAGCACTGGCTGCTCTGGTAGTGGACCAGGGTTCAGTTCTCAGTACCCACATGATGGCTAACAACTGACTTTAACTCCAGTTCCAGGGGATCCAATGCTTTCTTCTGGCCTCTGTAGGTACTGCATGACAGGGTGCACTTACATGCAGGCATAACATTCATATACATAAAAATACATTTTTTTTTTGGTCTTTTCAAGACAGGGTCTCCCTGTAGCCTCAGCTGTCCTGGAACTGACTCTGTAGACCAGGCTGGCCTTGAACTCTCAAAGATCCACCTGTTTCTGCCTCCCGAGTGCTAGGATTAAAGCGTGTGCCACCACGCCCAGCTGTAAAATACATTTAAAAATTTTTTTTTTCGTATGCATATGAATGTAGTGTTTGCATGTAGGTTTGTGCACCCGTGTTGTGCAATGCTGCGGAGGTCAGAAGAGGGTGTCGGATTCCCCTGGAACTGGAGTTCTCCTGGAATTGGAGTTTCAGACAGTTCTCAGCCGCCATGTGGGTGCTGGGGATCGAACCCGGGTCCTCTGTAAGAGTGGTCAGCACTCTTAACCGCTAGGCCATCTCTCCAGCCCCTGTTTTTATTTTTGAGACAAGGTCCCATTACACAGCCCTAGCTTGCCTGGAACTTTCTATGTAAACCAGACTGGCATTGAACTCCTAGAGATCTTCCTGCCTCTGACTTCCAAGTGCTGGGATTAAAGGTATGTGTCACCACACCCAGCCCAACACTGAGGTTTTGTTATTACTTATTTTACGTGTATGAGTGTTTTCATGCATGTATGTAAGTTCATCCACATGTATGCTTGGTGCCTATGGAGGCCAGAAGAAGGCATGAGATCCCGTGGAACTGGAGTTAAGGATAGGTATCAGCTATCATGTGGGTGTCGGAAACGAAACCCAGGTCCTCTACAAGATCAGCCAGGGCTCATAACCACTGAGCCATCTCTCCAGACCCAACACTGGGACGTTTTAAGAAAGAGAGTTGTAGGCTCTGTTCTGAAGATCACTCTGCAGTGTGAAGAATGTAGTCTAGTGGGCAAAGCAGAAATAGAGAAATGATTTAGGTAGCCTACGCACTTCCGCCCACGCACTTCCGCCACACCGAAGTAGTCTTCGCACAGTGCTCCTGCCTCACCAAGGAAACTACTAAAGTTCCTGTGGGATCGAAGTAGAATTTTATAAGAGCACAATGGATGGAGAAGAGAAAACTTCTGGTGGCTGTGAAGGCCCTGATGCCATGTATATCAAATTAATATCTTCTGATGGGCATGAATTCATTGTGAAAAGAGAGCATGCGCTAACTTCAGGGACAATAAAAGCCATGCTGAGTGGGCCAGGCCAGTTTGCTGAGAATGAAACCAATGAGGTCAACTTTAGAGAGATCCCTTCACGTGTGCTCTCAGAAGTGGGCATGTATTTTACCTACAAGGTCCGCTACACTAACAGCTCCACCGAGATTCCTGAATTTCTGATTGCCCCTGAAGTTGTACGGGAACTACTGATGGCTGCGAACTTCCTAGATTGTTAAATAAAATAAATTATGATAAACTGTTAATTTTTTTCAGTATTTAAAAAAAAAGAAATGATTTAGGAAGGTGCTGTTCTAGTCAAGGCAAAGAATAATCTGAAGAAAGGTAATGACAGGAGAAGTGGACAAAAGCAGTCAGAGTCTAGCTATATTCTGGAGAATCTAGTAGGTGTTTGCAAGAAAATAGAGGCCGGGCTGGAGAGATGGCCTAGTGGTTAAGAGCGCCGACCGCTCTTACAGAGGACCCGGGTTCGATCCCCAGCACCCACATAGCGACTGAGAACCGTCTGAAACTCCAATTCTAGGAGAACTCCAGTTCCAGGGGAATCCGACACCCTCTTCTGACCTCCGTGGCATTGCACGACACGGGTGCACAGACTTGCATGCAGACAGTACATTCATACACATACAGAAATAAATAAAATTAATAAAAAAAATTAAAAAAAAAAAAAAAGAAAATAGAGGCCAAGAGAAATAGCAAGCCATGTAAAAGAAATAGAATCCTGGCCATGTGGTATATAATGAATGAGTGACTCCTGGCCATGTGGTATATAATGAATGAGTGACTCCTGGCCATGTGGTATATAATGAATGAGTGACTCCTGGCCATGTGGTATATAATGAATGAGTGACTCCTGGCCATGTGGTATATAATGAATGAGTGACTCCTGGCCATGTGGTATATAATGAATGAGTGACTCCTGGCCATGTGGTATATAATGAATGAGTGACTCCTGGCCATGTGGTATATAATGAATGAGTGACTCCTGGCCATGTGGTATATAATGAATGAGTGACTCCTGGCCATGTGGTATATAATGAATGAGTGACTCCTGGCCATGTGGTATATAATGAATGAGTGACTCCTGGCCATGTGGTATATAATGAATGAGTGACTCCTGGCCATGTGGTATATAATGAATGAGTGACTCCTGGCCATGTGGTATATAATGAATGAGTGACTCCTGGCCATGTGGTATATAATGAATGAGTGACTGCTGACAGTCACTTTGATCACATAGTTCCTTTTGTATTTATTATTTTTATTTTATGTGTATGAGTGATTATCCACATGTGTGTAAGTGCACTGTGTTGTGCAATGCCCTTGGAAGTCAGAAGAGGTCATCCAATCCCTGGAACTGGAATTATGAATCATTGTTAGTGGCCATGTGGGTGCTGGGAATCGAACCCAGGTCCTCTGCAAGAGCGGCCAATGCTCTTAACCACTAAGCCATCCCTGTAGCCCTGATCATACAGTTTCTTTGGGTATGTTAAGAAAGCCATCAGCTCTCATCATGAGAAAAAAACACATCATCCCTTTTTGACACCTTTTAAAAACTATTTCCCTTTCATCATCATAAGTTACCTGGTCTGCTAGATATTAAAGGGTGGACAGAAGATCCCCTGCCTGAAAGAAACTGACACAGACAGAATTTGGAGGGTACTAAAGGCCATGCCAGGGGCTGGAGAGATGGCCTAGCGGTTAAGAGCACCGACTGCTCTTGCAGAGGACCCGGGTTCGATCCCCAGCACCCACATGACGGCCAAGACCCGTCTGAAACTCCAATTCCAGGAGAACTCCAGTTCCAGGGGAACCCAACGCCTGCTTCTGACCTCTGCAGCATTGCGTGACACGGGTGCACAGACTTGCATGCAGACAGTACATTCATTCACATACAGAAATAAATAAAATTAATAAAAAATTTTTTAAAAAAAGGCCATGGCAGAGGGAGCTGGCCCCTTTTTTTCCTGCGGCTTGCCTCTCTCTCACTGGTGAGTTTGTCTTGCTGCTGTGATCAACCCTATGGATCCCAGCGTGTACTGAGACCGGCAGATCTCCTGGAATCCATCGGGCCTTCAGTAGCAGATTGGGACTACTGAGACATCCAGCCTTGCGGACTGAGCAGTTCCCTGGATTCTCAGCCTCTCCAGTTCGGCGCGGCTACTGTTGGACTCCTTGAACTTTGTCACGTGAGCAAATCAATAAATTGTATATAGCTATATATTCGTCCTGTTGCTTCTGTTTCTTTAGAGAACCCTGACTAATACAGATTTTGGTACCAGGAGTGGTTCTAGAGAAACAGAATTGAAAGGATGAATTTCTTTAGTGGGCTTGGTAGTTTCTGGAGCCAGCTCTCCAACCCAATGATGCCTAGAGTTACTGAAGGCTCTCCTGGTGGCATGAAGAGGAATGATAATCCTTGGTGCAGACTATTTGATATAATTATGAAGATAGATCCATTTGACTCACCTAACTCGCCTCTTGTGAGAAGCAAGGAATTTAGTGACTCTATATATAAAACGTTTGAGAAATTGCAGAAAAATAAGGAAAATAATGATGTTGCTGGTTGCTCCTAGCATCTCTGGATAAAGTGATAGAGGAAAATAAGGAGCTCAGTGATAAAATTAACCAGCTCCAGATTCGAAACAACAGTTTAAAAGTTTCCAAGTGTGCTCTGGAAGAGAATCTTCTCTCCAGCAGCCAAAGAGCTAAAGTGGCAGAAAATCAAGCTGGAGTCCTTATTATACATTTGGCTGATTTACAACGCAAATTTAATTCCCAGACACGAAGAGTGTCAGCAGTCAAAGTGAGAGCACTGGTGGGGAAAGGGTGGAACCCTGAAACAGGATGGAGATGTGTGGGAGAACCACGATGAGGATTTTGAACCCTCAGATTCTGAGGGATTTTCTTTATCTGAGGAATTAATCTGGGGGGCTGCCTGTGCTGGGACACAACATATATATGGGGACAGTGATGGGACCTGAGACCCGCAGTCCTTCGCCCACATCACCACAGGCCCAGAGCACTGTGCTGAGGCGGGAAGTTTGGCTCTCATAGCAGAAAGAGGTGATGTAAGAGTCAGTGCTTAGTTGGTGCTATAGACTGAATGTAGCCTCAAAATCATATCTGAAACCTAATACTTGATGTGATCACATCTGGAGACAGGAAGTCTTACTTGAGGGAGAAGGGAAAGAGAGAAACTGGGTTAAGGAGAAACTAGTAACTATATGTACTAGTGTATTCCTGCGCGATAAAATTTTCTATTTTTTTATTAAAAATGTATTTATAATCAAAGCTGTACCCTCTACTGAACATACGCAGCCGTAACAATGTGGGTCATTTGGCCAACACACAAGTCGATAAAATATAAACTGGAGCCGGGGTGTGGTGCGATGCCTTTAAAATGCTAGCACTTGGGAGGCAGAGCAGCGGATCTTTGTGAGTTCAAGGCCATTCGGGTCTACAGAGCGAATTCCAGACAGCTGGGGCTACAGGGAGAAACCCTGTCACAGAAAGAACCCAAAAAACAAAAAAAAACAAAAACAAAAAACACTATGGTCTGAGCGCATTGCCATGCGCGAGTTTTAAGAGCCCCGACCTTCTCTTGCCGAGGACCCGGGCTCAATCCCCAGTACCCACAAGATGGCGGCTGAGAACCATCCGTAACCTCCAATTCCAGAGAACTCCAGTTCCAGGGGAATCCGACCCCTCTATGACCCCTGTGGCATTGCACAAACGGGTAACAACAAACTACATGCAGACCGTACATGCATCCATAAAATAAAATAAATAAAATAAAATAAATAAAAAACATGGAACAATGAAGAGAGCCAACTTTTTTAAAATTTTTATTATTTGATTTTTTATGTGTATGAATGTCTTCTGCAGTAGGTTTGTGCACCCTGTCATGCAATGCAGTGGAGGGTCAGAAGTGGGCATCGGATGCCCCTGGAACTGGAGTTAAAAATGGTTCTTTAGAGCGCCATGTTGGGTTAGGAATCAACCCAGCCAGGTCCTCTGAGCAGATTGTGCTCTTAAACCGCTGAGCCGTCTCTCCAATCCATGGGACTAAAGGGAAGACACTGTCTCAAAAATAACAACCTCAAACTGCCATTTGAAAATCCTTGATTTTTTATTCCCTTCAGAATGAACCTGAAAAAGGCTTATTGTCATCCCAGACTTGGTTCTTTGAAGTAAATCTGGTTTGATTTATTCAGAAATTAAACAGAATTGTCCCAAGTAATCAAGGAGGAATTTATGCAAGCTGGCTAGAGATGGAAGGGGAAAAAGCTAGGCCTGAAGACGCGAAAGAAGAGCGAAGATTAGGGATACAAGGTTTGGATGGTTGAGATATACATCACACACGGTGCACTCTAGGCTGGCGTGGATCTGGCGAACAAATGTGCGTGATACACGGAGGGAGTCTACATCCGTCCGTTCGCATGATGCTGAGCCGGTGGGAAGAGGTGCGTCGGGTGCGCATACAGGGTCTCTGCTGACCGTGGCGAACGTTGCGTCGCTCCTGGTGTGCACAGTCGTTCCGTGGGGGGGGGGGGATGCTTCCTGCGCTGCCGTTCGGTCCTAGCTTACGTTGCACAATCGCACACTGCTTGAAAGTGCTAGAAAGAAAGGGTGGGAAGGAAGGAGGGAGGAGGGGGAAAGAGAAAAGGAGGGAAAGAAAAAAGGGAAAAAGAGAATGAAGGTGACTTACCGCAGTGCCAATAAACATCATATTCCCTCTCCATCCTTCTCCTTCCGCACAGGCAAAATCTTCCTCTATCTCTTATACACTATCACATAAAGTCCAATCCCGCTTTCCTGTCTTCCTTTCCTAGACGCTCCTTACCGAATCATTGAGGATAGATTGTGGCAGGTGCATCTTCGCTACACCTCGATGACTCCAGAAATACACTCGCCATAAGAACAATATCGACACCTCGTGATCGTATCCGAGTAACCACCTCGTTCCTACGCTCACATTCCTATCCTCCTGTCCTCAGAAAACAATACACATCATATTCTTCTTCTAAGAAAAAACAAAAGAGGAAAACCTCTTAATCACGGACTAAAACTTTCAGACTACAAAGCGGTGCGTCATATCTTCGTCCGGCTCGTCCGTCCTACCTAAAAGTTTTTAAAATTGTATCCTACGCTCGTCTGATTCTTCTGAAAAACCCCTGAAAGGACAAGGCTGCGAAGATAAATCTAGCAAGTATGGAAAAGAGGGGCTAAAATGGGAGGAGGGGGGAAAAGGAAGACGTGAAGAAAGGGCAAAGGATGCTGGGAGGCGTCTTTCTAAGCATTAGTGAGACCATAGTCTCATGTATGCCAGACTAGGCTCAAATCTCAGAGCACAAAGATGCCCTTGAAACGTCTGTAACCACTCCTGAGTGGCTGGGATTGTAGGCATGTGGTTTGAACAGTACTGGGGCTCAAACCCAGGCTTCAGCCTGATAGGCAGTCGACCACAAGCTACATCTCTCACCCAGTGTTTCCTCACTTGTTGTGTATATCGCATCCCGGTTTCCTTCTCTATTGCTGTGACAAAGCCAACAATGAACCAAAGCAAACTTGAGGAGGAATATGGGGTTATTTCATCTTGCAGCTCACAGTACATCATCAAGGAAGCCGAGACAAGAACTCAGGACAGGGACTGCAGGCAGAAAGTAATGGAAGCAGTATGATCTAGGATCTGGCGGGCTGGGGGGTCAGCTCACACATCCCTGGCTCTGCCATCCAAGGCACACAAGATTTTTCTTCAGGTACCAGGCTGGCTACCACTCCACACCTTCCACTGTCCTTTCGTGGTGCCCCACGGTCCTGAGTGATTCCGATATCGTGGTTCTCCATGCAACTGAGGCCTGAGCCTTCACCAATGGGCCCCTGGCCTCTGCAGAAACGTCAGCCCTGTCAAACTGTGTCAGCCTCGCTCTGCTCTCCATGACCCCTTCGGTGCCTTCAAAACAAGTACCATGTGGGAGATTTGAACCCATAGCAAATTCATCTACCAGTTGGAGATACAGCATTGGCCACTGTGGACTACATGTGCTGACCCGCTAGGAAATATTTCCCAGATTTCACCTCAGTGAAGCTGATGCTCTTTTTTTTATTATTAGATTTATTTTATGTTGCATTATTTTATGTCTTATGTATGATTTGTGCACCCGTGTTTGTGCAAGCCTCACGGTCAGAGAGGGAGGTCAGATTACCCTCGGAAAACTGGAGTGTAAGTCAAAACCGTTAAAGACGGTTCTCAGCTGCGTATGTGGGTGCTGGGATCGAACCCGGGTCCTCTGCAAGAACAGGTCATGCGCTCTTAACTGCTAGGTCATCTCTCCAGCCCAATCGAGGCTGATCTAAAAAAAAAAAAAAATTTCTCTTTCTCTTCAGCGAGGCAGCCGCCTGGCAAATGCCAAGATGCAGATCTTCGTGAAGACGCCTGACTGGCAAAACCATCACCCTAGAGGTGGAGCCCAGCGACACCATTGAGAATGTCAAGGCCAAGATCCAGGACAAGAAGGGCATTCTTCCTCCGACCAAGCGGCTGATCTTTGCTGGTAAGACAGCTGGAAGATGGACGGCATTTCCCTCATTCACTGACTACAACATCCAGAAAGAGTCTACCTTGCACTCTTGTGCTGTGTCTTCGAGGTGGCATCATCGAGCCGTCCCTTTGCCAGCTCGCCCAGAAGTACAACTGCAACAAGATGATCTGCCACAAGTGCTACGCTCGCCTGCATCCCCCTGCTATCAACTGCCGCACGAAGAAAGTGCGGTCACACCAATAACCTGTGCCCCCAGAGACACGAAGGTCATAGTAGCGTTGGAGGCAGCCTGTGGGGCGCACCCCCGGGACCCCAATAAAGTCCCCTCTGTTGACTGGAGCAGCAACAAAAAATAAAAATAAAAATAAAAATATTTTATTGCCTGCACAGATGTACAGGTGCACTCATGTTGTGCAATGCCCTCAGGGTTCAGAAGAGGGCGTTTGGATCTTGGAATTGGAGTTACGATGTGGTTTGTATTTGTTTTTTTTTTTTTTTAATTGTCTGTGACAAAACAAACATTGACCAATACCAAGTTGGAGAGGAAATGGTTTAGTTAGTGTTACTTCTCCCAGGTTCATCACTGAGAAAGGAGCCCAGAGGTAGGAACTTCAGTGCAATAAGAACTGGAAGGCAGGAGCTGAAGCACAGGCCAAGGGGAAACGCTGGCCTACTGGCTTGCCCCCCTGGCCCATGCTGCAGCCTGATTTTTTGTTTTTTTTCGAAGACAGGGCTCTGCCATGTAGTCCCAGCTTCCTGTAACTCACTCTGAGACGCCAGGCCTTGAACTCAAAAGATTCTGCCTGCTCTGCCTCCACAGTGCTAAGGATAAAGGCGCGCACCCCAACGGCCCTAGCTCATCTGATTCTTACATACAATACCGAAAGACCTGCCTGTGGTGGCACTACCCATGTGCAGTGGGCACTTCCACTCACTCATACAGCAATCAAGAAATACCCCTCACAGACATTGTCACAGGCCAGTCCAATGGAGTCAATTCCCCCCCAATGAGGCTTTCTCAACCCAGTGTTTGTCAAGTTGACTACTAAAGCTATCCAGCACAGCCACCAATAGGTGCTGGGAATTGAACCCAGGTATTCTGCAAAAGCGCCAGTGTTCTTTGTTTTTTAATTAATTTTATTTACTTTCTGTATGTGTATGAATGTTTGATTGTCTGCAGCAGTCTTTGCACCCGTGTCGTGCAATGCCGCGGAGGTCAGAAGGAGTGGAGATCGGATTCACCCTGGAGCTGGAAGTTCTCCTGAGTTGGAAGTTTGCAGATGGTTCTCAAAGCCGCAATGATTGGGTGCTGGATGAACCCGGGGTCCTCTGTAAGAGTGGTCGGGCACGTCTTAACCACAAGGCCCAGTTCTGCCAGCTCCAATCGCCCGCCAGTGACCTTAACCACGGAGCAATCTCNGACCGGCAGATCTCCTGGCATCCATTGGAATTCCATTGTGCCTTCAGCACCAGATTGGGGACTACTGAGACATCCAGCCTTGCGGACTGAGCAGTTCCCTGGATTTCTCAGCCTCCCATGTCGGCGAGGCTACTGTGGACTCCTGAAACTTTGTCCAACGTGAGCATCAATAATTTGTATATAGTTATAATATTCGTCCTGTTGCTTCCTGTTTCTTTAGAGAACCCTGACTAATACAGATTTGGTACCAGAGTGGTTCAGAGAAACGAGAATTGAAAGGATGAATTTCTTTAGTGGGCTTGGTAGTTTCTGGAGCCAGCTCTCTCATCCCAATGATGCCTAGAGTTACGAAGGATCTCCTGGTTGGCATGAAGAGGAATGATACTCCTTGGTGCAGACTATTTGATTAATTATGAAGAAGATCATTTGACTCACCTAACTCGCCCTCTGTGAGAAGCAGGAATTTAGTGACTCTATATATAAAACGTTTTGAGAAATTGCGAAAAATAAGGAAAATAATGATGTTGCCTGGTTGCTCCTAGCATCTCTGGATAAAGTGATAGAGGAATCAGGAGCTCAGTGATAAAATTAACATCAGCTCCAGATATCGAACAACAGTTTAAAAAGTAGGCCAAGTGTGCTCTGGAAGAGAATCTTTCTCCAGCAGCCAAGGAGCTAAAGGGCGGCAGAAAATCAAGCTGGAGTGCTTATTATACATTTGGCTGATTATTACAACGCAAATTTAATTCCCAGACACGAAGAGTGTCGGCATCAAAGTGAGAGCATTGTGGGGAAAGGGTGGAACCCGGAAACAGATGGAGATGTGGTGGTGAGAACCACGATGATGAGGATTTTGAACCCTGAATTCTGAGGGACTTTCTTTATCTGAGGTTAAAATCTGGGGGGCTGCCTGTGCCTGGGACGAAATATATATGGGGACCCCGTGATGGGACTAACCCCAGTCGCTTCGCGCCCACACCTACCACAGCCAGAGCACTGTGCTGAGGCGGACAGTTTGGCTTCATAGCAGAAAGAGGTGTGTAAGGAGTCAGTGCTTAGTTGGTGCTTATAGACTGAATGTAGCCTCAATCATATCTGAACCTAATTACTTGATGTGATCACATCTGGAGACAGGAAGTCTACTTGGGGAGAAGGGAAAGAGAGAAACTGGGTTAAGGAGAAACTAGTAACTATATGTACTAGTGTATTCCTGCCTGATACAAATTTTCTATTTTTTATAAAAATTATTTTTATCAGAGCTGTAGCCCTCTACTGACATACTGCAGCCTAACAATGTGGTCATTTGCCAAAACACAATGTCAGATAAAAATATAAACTGGCAGCCGGGAGGTTTCTGTGGTTGCCGAATGCCTTAAATGCTAGCACTTGGGAGTAGAGAGCGAGCGGATCTTTGTGAGTTCAGGCCATTGGTCTACAGAGCGGAATTCCGAACAGCTGGGGCTACAGGGAGACCCTGTCTCAGAAAGACCAAAAAAAAAAAAAAAAAAAAACAAAAAAAAAAACTAGGGGCTGGAGAGATGGCCTAGCGGTTAAGAGCACCGACTGCTCTTGCAGAGGACCCGGGCTCAATCCCCAGTACCCACATGGCGGCTGAGAACCATCCGTAACTCCAATTCCAGGAGAACTCCAGTTCCAGGGGAATCCGACGCCCTCTTCTGACCTCCGCGGCATTGCACAACACGGGTACACAAACCTACATGCAGACAGTACATTCATACACATAAAATAAATAAATAAAATAAAATAAATAAAAAACTGGAACAATGAAGAGAGCCAACTTTTTTAAAATTTTTATTTATTTATTTTTTATGTGTATGAATGTACTGTCTGCACGTAGGTTTGTGCACCCATGTCATGCAATGCCGTGGAGGTCAGAAGAGGGCATCGGATTCCCCTGGAACTGGAGTTAAAAATGGTTCTTAGACGCCATGTGGGTGTTAGGAATCAAACCCAGGTCCTCTGCAAGAGCAGTCAGTGCTCTTAACCGCTGAGCCGTCTCTCCATCCCTGGAACTAAAGGGAGACCCTGTCTCAAAAATAACACCCTCAAACTACCATTTGAAAACTCTGATTTTTTATTCCCTTCAGAATGAACCTGAAAAAGGCTTATTGTCATCCCAGACTTGGTTCTTTGAAGTAAATCTGGTTTGATTTATTCAGATTACAATTTTCCCAAGTAATCAGGAGGAATCTTAGTCACTGGTGCTCCTAGACCAAAGACTTAAGACCATGTGAGTGGAATTCTGCACCTGCCTCTAGCTGGCTTTCTCAACAATAGTCTCTGTTTCTCCTCCTCCTTCTCTTCCTCCTTCTCCTCCTCCTTCTCTTCCTCCTCCTTCTCCTCCTTTTCCTCTTCCTCCTCCTTCTCCTCTTCTTCCTCCTCCTCTTTCTCCTCCTCCTTCTCCTCCTCCTCTTCCTCTTCTCTTTCTCTTCCTCCTCTTCCTCCTCCTCCTCTTTCTCTTCCTCCTCTTCCTCCTCCTTTTCCTCTTCTTCCTCCTCCTCTTTCTGCTCTTCCTCCTCCTCTTCTTCTTCTATCATTTTGAGACATAGTCTCATGTATCCCAGACTAGTCTCAAACTCATAGCCAAAGATGCCCTTGAACTTCTGTTACCTCCTGAGTGCTGGGATTGTAGGCATGTGGTTTGAACAGTACTGGGGCTCAAACCCAGGGCTTCATGCCTGATAGGCAGTCTACCAGCTAAGCTACATCTCTCACCCAGTTTCCTCACTTGTATGTAGTATATCGCCATCCAGGTTTCCTTCTCTATTGCTGTGACAAGCCACAAGAACCAAAGCAACTTGAGGAGGAAATGGGGTTATTTCATCTTGCAGCTCACAGTACATCCTCAAGGGAAGCCGAGACAGAACTCAAGGCAGGGACTTGCAGGCAGTAATGGAAGCAGTATGATCTAGGCTCTGGCGGGCTGGGGTAGCTCCACATCCCTGGCTCTGCCATCCACAGGACACACAGATTTTCTCATTGGCTCAGGCTGGCTCCACTCCACACCTGCCACTGTCCTTTGTGGATGCCCCACGGTCCTGGCATCTCCGATATGCTGGGTTCTCCACTGCAACTGAGGCTGAGCCTTCACCAATGGGCCCCTGGCCTCTGCAGAAACGTCAGCCCTGTCAAACTGTGTCAAGCCTCGCTGCTCTCCATGACCCCTTCGGTGCCTTCAAAACAAGTACCATGTGGGAGATTTGAACCCATAGCAAATTCATCTACCAGTTGGAGATACAGCATTGGCCACTGTGGACTACATGTGCTGACCCCGAGGAAATATTTCCCAGATTTCACCTCAGTGAAGCTGATCTCTTTTTTTTATTTAATTTAATTTTTATGTGTATGAATGTACTGTCTGCATGTAGATTTGTGCACCCGTGTTGTGCAATGCCTCAGAGGTCAGAGAGGGTGTCAGATTCCCCTGGAACTGGAGTTAAGTTCAACCGTTAAAGACGGTTCTCAGCTGCTATGTGGGTGCTGGGGATCGAACCCGGGTCCTCTGCAAGAACAGTCAGCGCTCTTAACTGCTAGGTCATCTCTCCAGCCCCCAAATGAGGCTGATCTTAAAAAAAAAATTTCTCTTTCTCTTCAGCGAGGCAGCCGCCTGGCAAATGCCAAGATGCAGATCTTTGTGAAGACCCTGACTGGCAAAACCATCACCCTAGAGGTGGAGCCCAGCGACACCATTGAGAATGTCAAGGCCCAAGATCCAGGACAAGGAGGGCATCCCTCCCGACCAGCAGCGGCTGATCTTCGCTGGCAAGCAGCTGGAGGATGGCCGGACCCTGTCCGACTACAACATCCAGAAAGAGTCTACCTTGCACCTTGTGCTGCGTCTTCGAGGTGGCATCATCGAGCCGTCCCTTTGCCAGCTCGCCCAGAAGTACAACTGCAACAAGATGATCTGCCACAAGTGCTACGCTCGCCTGCATCCCCCTGCTATCAACTGCCGCAAGAAGAAGTGCGGTCACACCAATAACCTGTGCCCCCAAGAAGAAGGTCAAGTAGAGTGGAGGCAGCCTGTGGGGCGCACCCCCGGGACCCCAATAAAGTCCCCTCTGTTGACTGGAGCAGCAAAAAAATAAAAATAAAAATAAAAATATTTTATTGCCTGCACAGATGTAAGTGCACTCATGTTGTGCAATGCCCTCAGAGGTCAGAAGAGGGCGTTGGATCCTTGGGAATTGGAGTTACAGATGGTTGTTAGTTGCTATTCTAGTTTGTCTTCAATTGCTGTGACAAAACACTGACCAATACCAAGTTGGAGAGGAAATGGTTTATTTAGTTTACATCTCCCAGGTTCATCACTGAGAAAGGAGCCCAAGGTAGGAACTCAGTGCAAGAACCTGGAGGCAGGAGCTGAAGCACAGGCCAAGGAGGAACGCTGCCTACTGGCTTACCCCCCTGGCCCATGCTCAGCCTGATTTTTTTTTCTTTTCAAGACAGGGTCTCCCTGTAGTCCCAGCTATCCTGGAACTCACTCTGTAGACCAGGCTGGCCTTGAACTCACAAAGATCTGCCTGCCTCTGCCTCCCAAGTGCTAGGATTAAAGGCGCGCACCACCACGCCTAGCTAGCCTGATTTCTTATACAATACCGAAAGACCTGCCTGGGGTGGCACTACCCATGTTCAGCTGGGCCCTCCCACATCACTCAGCAATCAAGAAAATACCCCACAGACATGTCCTCAGGCCAGTCCAATGGAGGCAATTCCCCAATGGAGGCTTTCTCAACCCAGGTGTGTCAAGTTGATACTAAAGCTATCCAGCACAGCCACCAAGTAGGTGCTGGGAATTGAACCCAGGTCTTCTGCAAAAGCAGCCAGTGTTCTTTTTTTTTTATTAATTTTATTTATTTCTGTATGTGTATGAATGTATTGTCTGCAGGCAAGTCTGTGCACCCGTGTCGTGCAATGCCGCGGAGGTCAGAAGTGGGCATCGGATTCCCCTGGAGCTGGAGTTCTCCTGGAGTTGGAGTTTCAGATGGTTCTCAGCCGCCATGTGGGTGCTGGGGATCGAACCCGGGTCCTCTGTAAGAGTGGTCGGCGCTCTTAACCGCTAGGCCATCTCTCCAGCCCCAGCCAGTGTTCTTAACCACTGAGCAATCTCCCCAGTCCCACTGATCTCTTCTTAATCACAGCTGATTTTACAGCTCCAACTAACCAGCATCTATTGTCCCAGCAAAGCAGTTTTCATTTCAGTGGTTCTAGCCTCTTGTTAATCACAGCTGATTCTTCAGCTCTAGCCAACACAGATTCTCAATTCAAAGTATCATGCAAACAGTCCACATAGAGTCTTTGTGGAACTCAAAATCTTCCCTCTGAAACTTCACAAGCCAGGCCTCCATTGCCTGCATTTTGTTCAGCATTAAGCTCTAAGCACTCATTGGATTTTCCATCCCAAAGTTCCAAACACTTCTATAATCTTCCCCCAAAATAACATGGACAGGCCTTTCACAGCAATACTCCACTCTCAGTACCGATTTCTGTTCTAGTTTGCTTTCTTGTTGTGGTAAAGCACTGACCAAAAGCAACTTGTAGAGGAAAGGGTTTATCTCATCTTATACTTCCAAGGCACAGTCCAGTGAGAACATGTAGGCAGGAACTGAAGCAAAGACCACGGAGGAACGCTGCTTACTGGCTTGCTTCCCTGGCTTGCATAGCTATCTTTCTTTTTCTTTTTTTTTTTTTTTTTTTTTTTTTTTTTGGTAGTTTTGAGACAGGGCTTCCTGCTTTAGTCCAGCTGACCTGGAGTTCACTCTGTAGACCAGCGCTGGCCTTAACTACAAGATGATCCGCCTGTCTCTGCCTCCCAAGGCTAGGATTATAAGCTGCGACCCACCACCCGGTAGACTATCTTGTCTTAAACTGCCTGGCCTACAGCAACAGGGAATGACATTGACCCAATGAGGCGGGCTTCCGACATCAACTAACAATTAAGAAATGCCTAGCCTGCATTAAGAAGCACGACCTGCTTCTTGCAGAGGACTCAGGTTTGATCCCCAGCACCCAACGATGGTCTGGTACCGTCTTTAACTCCATTGTTCATGGGAATCAGTTCCAGGGAGAATCCTACACCCTCTTCTGACCTCCGTGGCATTGCATGACACGGGTGCATAAACCTGCGTGCAGACATCAGACATTTCATACACATGAAAAATGAATAAATTTAGAAAAATTAAAATAAATCTTTAAAAAAAAGCCTAGCGGGCGTGTGGCACATGCCTTAATTCCTAGCACTTAGGAGGCAGAGACAGAAGTGGATCTCTGTGAGTTAGGCCAGCCTCTACCGAGGGTCAAGAGGAGGTCAGATGCGGGGACAGGAGACCTTGTTCAAAAAGATTTAAAAAAAAAAAAAAAAAAAAGAGGTGCTGCAGCAGAGGCTCAGTGTTTAAGCGCACTGACTGCTCTGCAGAGGTCCCAGGTTCATGTCCCAGCATCCAATGGAGCTAAGAACCGCTCTAAACTACAGTTCCAGGGGTAATCTGACATCCTCTTCTGACCTCCGCAGCTATTGCACGGCATGGGTTGCACCAACCGCAGCAGACAGTACATTCCATACACATAAAAAACTAATAAAATCAAAAATTAAAAAAAGAGGAGAGAGAAATGCCTCACCAGATTGAGCACACAAAGGCCGCTCTGGGTGCCACGAAATATCTCCTCTTGTGACATTTTTCTTTTCCCAGTTTGTGTCAAGTTGACAAAAACTAACCAGCCTAATCATATAATTTATCTTCCTAATGGGTGAGCCATGTAAGTTAATTAACACAGGGTCTGACACATACTAAAGTGCTCAGAAATACTGGACACCATTATTTTTTAGTTTTCAATATTATTTTGCAAGCCATACGTAGCACTAAATGAACACAGGGAAGAAATTCTGCCAATGAGATCTCGGGAGGGGGGTGCAGCAAAAAGACTCAATGGAGGAAAGATAGCATCTCCAGCAAATGTTGCTGGCAAAACTGGATCACCTTTGTAGAATGAGATAAAAACTGGAAAAATTATTCAATTATCACTTCCGCTCACCCTGTAACAAAAATCAACTCCAGCCGGGGCTGGTGCCGCACGCTTTAAATCCCGAGCACTCGAGGCAGAGGTAGGCGGAATCTTTGTGAGTTCAAGGCCACCTGGGTCTACTACAGGTGATTTCCAGGTCATCTGGGACTATGGGAAGACCCCTGTCTCAAAAGACAAAAAAAAAAAAAAAAAAAAAAAAAAAAAAACAACTCCAAATGGATCAAAGACCTGAACGTGAAGCCTAAAACTCTGAAGGAGATAAAAGAAAACTTTGGCAGCAACCTACAAGACAGGCATAGGAAAAGACTTTCTAAATCAAACAGCAGCTGTGCAGGAAATAAGGTCAACAACTGACAAGTGGGATCTCATTAAACTCAAAAGCTTCTGTACATCGAAAAAAACAATGAAGTGAAGAGAAAACCTACAGAATGGGAGGAAACCTTCACCAGTGATACATCTGACAGAGCATTAAGATCCAGAATATGTAAACTACTCAAAAAACAAAGACTTAAGAAAACAAATGACCACTCAAGAGATGGAATAAAGAGCTGAACAGAGACTTTGTAAGTGAGGAAATAAAGATGGCTGAGAAACAGCTTTAAAAGTGTTCAACATCGGGGCTGGAGAGATGGCCTAGTGTTTAAGAGCTCTGACTGCTCTTGCAGAGGACCCGGGTTTGATCCCCAGCACCCACATGGCAGCTGAGAACTGTCTGTAACTCCAACTCCAGGAGAACTCCAGTTCCAGGGGAATCCGACACCCTCTTCTGACCTCCCCGGCATTGCACGACACAGGTGCACAAACCTACATGCAGACAGTACATTCAAATAAATAAATAAATAAATAAATAAATAAATAAAAATTTTAAAGCGTGTTCAAATCATTAATAATTAAGGAAATGCAAATTAAAACCACTTTAAGATATCATCTGACTCCCATAAGACTGGCTAAGATCATGAAAACAAAAGACACCAAATGCTGGAGAGGATGTGGAGAAAGGGGAACACTCATCCACCGCTGGTGGGAATGCAAGCTCATACCACCACTACAGAAAGCAGTGTGGAGAACCCTTAAAAGACTCAAAATGAGTCTACCACCTGACCCAGTCATACCACTCCTGGGTATATACCCATAAGACTCATCCTACCGCAAAGATACATGCACGTCTATGTTTATTGCAGCTCTCCTCACAATAGCGAAGAGTTGGAAGCAACCCAGATGTCCCTCAACAAACGAGTGAATAGAAAAAATGTGGTACATCTACACAATGGAGTTCTATGCAGCAGTAAAGAAAGATGGCATCATGAACTTTTCAGGTAAATGGATGGAACTAGAAGGTATTATGGTAAGTGAAGTAACATAGTCCTAGAAAAACAAATGACAAATGGAATCCCTCATCTGTTGATGCTAGCACCAAATACCTAGTAGTAAGGTATTTGTAAGTAAGTAGTAAGTAGAATATATATATATATATATATATATATATACATTCTTTTACCTGAAAGCAACTGTACCTTTATAATCTGAATACCTTAATGGGATCTAGAATTAACCTACCACTTATTTTCAGACTTTTTAATTTTGGTATATGGGGGAGGGTATGTATGCATACTTTAGAGTAATATAAAATTAAAGGGGAAAAATGTGAGTTCCAAAATTGGTTTCCTTCATTTGTGGATGCTAACACCAAATCCCCAGTTGAAAGGCAAGCTGAACAACATTATTGTTATAATTCTTTTTATCTGAAAGCAACTGTACTGGTATAATGTGAATCTCTTAACAGGCTCTAAAATTGACCTACCACTTATTTTCAGACTCTGTAATTACTGTATAGGGTGGAAGGTACGTATTCATATTTTAGAGTAATATAAAATTAAAAGAGAAAATGTGAATGCCTAAGCATATTTTGGAATTAACATAGTTTATTCTCAGAGGTCATAATTTTGATACATATGTGATGGTTATAAAGGCAAATGTTGGAGCAATACAAAGGAGAGGGGACAACAACAACAAGCTGCGGTCCAAGAAAAAAAAAGACTGGTCAAAAAAACTGACTGACTTACATTCAAATTCTGCCCAAAACAACACGCCTCTGCAGTGAAAAACAGAACAGAGAAAGATGCAAGAGCAGGAAAGGCATAACTGGGTGGGTGGGTGGGAGGCGGAGAGGGGAATATGTCTAAATTGGACTGAAACTAATTATATGAAATGACACAATCTCAATAAAAGTATTGAAGAGAGGGAGAGAGAGAGAAGGAAATAGAAGAGAGAGAAAGGAGAGAGAGAGAGAGAGAGAGAGAGAGAGAGAGAGAGAGAGAGAGAGAGAGAGAGAATCTTTGGAAGTGTGTTTGCAGGCGTTTCTATAGATTAGACACTAGAGGGTGCTCAGTGCTCAGAAAGCCGCCTGTTTCCACATCCGGGGATTTCTGCTAGAGTGCGTGTCTGCTCCCTGAAACTTTCTCTGGGAACAGACAAGAGAGAACAGAAAACGTTCCCTCAGACTTTCACCAACTGGCTTTCTTCTTGACTGTGACCTGAAAGACCAGATCGAGACCTAACACAAATAGCGTCCAGCAGCCAATAAGCATTTTGAAAAGACGTACGGAAGGGATGATCACTGGGGACAGCTGAGACCTAATCTCCCAATAGCCCTGGCAAGCTAATGTGTTCCTATGCTGGCAAGGTTTTTGGCCCAAGATCATTCCATTAGGGAGTGACAGGACTGGTCCATTATTTGGATGCAAATAATCTAGCTTCAAAAAATGCTTTTAGATTTTTATGCTTAAAACAACAGCGACTCACAGTACAGAAGGTCCCAGCTCTCTCCTGTTTTCAGTGTATTCATTCCTTCAAGTCATTTAATTGCTACACATACCCAGCTGTCACCCTTTCCGTTAGCAGAAAGATTTTAACAGAGAAAAGTGGACAGAAAAAGATAAACAACAACGTCTTATAAAATAAAAAGGTAGTGGCTGGAGAGATGGCCTAGCAGTTAAGAGCGCCGACCGCTCTTACAGAGGACCGGGGTTCGATCCCCAGCACCCACATGGCGGCTGAGAACCGTCTGTAACTCCAGTTCCAGGAGAACTCCAGTTCCAGGGTAATCCCAGACCCTCTTCTGACCTCCGCAGCATTGCACAAACCTGCATGCAGACAGCACATTCATACACATACAGAAATAAATAAAATTTAAAAAAGAAACTGGAGAATTCAGGATTCCCTGTCTCAAAAAATTTCCCCCCAAACACCAAATTTTGCTGGGACACTGTAATAGCCAAAGAAAGAATTTGACTCCATTCTCCCACTATCTACCAAAGTTAACCCCAACTAGATCAACATTGTAAATAAAAGAATTAAAACTATGAAACTCTTAGAAGAAAACACAGACACAAGCCTTCAGCTTTGAATTGAATTAGGGAACAATTTCTTTTTTTGTTTTGTTTTTCTTTTTTTTAAGGAACAATTTCTTTTTTTTAATTTTTTAATCTTTTAATTTAATTTAATTTATTTATGTGTATGAATGTATTGTCTGCGTGTAGGTTTGTTCATCCCCCGTGTCATGCAATGCCTCGGAGGTCAGAAGAGGGTCTCAGATTCCCCTGGAACTGGAGTTCTCCTGGAATTGGAGTTACAGACGGTTCTCAGCCGCCATGTGGGTGCTGAGGATAGAACCCGGGTCCTCTGCAAGAGCAGTAGGTGCTCTTAACCCCTAGGCCATCTCTCCAGCTCCAGGGAACAATTTCTTAAATATGATGTCAACACATAAGGAATTGAAGAAAAGATAAACCAGAGTTCATCAAAATTAAAGACTTGTAGGTAGGACTGGAGAGATGGCTCAGCATTAAAGAGTACTGGCTGCTCTTAAAGAGGACTGGGGTTTGAAGCCCATCACCCACATGACATCTAATAACTGTCCATAACCCTCTTCTGTCCTCCAGGGTCTTGCACATGGTGCACTTACATGCAAGCAAAACACTCATACATATAAAATGGAAACAAACCAAATACCTTGTACATCAAGGCACTATATTGAACACAAGTTGGGCCTGGTGGTCTGCATATAATGCCAGCACCAGAGAGGCAGAGGCAGGAGAATCGTGAGTTTGAAGCTATCCTGGGATACATCAGAAGACCTTGTTTCAAAATTCATGCAAATGTTAAATATAGAGTTACTAAGACCCAGAAATTCCATCCTAGGTATCCAAGAAAATGGAAAACATGTATATAAAAAGTTGTATGTGGGGCTTGAGAGATGGCTCAGCAGTTAAGAGTGCTTGATGCTATTGCAGAGGACCTGAGTTCAATTCCTAGCAACCATGTTGGGTAACTTACAACAACCTGTAACTCTAGCTCCAGGGAATCTGATCTGACACTCTCTTCTGACCTCCATGGGCTCTCACACAGATCCTGCACGTACACATGCACATAAACACACACACGGGTAAAAAAAAATTTTAGATCTTGGGCTGGAGAGATGGCCTAGCGGTTAAGAGCGCCAACTGCTCTTACAGAGGACCCGAGTTCGATCCCCAGCACCCACATGGCAGCCGAGAACCGTCTGAAACTCCAATTCCAGGAGAACTTCAGTTCCAGGGGAATCCGACACCCTCTCTGACCTCCGCGGCATTGCACGACCCAGGTGCACAGACCTGCATGCAGACAGTACATTCATACACATACAGAAATAAATAAAATTAAAAAAAAAATTAAAAATTTTTTTTAGATCTTTAGAAAAAAGCTCAGCAGCTTTATTCATTACAGTCAAAAATAGGAAGAGCTCAACTGTCTATCAGTTGATGAGTGAATAAACAAAATATAACATATCCATGCAATGGAATATTATCCAATTATACAAAGGAATGGAAGGTCAGTGAGACAACTCAGTGGATAACAATGCTTGCTGCCAAACCCAGGAATGACACAGAGGGAGAGAGACAATTCCTGCAAACTGTCTTCTGGTCTCCACATGAGCCATAGCATGTGTATGCCTCCTACAATAAATAAATATAATAAAATATGTATTATCCAAACCAATTTAAGAAGAATGGCCTACTAATGCATATTATCACATTGATGAATCTTGAAAGGTTATGCTGGGCTGGAGAGATGGCTCAGTGGTTAAGAGCCCTGACTGCTCTTGCAGAAGACCTGGGTTCAATTCCCAGCACCCACATGGTGGCTAAGAACCGTCTTTGACTCCAGTTCCAGGAGAATCTGACACCCTCTTCCGACCTCCGAGGCATTGCATGACACAGGTGCACAAACCTACATGCAGACAATACACTCATACACATAAAAAATAATAAAAATTTAAAGAAGTATTTAAAAAGAACAGGTTATGCTAAAAGACACTAGTGACAAATGCACATATATTGTATGACTGTGTTTCTATCACATGTCCAGTTAGACAAACTCACAGAGATTTCTGGTTGATAGAGGCTGGGGGAAGGGATTAATGAAGAGTGAGTGCCAACAGGTGTGGGCTTTCCTTTTGGATGATGAAATATTTGGGAATTAAATACAGCTGTAGCATCAGATGTCTGTAATTCAAGTACTCGAGGCAGAACCGAAGAGATGGTGATGGAGCATTTTGGTGAAAGAGCCAAAACAGGGCTGAAAGCAGCTCAGTGGTAATGTGCAAGCCACACAAGCCTGGGGACTAAGCTCGAGCATCAGCACCCACGTAACAACCAGGGATAGCAAGCAGCCTGCTCTTGTAATTCCAGCACTAGGGAAATGGAGACAGGGGATCCTGGAAGCCCAGTGGACCGCCAGCCTAGCCTAATTGGTGAGCCCCAGGAATGCACACGCAAAAGAGAGAGAGAGAGAGAGAGAGAGAGAGAGAGAGAGAGAGAGAGAGAGAGAGAGATTGATTCAAAACTCAGGTAAGGCTGGGCGTGGTGGTGCACACCTTTAGTCCCAGCACTCAGTAGGCAGAGGCAGGAGGATCTCTGTGAGTTCAAGGCCAGCCTGGTCTACATAGCAAGCTCTGGGCCAGCTGAGACTAAAGGGAGACCCTGTCTCAAAAAAGACAAAACAGGGACTGGAGAGATGGCTCAGCAGTTAAGAGTGCCAAATGCTCTTGCAGAGGACCCTGGTTCGATTCCCAGCACCCACATGGCGGCTAAGAACCATCTTTGACTCCAATTCCAGGGGAATCCAATGCCCTCTTCTGACCTCCACGGCACTGTACGACAGGGGTGCACAAACCTACATGCAGACAGTACATTCATACACATAAAAATAATAAATAAAAATTTTAAAAAAGAGCACTGACTGCTCTTGCAGAGGATCCAGGTTCGATTCCCAGCACCCAGATGGTGGCTAAGAACCGTCTTTAACACCAGTTCCAGAGGAATCCGACACCCTCTTCTGACCTCCGAGTGCATTGCACGACATGGGCGCACCAACCTACATGCAGACAGTACACTCATACACATAAAAAATAATAAATTAGCCGGGTGTGGTGGCGCATGCCTTTAATCCTAGCACTTGGGAGGCAGAGGCAGGCGGATCTTTGTGAGTTCAAGGCCAGCCTGGTCTACAAAGTGAGTTCCAGGACAGCTGGGGCTACAGGGAGACCCTGTCTCAAAAAGACCAAAACAAAAAAATAAATTAACAAATTAATTAATTAAAAAAAGACAAAACAAAACAAAACAAAATCAGGTAGACAGATCCTGAGGAACAACACTCAAGGTTGACCTTTGGCCTACACACACATGAGCACACATACATTTGCACCTGTACACACACATGCACAAACATACATGAACATACATGTGCACACATGCCCTAAATCAAAAAGAATATTCTATAATTAAACATAGTGATCCAGAGTGGTGGCACACACCTTTCATCCCAGCACTCAGGAGGCAGAGGCAGGTAGAACTCTGTGAGTTCAAGGCCAGCTTGGTCTACAGAATGAGTTCAAGGCCAGTCTGGGGCTACAGGGAGACCCTGTCTTGAAAAGACAAAAAAAAATAGGGCTGGAGAGATGGCTTAGCAGTTAAGAGCACTGACCACTCTTACAGAGGACCTGGATTCGATCCCCAGCACCCATATGGCGGCTGAGAACCGTCTGTAACTCCAATTCCAGGAGAACTCCAGTTCCGGGGGAATCCGACACCCTCTTCTGACCTCCGCAGCATTGCGTGACACGGGTGCACAAACCAATGTGCAGACAGTACATTCATACACATACAGAAATAAAAAAAAGACCAAAAAAATGGTGATTAATAACCTTGTGAATAGACTAAAAACCACTAATCCTGTACTTCAAAATGGTGTTATATGGTTGTGGCTGTGAACTCTATCTCAAGGAGAAAAAAGTTGCAATTTTCTTCATATCTAGCTCGGTGGTTCTCAAATATTTTGTGGGTCTGGGGAGATGACTTAGTGGGTAAAGCACTTGCTACAAAAGAGTGGGGACTGGAACTTGGGTCATTAGAACCCACAGAAATGCTGAACAGGCCTGGCTGCCCTCCTGGAATCCAGCACTTGGGAGGTGGAGACAGGAGATCCCCAGAGCAAGCTGGCTAGGTAGACTCAGATCAGGGGGCTCTGGATCCAAAGGACAGACCCTGACTCAATAGATAAGGTGGACAGTGACTGAGGAATGCATCCCCTCACATGTGAACATGTTTACCCACACACCACACACATATACACATGACCAATATTTTGTCTCCAAACCCTATTGTACTCACAATTATTGAGGCCCCCCAAACAACTTTTATTTATATTTTCTTTTTTAACGTGTTTGTGTTCAAATTCTTCTTAAAAATAAATAGGGGATGGAGAGATGGCTCAGTGGTTAAAAGCACTGGCTGCTCTTGCAAAGAACCCGGGTTCAATTCCGAGCATCCACATAGTGGCTAACACTGTCCGTAACTTCAGTTCCCTGGGAACCTGACATCCTCTTCTGACCTCCATGGGCACTGCACAACATGGGTACACTTACATACATGCAAGCAATACACTCATACACACAAAATAAAAATTATAAAAAATTTTTTTAAAAAGATTAATAAGTGAGCCCCTGAGAGGGGTTTGTGCACCCGTGTCGTGCAATGCCGCGGAGGTCAGAAGAGGGTCTCGGATTCCCCTGGAACTGGAGTTCTCCTGGAATTGGAGTTACAGACGGTTCTTAGCTGCCATGTGGGTGCTGGGGATCGAACCTGGGTCCTCTGCAAGAGCAGTCGGTGCTCTTAACTGCTAGGCTATCTTTCCAGCCCAAACGATGCACATTTTAACATAAGTAGTTATTGAGCTGGAGAGATGGCTCAGTGGTTAAGAGCACCAACTGCTCTTGCAGAGGACCCAGGTTTGAATCCCAGCACCCACATGGTGGCTAAGAACGGTCTTTAACCTGGGCGTGGTGGCACGCACCTTTAATCCTAGCACTCAGGAGGCCGAGGCAGGCAAGATCTCTGTGAGTTCAAGGCCTGGTCTACACAGTGAGTTCCAGGTCATCTAGGGCTATAGGGAGACCCTGTCTCAAAATAAATAAATAAATAAATAAATAAATAAAAGTAAATAAATAGGAAAACTCAACATAAGACAATAGGAAGAATAATATTAAAAAAACATAAGTAGTTATGAAAAAATAATTATACTTTAAAAAATAGAAACATAAATAAATGACATTATTTTGTTTTATCCTTTTTTTGGTATTTTTGAGGCAGGGTCTCACTTTTAGTACCAGCTGTCCTGGAGCTTGCTCCGTAAACCAGGCTGGCCTTGAATTCACAGAGATCTGCCTACCTCTACCTCCCGAGTGCTGGGATTAAAGGCGTGTGCCACCACACCCGGCTGATATTTTCTCAAAGGCTAATTACATTGTGGAACCTGAAGTCCTATCGATGATCTTTTCATTTTCTCTTACATGGAAATATATTAGTCTTGGGGCTGAAGAGATGGCTCAGTGGTTAAAAGCACTGGCTGCTCTTACAGAGGACCTCGGTTTGATTTCCAGCACCTATATGGTGGCTAACAACCATCCATAACTCCAGTTCCAGACTCTTCTGGCCTCCATGGACATTGCAATATGGGTGCACCTACATAGTCTTACACATAAAAAAACAAAAATTAAAAAATTAAATACAATGTCTATATTAATCTATCATCTCCTTTCTTTTCTTTCTCCCTCCTTCCCTCCCTCCCTTCCTTCCTTCGTCCCTCCCTTCCTTCCTTCCTCTCCCCCTGCAACTCTGCCCCTTAGGGTCTTACTGAGATTAAGTACATCCTTTGAGCATGTGTATGCACGCATAACTGTGAAGGTGTGTTTATGTGTGTGGAGGCCACAAGTTACCTTGGGTGTCATTTCTCAAAAGGCATCCATCTTTATTAATTTATTTCTATTTTATGCATATGAGTGCTTTGTTTGCATGTATATAAATGTGCCTAGCATGCAATGTCTGTGGAAGCCAGAAGAGGGCGTCAGATCCCCTGGAACTAGAGTTATGTACGATTGTTAGCTGCCATGTGGATGGTGGGAATCCTCTGTAGGAGCAGCCAGTGCACTTAACTGCTGAGCCATCTCTCCAGCCCCCTCACCTTGGTTTTTGAATCAGGCTGCCTTACTAGGACCTGGAAGATTAGGCTGGCTGGCCATTAAGCATCAACACCTTCATGTCTCTGCCTCACAGAGGCAGAGTGAGTGCTGTGATCATGAGCACATTCCACCACACCCGGCTTTTTACATGGAGGATCAAACTTGTGTCTTCATGCATGCTTAGCAAGCTCTTTGCCAATTGCGCCATCTCTCCAGTTCCTCTTTTTTTTTTTTTTTTTTTTTTTTTTTTNTGCTAGTTTTTCATCACTGTGACAAAAATACCTGAGATAAACAACCTTGGGGAAGAATTTATTCTGGCTTATGCTTGCAGAGGTTTCTATTTGTAGTCAGCTGGTTCCATTGCTTTTAGGCTGTGACGAGGCAGGGAACAAAGCTACTTACCTCATGGTGGCTGGGAAGTTGAGACAGTGAGAGAGGTGGGCTCTGGAAACAAGTGTGACCCTTCAAAGCCACCCCCCCCAGTGATTTGCTTCTTTTAACCAGGCCTCGCTTCCTAACAGCCCATTCGACTATAAATTAATAAATATATTCATTCATTGATAAGTTAACATCCTCATGACTCAATCACCTTTGAGTACTCTTTCAGCTGGGACCGAGCTTTTTTTTTGAGACAGGGTCTCCCTATAGCCCCAGCTGGCCTGGAACTCACTCTGTAGACCAGGCTGGCCTTGAACTCACAGAGATCCGCTTGCCTCTGCCTCCAGAGTGCTTGGATTAAAGGCATGCACAACTACACCCTGCTTAAAGGCCGTTCTTAGCCGACATGTGGGTGCTGGGAATTGAACCCAGGTCCTCTGCAAAAGCAGTTGGGGCTCTTAACCACTGAGCCATCTATCCAGCCATCTCTCCAGCCCCAACTTTTTTTTGTCTCCAGTTCCTCTTAATGCATATTTTGTCCATGCATGATTTGGCCACATTGTGCACTGATCTTACGATGAATGTTTATGTCACTGACTTATATTGGTCTCCTAACATTGGTCCGTTCCATGATTCTTTATCCAAAATGTCACATTCGTTAAAATAACATCAGACTCATCAGGACTAGGAGCAGCAAGACTCCAGGCCCCTAAACCGGATGTGGAACCTACAGGCAAGAGGGGGCCCAGGAGCTGCTTGTATGCGGCCAAAGGCAAAGAAAACCCACAGCGTTGGCCTCCAAAGCTGAAAGACGGCGAGGTGGCTCCAGCCTCGGGAGCCGCCTTTCCTCCTGCGTCCGGCAGGGGTCACTGTTTGGCCGCAAGTGAGCTGTCAGTAGCCAGATACTGATTCTGGCTCCTTTGGCTGTCTTAACCAGTGCATTTCTCCAGATTACTCCAAAACACCACATCTTTCCTTGTCCCTTCAGGCTGTTTTTCCAAAGTCACCATACCTCCACCGCCCCCCATAAGCGTAGGATTCTGCATTTATGAATAATTACTTCTTGTGCGAAATTTGAACGAGATGATATAGGGGGCTGGAGAGATGGCTCAGCAGTTAAGAGCACTGGCTGCTCTGGCAGAGGACCTGGGTTTGGTTCCCAGCATCCTCAACGTGGCTAACAATAGTCTCTAACTCCAGTTCCAGCAAATTTCTCATCTTTAAAAAACAAGGTAGCTGGGTGTGGTTGTGCATGCCTTTAATCCCAGCACTCGGGAGGCAGAGGCAGGCGGATCTCTGTGAATTCAAGGCTAGCCTGATATACACAGAGAGTTCCAGGCCAGCTGGGGCTGCAGGAAGACTCTGTCTCAAAAAAAAAAAAAAAAAAAAGCTAATAATGGTAGGAAAAAAAATGAAAACCTTGGTTGTTATACCAGAGGCCAGGATTTACACATCAAATACTCTGTGTATTATTATCTCAGGGTTTAAGATAAGGAGACCAAGAGAGATGAACAGACCTGAAATCTGAACGGTCTCTCCCTTTCCACTATTCCGTCCTCTCCTGCAGGGCCATAGTGAAAATTGAAACATAAGAATTTTTTTTTTTTTTTGTCTTTTCAAGACAGAGTCTCCCTGTAGCCCCAGCTGTCCTGGAACTCATTCTATAGACCAGGCTGGCCTTGAACTCACAAAGATCTGCCTGCCTCTGCCTCCCAAGTGCTAGGATTAAAGGCGTGGGCCACCACACCTGGTAAGAATTATTTTTTTTATTCTCTTCTGACAGTTTGGTCTGGATCCTAGAAGATGCCCTTTCCTACTATGAGAGGAAGAAGAGAGGCATTTTGTTAGTGGTTTGTGAAATGAAATTAGCTAGTAGGCTCTAAGTTCCTGAAGGGCAGAGTTGTCATCTCCTCTTCACTGCTGAGTCTGCACTTGACACAGTTCCTGACGCATAGTAGATGCACAGTAAATATGAAGAAACAAGTTGCTATTCATTCCAAATTCATTTAAAATAAGGGATGTGGGGCTGGAGAGATGGCCTAGCGGTTAAGAGCGCCGACCGCTCTTACAGAGGACCCGGGTTCGATCCCCAGCACCCACATGGCGGCCGAGAACCGTCTGAAACTCCAGTTCCAGGAGAACTCCAGTTCCAGGGGAATCCGACACCCTCTTCTGACCTCTGTGGCATTGCACGACACGGGTGCACAAACTTGCATGCAGACAGTACATTCATACACATACAGAAATAAATAAAATTAATAAAAAAAATTTTTTAATAAAATAAAATAAAATAAGGGATGTACCTCAGTGGTAGAGTACTAGCTTAACATATGAGGCCCTGGATTCTATTCCCAGCACTAGGAGAGGGAGGAGAGAAAAAAAAGGAGGAGGAGGAGGAGGAGGAGGAGGAGAAGGAGGAGAAGGAGGAAGAAATACTAATATAAATTTTCATGCTAACCATTCAATTACCAAGCAAGTGACACTAATTACTGGTCTAATGGCTATTGTCAGGTTTAATTAAAAGGTTTTATTGGATCTTCTAAAATCCCTGCCACCCTTTCATTAACCAAATCACAAGGATTTAATAACAGTTTTTTTATTAGTATGTTCACAAGATAAATTGAGTAAACTAGCTTAATGGTCCAACTAAGTGGTTGAAAATAAGATATGGGAAAATGACAATTGTGATAACATTGAAATCAGAAAATATAGCAGGCGCTGGGCGTGGTGGCACACGCCTTTAATCCTAGCACTTGGGAGGCAGAGGCAGGCGGATCTCTGTGAGTCCAAGGCCACACCCAGCTTAAAGATGGTTCTTAGCTGCCATGTGGGTGCTGGGAATAGAACCCAAGACCTCTGCAAGTGCTGTCAGTGCTCTTAACCACTGAGCCATCTCTCCAGCCCTTCATCTCTATTCTTTTTTAAAATATTTTTTTGCCTTTTCAAGACAGGGTCTCCCTGTAGCCCCAGCTGTCATGGAACTTCCTCTGTAGACCAGGCTGGCCTTGAACTCACAAAGATCCGGCTGCCTAATGGACACTAGTGTTATTGGATTGGAACCCACTCTTCTCCACTGTGACCTTATTTAAATGTTTATTTTTATTTTATGTATATGCATGCATGTAAGTGTAACCTTGTCATGCAATGCATGCAAATGCCAGAAGAAGGCATCAGATGCCTTGGAACTGGAGTTACAGAGGGTGGTAAGCAGACATGTGCTTGGTGAGAACCAAACTCCGGTCCTCTGCAAAAGCAGCCAGTGTTCTTAACCACTGAGCCATCTCTCCAGCTTTCTGATCTTATTTTTAACTAATGATATCTACCATGGCTCTATTAAAAAAAAAAAAAGTCATCGTCTAAAGTCCTGTAGTTTGGACCTGAATATACCTTTGAAAAGGGGGAACAAGTCAGCCCACCTGGTATAGTTTGAATCTAAATATATCCCCATAGGCTTCTGTACTGAATACTCGGTCTCCATTTGGTAGCATTGTTTTAGAAAGCTGTGGAACATTTGAGATAGACGACATCACTGGCAGAAGTGGGTCATTAGTGACAGGCTTTTTTTGTGTGTGTGTGACAGGCTTTTAAGGTCAGGACCCAGTCTTTACTTCCTGATCCACCAAGATGTGAGGGCCTCTGCTACCCAAGCCCAATACTACCCACTGAGTCACTCCAGCCAGCCATGCCTCCCCTCCCCTCCCCTCCCCTCCCCTCACACAGACGGTATCACCTGAAACTGAGCCAAAACAGCTCTCTCCTTCCTTACGTTGTCCTGCCAGGCATTTTCCTCACAGTTTTCTTACTCCTTCTAGGCCTAGTCACCCTCACACCCCACTAAAGTGCTCTCTGTCCAAGGCATTTTCCTGGAGCCTCCTCCAGTAGGCACTCTTTGTCCATTGCAGCTACAGTAGCAAATAACACGTTTAGAAAACATCTCCCTGGCTCAGCGGTTAAGAGCACCAACTGCTCTTGCAGAGGACCTGGGTTCGATTCCCAGCACTCACATGGTGGCTAAGAACTGTCTTTAACTCCAGTTCCAGGGGAATCTGACACCCTCTTCTGACCTCCGAGGCATTGCACGACATGGGCACACCAACCTACATGTCTGCATGTACGCTCATACACATAAAAAATAATAAAAATAATAAAAATAAATAAATATAAATAAATAAATAAAAGCATCTCCCAGCTGGAGAGATGGCTCAGCAGCTAAGAGCACTGGCTGCTCTTGCAGAGGACCTGGGTTTGGCTCCCAGGACCCACATGGTAGCTAACAAACATCACTAACTCCAGTTCCAGGGGGATCTGATTCCCCCTTACAGCCTTTGCATGATGACATGCAGGCAAAACACTCATATACATAAAATAAAATAATAGTCTGTTGGGGGTGAATACTGTCTTTTCCATCTTTAATATGCCTGCCACTTGTCTTGTATTAATTAGTTCAAAGCCCATTAGGTAGGAGACTGAAAACTACAGTAACTTAAGGAATACGTTTCTTGCTCTCCCACTTGGCAGCTGAGCAGATCGAGTCAGGAAGGATTCCCCTCCTTGTGTCCTTGTGAGGACTCTGGTTCCTTCCATACTAAGCCTTTCAAGGATTTTTGTCTTCGTCCGTCTAACAGAGGCTGGATCACAGTCACATCTGTGCTCCAGCTTGGAGGAAAGGAGTTACAGATTGTGGAAAATGCATACCAGTGGCTGAAAACTCAGTCCAAAAGTGAGACCACTTCTGTACACATTCTATACTGAAAACTCCATTGAGGAGCCAGGCGTGGTGGCACATGCCTTTAATCCTAGCACTTGGGAGGCAGAAGCAGGCGGATCTTTGTGAGTTCAAGGCCAGCCTGGTCTACAGAGTGAGTTTCAGGACAGCTAGGGCTACGGGGAGACACTGTCTTGAAAAGACCAAAAAAAAAAAAAAAAAAAAAAAAAAAAAAAAAACTCCATTAAAAGGGAGATTGGAAATGTATCTTGATTTAAGCACCGTGCACAGTACTCAAGTTCACAGAGAGTTCCCCAATCCCTTATTTCCAAGTTCTGAAATTTCAAAAGTTCTGAAAAGCTGCTTCTTCAGTTTTGCACAAACTCATGTGGTGGCAAAATTCAACTTGAAATGACATGAGGAATTAATTCATAGAGGCATCAATAAAGACTACTTTTAGTCTTTAACCCATTTAAAAGAATAGTCATGTATTTTTGTTGCAGACATGCCAATATATTTGATGAAGGATTCTCCAGACCCCACCTGGGTCTGTAAGACAGTGGGTTTGTGGCATATCGCTTTTCTAAAATTGAATGCTGCTAAATTTCAAACTTCATCTATGGTACGGACTGTTGGACCAGACAAGAAGACCCCATGTTTTGGAGAGCAACAGTTTCCCCCTTTAGGTGACTCTTGCCCACTGTGTGGGAATCTGAGGGCCACCTACCACAGGAGCACACTGGGTCACGTCCTAGGTACCTAGGACACTGGGATTTGCTGCTCAAATGGCCCAAACCTTGTGAAGGCTTTTGTAGGGGCATCTGTCCACCTTCCAGACAGAAAAGGGTACCACTCTTTTTTTATGCCCAAGATGTGACCAAAAGGCAGGTGTTTGTAGGAGTACAGGTGGAAGCTGTTTGTGTTAACTAAGATAGCCACATTCACATTCATGAGGCCCCTCAAGGTGAGGCAAGAACTGAATGTTCAGAGAGAAAAGAGGTATGGACACCCAAAATTGTGAGTTTGACTTGGATCAAGGGAAGATGAGCGAGGGAAGAAGGAATATATTAAATATGTCTATCAATTTGAGGAGACTTACTATATTGAGTCTTCAAATCCATGGACATGATGTATTTCTCCACCCATTTTTTTTTTCATTACTATTACATAGTTTTCAGAATACAATTATTCTTCATGTTTTTGTAGGCTTTCATGTAAATATTTCCCTTTTCAGTTTAAAATTTTTATTACATTGTATATGTGTGTGTGCATGTATGTGTCTGTCTGTGGTCTGTATGTGTGTAGGTCAAAGGACAATCCGTGGGAGGCATTTCTCTCCTTCTCTCAGGTCCTGAGGATCAAATTCAAGTCACCAAATTTGTCTGCAAAGTGCCTTTACCCACTGAACCACCTCACTGGCAGAATATTTCCCTTTCTTAGTGATTACCAATAATATGTAATATGTTGATGTTTGTGTGTTTCATTATTAGAATACTCCTGAGAAATAATGGTTCATCAAAGTCTCAGAAAACATAAAATTTAATTTTATTTCTATTTTGTGTTTTCTGAGACTTTGATGAACCATTATTTCTAGGGGGTATTTTGTTTTGTACATTCCTTGAGATGCTCTGGATAGATAATCATGTCATCTGCAAGAAACAGTTTCGCCTCTTTGTTTTCAAGCCACGTGCCATTCATTTCTTAGTCTTTTTTTATTGCCTCGGTTAGAATAACCAACAATATGTTGAATAACAGCAGTAAGTTATCACCAGAGACAAAGCATTCAGTCTATGCCATTAAATAAAATGTTAGTGAATTTTTATAGGTTTTTTTTTTTTTATCAAGTTAAGGATATGACACCTCTACCCCCATTTTACTGAGATGTTTTATTTATTTTAGTACTTTAGTATTTTTATTTTATACGTATGAGTGTATTGCCTGCATGGATGTACATTTCTGTCATAGTCATGCAAATGACCCAGAGGCCAGAAGAGACCACTGGATTCCCTGGAACTGGAGTTATGGATGCTTGTTAGCCACCATGTGGGTGCTAAGAATGGAACCCAGGTCCTTTGCAAGCATGAGCAATGCTCTTAACGGTGACCTGTCTCTCCAGCCCCAACCTATTTATTTTTATTTATGTGTAAGTATTTTGTTTGCAAGTATGTAAGTGCATCTGTGTCATGCAATGCCCCCAGAAGTGAGAAGAGAGTGTCAGATTCCTTGAAACTGCAGTTATGGACAGTTGTTAGCCACCCTGTGGGTGCTGGGAACTGAAGGCAGTCCTCTGCAAAATCAGCCAGTGCTCTTAACTGCTGAACCATCTTTCCAGGCCCCTGAGCAGTAAAGGGACACTGGTTTTATTTTTATTTATTATTATTATTTTTTATTTGTATGAGTGTACTGTCTGCATGTAAGTTGATGCACCTGTGTCGTGCAATGCCATGGAGGTCAAAAGACGGCATCGGATTCCCCTGGAACTGGAGTTAAAGATGGTTCTTAGCCACCATGTGGGTGCTGGGAATGAAACCTGGGTCCTCTGAAAGAGCAGTTGGCACTGTATTAGTCACTTTTCTGTTGCTGTGATAAAACCACCACGAGCAAGGGAACTTATAAAAGGAAGAGTTTATTTGAGCTTACTATTGACGGTTCCAGAGAATCAGAGTCCATTGTGGCAGGAAGCATGGTGGCCAGGGCTGGAGCAGCAAGCTGAGGGTCACATCTTGAAATGAGCATAGGAAGCAGAGAGAGTGAGAGACTGGAGACCACAAGGCTTGTTAAACTCACTAAGCCTGCCCCCAATGACCTACTTCCTCCAGCCCAGTCACACCTTCTAAGACCTCCAAGAACAGTGCCACCAACTGGAGACAAAATGTCTGAATACTTAAAGCCTATGGGGGACACTCATTCAAACCACCACATTCCACTCCCTGGCCCCCATAGGCCATATAAAATGCAAAATGCATTTAGTCCAACCTTAAAAGTCCCCATAGTCTTTACCAGTCTCAATTCTATTCAAAAGTCTATAGTCCAAAGTCTCTTCTGATACTTAGGACGATCTCTTAACTGTAAGCTCCTATAAAATCAAAAGGCAAATTACATACTCCCAACATACAGTGGAACTGAATACACATTCCCATTCCAAAAGGGAGGAATAGAGGCATAGTGAGGAAATACTGGACCAAAACAAGACTGAAAACCAGCAGGGGCAAACACCAAGTCCAGCAGCTTCATGTGCGACTTCTAGGACTTGACTTCCAAAGGGCTTAGATGGATCAGCTCTTCCAGCTTTGTTTGCAACATGTATCTCTTTCTTAGGCTAGTACCACTCCCAGTATGCAGCTCTCCTTGGCAAACATCTCACAGGTCTGGCATCCTGAATGTCTTCTTGGGGTCTCCGCTGCCAACAAGGCTTCACATTCACAGCTTCACGCAATGGCCTATCAGAGCCTTCTTTATTCAGGGACGCCCCTGCTGCACTCTGCCTGGCCTCTGTGGCTCTCTGAAACCGTGGAGGAAGAACTGATGACCCCTTCACTCCTGTAAACGTCATGCCTCTAAAGCCAGCACCACGTGAATGAAATTGCCGAGTTTGGCTGCAAGTTTGGGATGGACTCTCTCCTACTTTAACCACATTTGCAAATTTTCTCTGCCCTGGACTTGTTGGAGTAAAAAACACTTTCAGTATTTTCCTTTCAAAAATTGGAGGCTTAGATGAGTGTGGTCTTGCCCTGAAGGTACTGATTCTGTTGTTTACTTGTCAATCACCAGGCTTCTCCTTAATCACTTTAGTCTCATCAAAAGGAACCTCTCCAGCCAGGGCGTGGTAGCGCACACCTTTAATCCTAGCACTTGGGAGGCAGAGGCAGGCGGATCTTTGTGAGTTCAAGGCCAGCCTGGTCTACAGAGTGAGTTTCAGGACAGCTGGGGCTACAGGGAGACCCTGTCCATCTTATATTGAAATTAAAAAAAAAAAAAAAAACAACAAAACAAACAAAAAAAAGGAAGCCTCTCCTTCACATGGCTTGTCCCACCTTTTATCTTATTTGCAGCAGTTTTTCAGATCCAAAACTTGTACATTCTGCATTTCTTCGCCCCACTGCCCTTATCCACTGTAGATCTGCTACAATATTCCCATCTAGTACTATGCCACCATATTCTTTACTTAGCTTGTCTTGAAATATCCTTCCACAAAAAGACATTTTAGTCCATTTCTGGTTTCATTCTTTCTTTTTTTTTTTTTTTTTTTTTTTTATTTTTTTGTCATTTTGAGACGGGGTCTCCCTGTAGCTCCCGCTGTCCTGGAACTTGCTCTGTAGACCAGGCTGGCCTTGAACTCACGAAGATCCGCCTGCTTCTGCCTCCCAAGTGCTAGGATTAAAGGCATGCGCCACTACGCCCGGCAGTCCATTGCTTTTCAACTTGGCATCAAACAAGCATTTGGGCTGTGGGCAAACTGCTGCCAGACTCTTTATCAAAATATCCCAGTTGCTGCCTAAGTCTTTATTTTCCTCTGGAACTACATTTTTTGCAGCAATGCTTTCTTCCAGGCTTCTACTAGAATGGCCCCTTAAGCTCTGTTTACAGTAGTCAACAGCTTTTCTAGCCCAAAGTTCCAAAGTCTTCCACATTTCTCCAAACATCCACATGGTCAGGTTCTTCATAGCCAACAGCCCACTCTCTGGTACCAAATAACTGTATTAGTCACTTTTCTGTTGCTGTGATAAAACCACCATGAGCAAGGGAACTTATAAAAAGAAGAGTTTATTTGAGCTTACGATTGACAGTTCCAGGGAATCAGAGTCCATTGTGGCAGGAAGCATGGTGGCCGGGGCTGGAGCAGCAAGCCGAGGGTCACATCTCGCAATGAGCACAGAAGCAGAGAGAGTGACTGTAGACCACAAGGCTTGTTGAACTCACTAAGCCTGCCCCCAATAACGTACTTCCTCCAGCATGGCCACACCTTCTAAGACCTCCAAGAACAGTGTCACCAACTGGAGACAAAATGTCTGAATACTTAAAGCCTATGGGGGACACTCATTCAAACCACCACCACACACTCTTAACCACTGAGCCATCTGTCCAGCCAAGAGGGAGCATTGGTTTTGTATAATGTCTTTTCTGTATCAATTGTGATAAGATTATGTGGATTTTCTTCTTAATATGCTGGGTTAAACTGATTAAGTGATGAATATTGAACTAACCTTGAATCCATGAAACAAACCCCGTATGTGTGTAATTATCCCACTTACGAGGTATAATTCTTTTTATATATTGATGAAGAATTCTGTATTACAATTCTTATGTATGTGCATGCGTGTGCCTATCTTTGTGTATGCACGTTCATGTAGTACCATCAGAGGCCAAAAGAGGACATCAGATCCTCTGGAGCTGGAGTTAGAGGCATCTGAGATGGGTGATGGGAACAGAACTTGGGTTCTCTAGAGCAGCACCAATCTTTTTTTTTCTTTTTTATTTATTTATTTATTTATTTTTATTTATTTCCATATGTGCATGAATGTATTGTCTGCATGCAAGTTTGTGCACCCGTGACGTGCAACGCCGCGGAGGTCAGAAGAGGGTGTCGGACTCCCCTGGAACTGGAGTTCTCCTGGAATTGGAGTTTCAGACGGCTCTTGGCCGCCATGTGGGTGCTGGGGATCGAACCCGGGTCCTCTGCAAGAGCGGTTGGCGCTCTTAACTGCTAGGCCATCTCTCCAGCCCCGAGCAGCACCAATCTTAACCACTGACCATATCTTCAGCCCTACATTGTTGAATTCTATTTCCTATTATTCTATAAAGGTTTAAAAATCTGTATTCAAGCTGGGTGTGGTGGCGCATGCCTTTAATCCCAGCACTCGGGTGGCAGAAGCAGAAGCAGGTGGATGTCTGTGAGTTCAAGGCCAGCCTGGTCTACAGAGCAAGCTCCAGGCCAGCTGGGACTACAGGGAGACCATGTCTCAAAAATACCAAGAAAAAATATATATGTATTCAAGATTATTGGTCTTTTGTTGCCTTTATTATTTTTTTTGGTACTGTCTTCATCTGGTTTTAAACTAGAATATTTATTTCATAAGATTAATTAAGAAATAATCCCTTGTTTCTGTTTCCTTGAAGAAATTGTGAAAATTTAATTTCTCTTTAAATTCTTAGCAGAATTCTCCGGTGAAACCATCTGGGTCTGGATATATTGAAGGGACAGGGGAGACAGTTTTCATTACAAATTAAATTTCCTTAATCATTATAGGGCTATCCAAATGATCTATTTCATATGGGATGAGTTGTGGTGATTTGTGTCTTTTAACGAATAGATTAATTTCATTTAAGTCACCAAATTTATGTGTGTGGAGTTCTTCATAGGGTACTAGTTTCCTATGGCTGCTGAGACAAATTAACGTAACTTAATGGGTTAAAAAATGAAATTTTGCTAGCAGTTCTGGAGTTTACAAATTCATAGTATCAATAAGGCAAAATCAAGGATAAAGTGTCCTCTGAAGGCTCCAAGGTGGAATTGGTTTGTTGCCTCTTCCAGCTTCTAGTGGCTATGAGTGTTTCCCGGATTCTTCCATCTGTGCCTCCAAGGTCACACTGCCTTCTCCTTTCCTGCGCATGTGTCAAATCCTCTTCTTCCCTCCTAGCAAAAGCACTGACCTAATCAAGTGTCAGTCAATAGTCCTAGTGGGTAAAGAACAGTCTCTGGGATCTGGAGAGATGGCCAAACAGCTAAGAGCACCGGCTGCTCTTGCAGAAGATCCAGTTAGATTCCCAGCACCCACATGGTGGTGAACAACTGTCCTTAAATCCAGTTCCAGGGGATCCAATGGCCTCTTCTAACTTCTATGGGCACTGTATGACATGGGTGGCACTTACATACATACAGACAATACACTCATAAATATAAAATAAAAATAATAAATTTTTAAAAGATAATTCTCCAAAGGTATTTCCCTATTATTTACCTGTTGTCTTTTAAATTTTTTATTTTATTATTTTTATTTTTATCATTATTATTATTAATTTTTTTTGCCTTTTTGAGACAGGGTCTCTTTGTAGCCCCAGCTGCCCTGGAACGTGCTATGTAGACCAGGCTGGTCTTGAACTCACAGAAATCTGCCTGCCTCTGTCTCCCAAATCCTGAGATTAAAGGCATACACCACCACTCCTGGCTATTATTTTTGTTTTATGTGTATGAGTATATTGCCCACATGTAAGTAGATGCACCCATGTCATGCACTGCAGGCGAAGGACAGAAGAGGGTGTTGGATTCCCTGGAACCAGAGTTACCGATGGTTGTTAGCCACCATGCAGGTTCTGGTAATTGAACCCAGGTCCTCTGCAGGAGCAGCCTGTACTCTTAACTACTAAGCCATCTCTCCAGCCCCTATTTTCCCTAGATTCTTGAGGTAGGTGCTTAGAGTATTGATTTGAGACCTTTATTTTGCTTTTTTCATATAGGCAGTTGGTCCAAAAATGTTCCTTTTTTGTGTGTGGTCTTTTCGAGACAGGTCTCCCTGTAGCCCCAGCTGTCCTGTAACTCACTCTGTAGACCAGACTGGCCTTGAACACACAAAGATCCGCCTGCCTCTGCCTCCTGAGTGCTAGGATTAAAGGCGTGTGCCACCACACCATATAGTCAGTTTGTTTCCAAAGGATACGATTTTAATATAGGTGCAATGTAATAGGCTAGTGCAACTTAGCCTTTCTGGGTGCTTAATGACCATACTTAATGCCCATACCAATTTGGCCGAGGGACCCTAAGGGATAACTTTGTTCCTTGCCCTCAGAGGTCAACCAAGTCATAAGGGATTATGAATGGGGGCATCTCTTGAAATGTCTTGCAAATGTGGGTCACCAGTCTTCCTGTTCAGGGAGGCCTTGGAGAGCCACTAATGGGACTTCAGCCAGTGTCCAGTCTATAAAGAGGAAAGTCTGCTCATGCTTCAGAAAAGGAAGCCTGGTCTAGCAAGACCCAATTTTGTCCTCGAGTGGATGGAACTGGTAAATGAAAAGCTGAAAGGAGCAAGGTGCTCTCACCCTCCCCCCCAAAAAAAAACCCTGAGAGACCCCTGAGGACCAGATCCTCAACTGACCTTGAGAAAACAAAAACCTTGGTTAATCTGGACTAACTGGGGCCTTAAGCATCCAAAAGGAAAGTACAACCAGATATAAATAATCAGTAAGACTAGAGAAACTGTACTGCAGACATAGAACTTGAGATCTTAGTAAAAAGACAAAAAGAAAAAAGAGAGAGTACTGTAGTTTGGCCTGTCTTCAATTCTTACTGTCAAGTCCATCTACTCTATGGCTGCCACTGCTTTTGGCACTCCTCAAAGACACGAGACACAGCTTTTTTTTTTTTGTCTCTCAAGTTTTTTTTTTTCTCTCTGTGGCCCCAGCTGCCTGGAGCTCACTCTGTAGACCAGGCTGTCCTGGAACTTTGTAGATCAGACTGGCATCGAATCTCACTGAGATGCTCGCTGCCTTCTGCCGCCCAAGTGCAGGATTAAAGGTCGCGCCACCCACACAAGGCCCTGCTGATGACAACATTTTAAAACCTTCCAGTATGGACTGAGGATTAATGTCCTCTCCAAAATCCTGCAAACCTTCAATGCCAGATGGGACTACTGAGATACCCAGCTTTTGGACTAAACAGCCAAGGGGATTTCAGCCTCATCAGAATATAGACTGCCATTTGTTGGATACCTGGGCTGTATCATGGATGGCCAGTAAGGGGGATCAAGACAGGATGCATGCTTACTGGACTTCATTTGGGGACCATGGGAGGGAAAGACCCCAATGTGGAGCAAAAGGCAGGATTTGATGGTTGTTTGGGATTGCCAGGAAGAAGGACCTTCAATCACCTCCTTAAGGAAAACATGACATCTTTTAGAAAAAAAAAAATCCCCAAATTCAATTTGATATGTTTATGTATGTAGTATATTTAGTGCATATGTAATATATATTCAAATAAATATATATATAATTATAGATATATATAATATATAATAATATAAAATAAAAATTTGAAAAAAGTAGAATTAAAAAATATTGTTTGTCTGAAAAAAAAACTCTGGAAAGACTCAGAAAAAGATGCAGGACATGTATGGGAGAGTGCAGGGACTCGGGTGGGGTGGGGGCATGGAAAGGGAAGTGACTCTGAATTCGATTGAGAAATGATGTATGACCTATGGAAAAAGTTTAATAACAACAACAACAACAACAAAAAAATGTTCCTTTAAACACTGATGGGGCTGTGCTCCACAAATGTTAATATGTTATATTTTGTGATTCAATTCAGTGTAGTTTTAACTTCTTTTCAGACTTGTTCTTTGACTAATGAATTATTTAGAAAATTTCTGCTTAGTTTCCAAAGAGAGAGTCATGGATAGTCCAGGCTAGTCTCAAATTCCCTGTGTAGCTGAGGTTAACCTTGAGCTCCTGAACTTCCTGTCTCCACTTCCCAGATTCTGGGATTACAGACATCTACCAGAACATCTGGCTCATGCAGTTTTTTTAATTTTTATTTTATTTTATTTTTAAATTTTATTTATTTCTGTATGCGTATGAATGTACTGTCTGCAGGCAAGTTTGTGCACCCGTGTCGTGCAATGCCACGGAGGTCAGAAGAGGGCTTAGGATTCCCCTGGAACTGGAGTTAAAGACAGTTCTTAGCTACCAGGTGGGTGCTGGGAATCGAACCTGGGTCCTCTGCAAGAGCAGTTGGTGCTCTTAACTGCTGAGCCATATCTCCAGCCCCGGCTGATGCAGTTTTAATCACATGTAGTTTTCTGGAATTGGCTCACTCTGTGCAGCCCCTCTGTAGACTGCATACTCCTCTCTAGTTCTTTGAAATCAGAGTATTTCGAGTATCTACTTTTGGTCTATGAACGTCTCATGGTCATCCATTTAAGCCTGCAGTTTCCTGTTTTCTTTTCCTTTCGATGCTGGGGACTGAATTCTGGGGTCTCATATCTATTATGGCATATATATCTATGTGAATCCCTCTCCTTATCTACTGTTCCCTGAATAGAATGCCTTCTCCTGCTACTCCAATCAAACTCTGCCCTTTCTTCAAAGCCCAAGTAATACTCCTTCCTGCAAGCCTCCTAGACTACTCCAAGCTGTTTCTCTTTGTTCAAGATCTCTCCACCCACCTTCCACTAAGAACTCTTGCTTTGCCTTTAATCCCCAAGCTTGGGAGGCAGAGGCAGGAGGATCTCTGTAAGCTCAAGGCCAGCCTGGTCTACATAGTGAGCTCCAGGCCAACTGGGACTAAAGGAAGACCCTGCCCCAAAAAGAAAAAGAAAAAAAAAAAGAACTCTTGCTTTATGCAAGCCCAAAGCTAAATAGCTGTGTGACTTTGAGCATATATGATGTCTCAGAGCCGCAGTTTCTGCTCATGCAAAGTGAGGCAAATAGTTACAGTATTGGTGAGTATTCTGAGGAATCCCACCACAGAGTAGATGGAGCCAACATGCTACCCCTATGGAGGATTCGGCTGGCCTGCAGGAAGGTGTCCCCTGTCAGCATTTGATCTGCTCAGGATCTTCTTGCCGAGCCCAACTCTCTCAAAGCCCTTTGACAGTGTCATTTCTCTCCTGTTCTAAGCCCTACACACACACACACACACACACACACACACACACACACACACATACACACACACACACACAAAGAAGAAGCATCATGATAATGCAGCAAAAATGGAGATTTTGGCCAGGGAGATGGTATTCTGCTTTGAGCAAGCAATGGGCTTGGAAAGTCTCTTCAAAGCCAAGACAAGCAGTTTCCTGGAAAAAGAAGGCAGTGCTGGGTCCATGGTGGCCTGGATCCGGCTTCATTTCCTGGACTGGCTCCTCACTTGGTTATTGAATAGCCAATAAAGTAGAGCTTATAAAACTTGGCAAGCATGGGCTTTGTCACTGCCATGGTATCCAAGCCACAGTCAGCCTGAGCTTTCATTCACTGACAGACAAAGCAAGGGATGTTCCAATATGTATCCTGAGAGGTGAGAGTGGAGAAGATGATGGAATGATGCTGTCTAGAGACTTCCCTGTGTCCTCTGATAGAAGGAGAGATCAACACTCCCAGCCACACTCAGTTATCTGATTTTCTTGCACTCTTTACATATTGAAGAGTGCAACTTATCCAGATAATGCTGTTGTCTCTACAGAGTTCTCTTGAAGATGTGCAAGAGTTAAAGATGTGCTTAAGGATTTCTAGCAATCCAGTATAACCATAGGCTTCCAGTTTCTGAAGAGAAACAGAAAAATCATAGTTCCCAAACCAGGTATTTTCCAGGGTCCAGATGTTCGGTGGTGTGCAAACCAAATGTCTGAAGTATGAGCTCATTTTTTTATTTCTTTTTTCCATATACATCCAGATGTTAGATCCAACTGGCCAGAGCCCTGGGGCAGAGATAAAAGCTTCACCCAGGATACCCATTCCCCACCTGCTCCTCCCTCCTTCTTCTGCACACCCCTCATCGTCCCCTCCTCTGCTTCACACTGCACCATGGGTAACAGCCCACCGCCAGAAACAGGGCTGCCCTTAACAGTTGCATTTCAAAGGCAAACCAGTAATGTCTGTAAACAGAAATATTAGTCACCTAGAACCCTGACTCCCCAGTAACCTCCGAGGACAGGAAGATCAGGGCGAATGTAAAGGTTTCTGAGGCTCCAGGAAATGGGATGGGAGGTCAAGGGACAGACTGGAAGAACATGTACTGTACCTGACCAGCATCCAGAGGTCTAGAGTGGAGATGATTTGAGAGTTGTGACCTCATCAAAGACAAGAGCATGGGCAGAGAAGGACCAAAGCCTGAGGCCAAGACTTTACCTGAGAGAACAGTAAAGAGGGCCCAGGAATGAGGCGCAGGAGGAGGCGCTGACTCTCCCAGGTAGTCCAGAACAGAACAGAGCTGGATTTGATTAGGGAGGATGCCCTAGTTTGTCTTCCATTGCTGTGAAAAAACACTCTGACAGACACCAACTTGGGGAGGAAAGGGTTTATTCAGCTTACATCTCCTGGGTCACAGTTCATCACTTAGGGAGCCCAAGGCAGGAACTCAGGGCAGGAACCTGGAGGCAGGAGCTGAAGCACAAACCATGGAGGAATGCTGCTTACTGGCTTGCTCCTGTGGCTCATGCCCAGCCTGCCTTCTTATACAGTACACCACAACCTGCCCAGGGTGGCAGTACTCATTGTGGGCTGGGCCCTCCCACACTGCCTGAAAATCAAGACAATACTCCACAGATGTGACCACAGGCCAATCCAATGGAGCCAATTCCCCAAGTGAGGCTCCCTCAACCCAGGTGTGTCAAGTTGACACTAAAGCTATCCAGCACAGAGGACAATCTGGATGATGTCGAATTCCTCTCTTGCAGATATTCTGCCAGTGGACCGAAGTGGGTGACAAAGGGCGTCTCATCCTGTCTGCAGCTGGAGAGCTGTCCTCTCCCTCATCTTAGCCCAAAGTATTTCTACCACTAGATTTGCGTGTGTGTGCGTGTGAGTGTCCATGTTGCTATGTGTGTGCAAATATGCATGCAAGTGTGCATGCACAAGTATGTGTGTGTATATGGAGATCAACTGACAACCCCTGGTGATGTTTTTGGGTCCAATCTTTCACTGACCTGGAACTTGTTAAATAGGCTAAGCTGGCTGGCCACTGAGCCCAGGAATCTGACTGTCTCTACCTCCCCAGTGCTGAAATTACATCACCACACCTGGCTTTTTTTTTTTTGTCTTTTCGAGACAGGGTCTCCCTGTAGTCCCAGCTGTCCTGGAACTCACTCTGTAGACCAGGCTGACCTCGAACTCACAAAGATCCGCCTGCCTCTGCCTCCCAAGTGCTAGGATTAAAGGCGTGTGCCACCACGCCTGCCCACACCTGGCTTTTTAATAGGGATTCTGGGAATCCAACTTGGGTGCTCACACACACAAAGCAAGCACTGCAGACTGAGCCATCTCTCCAATTGCCTTGAACAGCTTTTATTGGTTTACTTTTATTCGATGTGTATGAGTATTTTGCCTGCTTGTATGTAAGTGTGCCCATATTGTGCAATGCTCACAGAGGCCAGAAGAGGGCATCTGATCCCTTGGAACTGGAATTCTGGGCAGTTATTAGCTGCCATATACTGGGAACTGAACCCATAACTTCTAGAAGAGCAACCAGTGCTTTTAACTACTGAGCAGTCTCTCCATCACCCACCACCAGCTTTAATACCTGTCTAAGTAGTCCCATTTTTTTGTTTTTGAGACAGGGTCTTCCTGTAGCCCCAGCTGTCCTGGAACTCCTTATGTGGACCAGGTTGGCCTTGAACTCACAGAGACCTACCTGCCTCTGCCTCCCAAGTGCTGGGATTAAAAGCATGTGCCACCACGTCCGGCATATTCCCACTTTTCAAAACTCTGCAACTTGGGCTGGTAAGATGGCTTAGTGAGTAAAGGATATTGCTGTCAGGCCTAAAGGCCTGAGCTGGATCCCTGAGACCCACATGGTGGCCCAGAGAAACAACTCCTGCAAATTGTCATCCTACCTCCACACGTGAACCCTGGCACATGTACCCCCCAATAAATAAACAAATGCAGTAAAATATGAATAAACGATTTAAAAGCCAAAAACATAGCTCTTAGTCACTGTACCCACTACCCAAGAACAGGGCATATTCCCGCTGTACTGCACTATCCTCTGAAGCTGCACAACTGTCAGGGGCGACTGTTCTTGAGAATTCAGCTCCTGAAGGCTGGTGGGGTTGGGCCTGAGGAGACCCAAGGCAGTCTAGAGGACCAGCCGCTCTCTTTGGCTTCCCCTTGCAGAAGTGGAACTAGGGAGGACCTGCCCACACCTGTAAGGCCATTTAAAACCAAACCTTTGTTTGGTGGCACACACCTTTAATCCTAGCACTTGAGAGGCAGAGGCAGGTGGATCTCTATGAGTTCAAGGCCAGCCTTGTCTACAGAGCAAGTTCCAGGACAGCTGGGGTTACAGGGAGACCCTGTATGGGGGGGGGGACAACAACAACAACAACAACAACAAAAAACCTTTGTTGATCCTCTGCTCCAGGAATGTGGAGCCTCTTCATGTCAGAGTCTCCCAGGCCCCTGACAGGGTGGACTAGTGTCATCTGAGGTGTGAGACATTGGGGAAATGCCTTGATTATAGAGTCACTTTGTCTTTGTGAGTCTTTTCCAGATACGTAATTTTTGCTTTCATGCCTCTCATTTCCCCTTCTCCTTCCCTCCCCCTCCTCCTCTTCTTTTGCACCACCCCCCACTGGTCTCTCTCCCCACCCCCACCTTTACTGGAGACTGGACTCAGGCTTGTCTGAACTTACTGTGTGACCAAGAATGACCTTGGCCTTCTCATCATTCTGCCTCCACCTCCTAAGCATTTCGATCACCAGTGTGCGCCTCTGTGCACAGCTTCCTGTGGGGCTACAGCTGGAAACTACTAAGGCTTTGAGCAGGGGAAGCTTTCTACCAACTGGGCTCCATTACCAGCCTTCTTCTTGTCTTTGTTTATTTGTATGTTTGTTTTTGAGGGAGAGTCCCCTTTAGCCCCTGCTGGCTTGGAACTCTATGTGAACCAGGCTCACAGAGATCCACCTGCCTCTGCCTCCTGAGTGCTGGGATTAAAGTGTGTGCCACTATGCCCAACCCAACTTTTTTGTCTTTTGTTGTTTTTGAGACAGGGTCTCCCTGTGGCCCCAGATACCCTGGAACTCAATATGTAGACCAGGCTGGCCTTGAACTCATACAGTTCTTCCTGGCTCTGACTCCTGAGTGCTGGAATTAGAGGCATGTGCCACCATACCGGGCATTTTTGTCTTTTCGAGTCTGGTATTTCTTCCTCTTTCCTCATTTGTCTTTTCCAAATTTTCTCCTTTCTTTCTCCTAATCTTTTACTCTGTTCCCTTACCACCTCCCTCCCCACTCTTCCTCTCACACCTGCTGCCTGACTTTCCACATACCAAATGGAGTTTTATGACCTTCTACAGGGACCTTCTCTGCCACCTGCCATAGGGCTGAGGAGCTGATGACAGTTTGTGGATGCTATCATTTCACAAGTGTAGAGACATCAGGAATGGTCCCTGATAACTAAGCTGCTTTAACTGCCTCTATTACTTAAAAGACAAAAACAAACAACATTTAGCTGCCATGTTGACACAAATCTTTAATTCTAGCACTTGTGAGGGTGAGACGGAAGGCTTGCCATGAATTCAAGGTCAGCCTGGGTTACATAGTGAGTAACAGGCCAGCCAGGGTAACAAAGCAAGGCTCTGTCAAAAAAAAAAAAACAGCAAAAAAGCTGGGCATAGTGGTGCACGCCTTTAATTTCAGCACTCTGGAGGTAGAGGTAGATGGATCTCAGTGAGTTTGCAGTTGGCCTGGTCTACATATTGAGTTCCAGGCCAGCCAGGAACTTGAGACCTTGTCTTAAATAAATAAATAAATAAATAAATAAATAAATAAATAAATACTTAAAAAAAAAAACTACACAGTGGGGGCTGGCGAGATGGTTCAGTGGTTAAGAACACTGGTTGTTCTTGCAGAAGATCTAGGTTCAAATCCCAGCACCCACATGGCCACTGACAACTGTCTGTAACTCCAGGTCCAGAGGATCTGCCACCCTCTTCTCTCCTCAGTGGGCACTGCACAATGTGGTGCACTTACATACAGCAGGCAATACATGCAGACACATAAAATACATGAATACACATAAAATAAAAATAATAAATGAACATAAAAAAAGAAAAAAAGCCAGGCATAGTGGTTCACGCCTTTAATCCCAGCACCCAGGAGGCAGGCAGAGGCAGGCAGATCTCTGAGTTCCAGGCCAGCCTGATCTACATAGTGAGTTCCAGGACAGCCTAGGGGCTACAGGGAGACCTGTCTTGAAAAAGACAAAAAAAAAAAAAAAAAAAAAAAACAGAAAAAAAAGGCGAGGAAAAGAAAAGCAGAAGAAAAAAAAAAGACTTACACAATGTAATAATTTCCCTCCCAGATAACCATCTCAATCTCTCCCTTTTCACTATGTTCCTTAAGAAGAAACCAGTGTGATAACTTTCTTGTAGCTCCCTCCAGAGTGTCTTTATGTAAATGAACATTATTATGATAATATATTATTTTGTAAACATTTTTATGTGTATGTTTGCCTGGCATGCATGTGTATCTAGCATGTGTGTATGTAAGTGCACCATGTGTGTTCAATGCCACAGAGACCAAAAGAGGGTATGGGGTCCCCCAGAACTAGAGTTCCATGAGCAGTGTTTTTATCTGCTGAACTATTTTTCCAGCCCTATAAAAATATTTTGAGAGCAGGTCAAGTGTATTCTAGGCTGGCCTCAAACTCGGAATGTAGCCAAGGACGATCCCCCAGCCTCCATCTCAGTGCTGGGATTACAGATGTGTGCCACCACACCCAGTTTTATGTGGCGTTGGGGACTGACCCAAGGGATTTCTACATGATAGGCTATATCCCCAACTCCCGTGATAATATATTCTTATCTTCTTTCCATACAAAAAAGAAACAAAAACAAAAAAACCAGACTACGGGTCGGCAAGTTGGCTCAGTAGGTAAAAGCACACTTGCTGCACAAGCTTGAGGACCTGAGGATCTGAGTCCCTGAAACCCACAGTGGAAAGAGAACCAACCCCTGAAACTTGTTCTCTCTTCTGTGACCTCCACATCCATGATGAGGTACATGCATGTACACTCAAATACACATACATATACACATACAATAATAACTAAACAAAATTAAAAACTAAAATGGGCTAATTCCCACTCTGCAATTTTTTTTAACTTCCTAATGAAAACATGATGATATTAATAAGTGTTTCTCAAGTTGTTTTGTGACAGACACCATATTGGGCACTATTTAGAACCTATACAAGTGAACAAGACACAACTCCCTATTCTCCAAGATCTGACAATCTGATGACAGAGCCTGACAGGTCCATCTGCAAGTAGCCGCACTAAACAGGGTTGGATGCTTTAAAATAAATAAAATGAAGTAACAACATCACAAAAGAAGACTGACTCAACCAAGAGGGCTCAAGGTAGCTGTGGCGTCTCTGCTGAACTTCAAAGAACGGGTATGATTCTGAACACACAGAGTTGAAAATGTGAGGGATTTGTGGTCAAGACAGAGGGAAGAAAATTCTGACACACACAAGGAAGTAAGAGACAGAATGCTAAGGCATTGGGAGAAGGTATACCTGGAGAGGTACTGTGCACAGAGACCTGGCATCAACAAGCTGGAAGTAATGCTGGGTTTACCTCCCGAGAGCTAGCAGACTGTCCATCTGCACAGTGGAGATGAAAATTAAAATTTAAAAATGTGGGGCTGGAGAGATAAATCAGTGGTTAAGAGCACCGACTGCTCTTTTTTTTTTTTTTTTTTTGGTCTTTTCAACACAGGGTCTCCATGTAGCCCCAGCTGGCCTGGAACTCGCTCTGTAGACCAGGCTGGCCTTGAACTCACAAAGATCCGCCTGCCTCCCAAGTGCTAGGATAAAGGCATGCACCACCATGCCCGGCCCGAATGCTCTTATAGAGGACCTGGGTTCGATTCCCAGCACCCACATGGTGGCTAAGAACCTTTTGAGACAGGGTCTCCCTGTAGCCCCAGCTGGCCTAGAACTCACTATGTAGACTAGGCTGGCCTTGAAATCACAAAGATCTGGCTGCCTCTGCCTCCCCGTTGCTGGGATTAAAGGTGTGAGCCACCACGCCCAGCTGGATTTTTTTTTTTTAATGTGTATGAGTGTTATGCCTGCGTGTGTGTAAGTGCACCCATGTCATGTATGCCTGTGGAGGTCAGAAGAGGGTGTCGGATCCCCTGGAACTGGAGTTACAGACAGTTGTTAGCCCCCATATGAGTACTAGGATCCAAATCCAGGTCTTCTGGATAAAGAGCCAGTGCTCTTAACAACTGAGCCATCTCTCCCGCCCCATAAATCTTTTTTTTAAATAAATCTTTTTTTTAAATAGCCAAGGGCTAGGGTATGAGTCAGCAGTAGAGTGTGTGCTGAGTATGCTCAAAGCCTTGATTTCTTTTTTGAGCTAGGATCTCATTATGTAGCCTAGGCTAGCCTCAAGCTTGCAATCCGCTTGCTACAGCCTCCACTGTTAAGATTACAGTTGTGCAGCACCATCCCCATCTTAAGACTCTGACCTCAAATGTCAGGACAAAAATAAAATGCAATGAAATAGTAGGGGAGGGCTGGAGAGATGGCTCAGCGGTTAAGAGCACCGACTGCTCTTGCAGAGGACCTGGGATCGATTCCCAGCACCCACATGGCGGCTAAGAACCGTCTTGACTCCAGTTCCAGGGGAATCCAACTCCCCCTTCTGACCTCCGAGGCATTGCACGACATGGGTGCACCAACCTATATACAGACAGTACATTCATACATGTAAAAAAGAAGAAAAAGGAAAAAAGTCTTAAAAAAAATAGTAGGGGAACAGCAGTGAGGAAGGGGATGGAAGCTGGGGACGATGGCGAGACAACAAGCAAGGCACAAAGATGTGTACGACAGCCAACATTCTGTCCACCAAAAATTCATTTAAAAATAAATTTGGGCTGGAGAGATGGCTCAGTGGGTTAAGAGCACTGGCTGCTCTTGCAGAGGACCCAGGTTTGATTCCCAGCACCCACACGTTGGCTGACAGTGGTCCATAACTGCAACTCCGGAGGATCTGACACCCTCTTCTGACCTCTGCAGGCACTGCATGACACGGGTGCACTTACATACATGCAGGTGGTACACTCATATACATAAAATAAAGTAAAGAGAATACATTAAAAAAATAAATCTTTAAAATGGCTGAGGTGGTGTCTCACTGGTAGAGCACCTGATCCACATGCATGGAGCCCTGGATCCCATCCCCAACACCACATAGATGGGACAGAGGCAACACTTCTAGCACTCAGGAGGTAGAGGCAGGATGACCAAAGTTCAGGACCCTGCTCAGTTACACAGTAAGTTAGAGCCAGGTGGGCTACATGAAACCCTGCCTTCCAATCTTTAAAAAAAAAATGGCTGGCTGGGAATGGCAGTGTACACCTTTAATCCCAGAACTCTAGAGGCAGAGAAGCACAGACCTCTGAAGCTGCAGTCCAGGTAGGGCTACACAGTTAGACCCTGTCTTTGAAAATAAATATTAAAGCTGGGCATGGTGGCGCATGCCTTTAATCCCAGCACTTGGGAGGCAGAGGCAGGCAGATCTCTGTGAGTTCAAGGCCAGCTGCTCTACACAGTAAATTCCATATTGGCTGGGATTACAAGGAGACCCTGTCTCAAAATACTAAATAATAAATAAATAAATAAATAAATAATTTTTAAAAAGAGGGGGGGGCAATGCCTCTTTCCCATTTGTCTTTCCCCCCAGATTCTCTTGCAACCTGGCAGCTTCCTTAGGATAGGGATGGAGGTGTGGCTTAAGCCTGGGGACAGGCTTCATCGGGTTTACTCATAGCAGAGATGGCACCCTCAGATCAGCCTCAGGAAATCCTTGCCAAGTTGGCAGCAGACATCTTGGCCCAGAATTCATGCTTTCATCCACCTGCTGTGCTAAAAGTGAATCTGGTCCATGAAAACATTCAGAGTAAAAATAGTGCACACACACACACACACACAGAGAACATTCAGAGTAAAAATAGTACACGCACACACAGGATGCACACACAGGACATACCGAGAAGCTTTCAAGGAAACCTCAGAGACAAAGAAAATCTTTTTTATTGGGAAAGGGCTTGCATCCACTGTCCAAATCATCTAAGAAACACAACAGTATGTACTCTAGTTACTCATAGCTGGCTCTTAGGAAATGCTCCTGCGGGAAAGCCCTGGTTGCCTGCTGTGAGGGGGGAGCCTTTATTTCCCAGTGAGTCTTATACTGTTTAGGGAAAGGGTTTAGGAAAAGGAAATCAACGTTTCTTAGGTCTGAGGCCTAGGAACTAGTTCTGCCCAGAGGATGAAGGGACCACCACCTTGAACCAATTTGGCAAGGAACATTGGTTTTCTTGTTTGATTGATTGATTGATTATTTATTTATTCATGTGCATTCACATGCCATAGCATGTATGTGAAGGTCAGAAGATAACTTGCAGGAATAGATTCTCTTTCCACTGTGTGGGCTCAAGGGATCAAATCCAGGTCACCAGGCTTGGCAACAAGTGCCTTTACCCGCCCCCAACATTGTTTTTTGGGTTTGTTTTTTTTTTTTTGGTAACATTGCTTTTCACTGTCATCAATACACACACTCCACAAGGGTCCCTGACACTAAGCTTTTAGCTCTCCCAGCCCTCAAATTCCTTGGTACCAACATCCAGAGGGAAACTCAATTAGACATACAGGCAGTGTTGTCCAACCGACACCATCTAAGAAACTAGAAATCTGAATTTGTGTTGTCTATCTAAATATTTAATAGCAGGGAGCCATGACAGAAGGGGAAAAGCTTGGCTACTTAGGTAGGGGCCTGGGTTAGAAGGTCCAGGAGGAAGGACATGCATAGCCTTTGCCTCCTGAATTCCCAGTGTATCAAAATTTTCTTGTATTAAGCTGGGTATGCAGCATGACACCTAAAATCCTAGCACTCAGGAGGCTGAGGCAGGAGGATTGCCTTGGGTTGAAGGCCAGCAAGGCCTATATAGTGAGTTCTAGAGTAGCCTGAGCTACAGAGTGAGACCCTATAAAAAATCTGGAGCAAGAGCTGGAGGTGTTCTAATTCCACAGTAGAATACTCTCCTGGTGTGTATGGGGTTCTGTACAATTCTAGGCAACACTCCCCCAAACAAAAAGACAAATCTTTATAGACTAGTTTTATATGACTGATATAAACTGTCAAAGTACAGGAAATCAGCCAGAAGCATTGGGAAATGTCTGACCTTCTGTGGCAACTATGTTAAAGATATGCTGTTCATTAAAATTGGAGCCAAAGCTAGGCGCTGTGGCGCATGCCTTTAGTCCCAGAACTTGGGATCTCTGTGAGATAGAGGCCAGCCTGGTCTACATAGTGAGTTTCAGGCCAGGTGGAGCTTCAGAGAGACCCTGTCTCAAAAAAGACAAATAAATAAAATAAAACAATAAAATAGGATCCAAAATTCAAGACTGAAGAACATTTTGTTATGATGCAAATGACCCTCTGACTTCATCTTTCAGGAAGATCTCCAATACTATCATGTCTAAGCAATCACCTACCTAATCCCCATGTGCCCACTCCAAGCTTTGTGTGGATGTATTTAGCTAGACTGGCTGGCCAGTGAGCCCTCTCTCCCTCTTCCCAGAGCTGAGGCTACCATAAGAGTATCAGTATGCCTGGCTTTTAAAATGTGTGTTCTGGGGCTCAAAGTCAGCTTTTTTTTAAATTTTTATTTATTTTTGTATGTGTATGAGTGTATTGTCTGCGTGTAGGTCTGAGCATCTGTGTCGTGCAATGCCGCAGAGGTCAGAAGAGGGTCTCGGTTTCCCCTGGAACTGGAATTCTCCTGGAATTGGAGTTACAGACGGTTCTCAGCCGCCATGTGGGTGCTGGGGATCAAACCCAGGTCCTCTGCAAGAGCAGTCGATGCTCTTAATTGCTAGGCTATCTCTCCAGCCCCTCAAAGTAATCTCTTTAAGCTTGTAAGAAATCCCACCTATTTTTATTATTGTCATTGTTTTGAGGCAGGGTCTCACTATGTAGACCAGGCTGGCCTCGAATGCCTGATCGTCCTCTTCCAACCTTCTCAGTGCTCCACTACTGAGCTACATCCCCAGGTTCAACTCCAAGAATTTCAGCCTCCAGTTTTTGTGTCTGTTTGTTACAAGGGATGAAACCCAGAACTCTGCATATGTTAGGCAGTTCCTGTATCACTACTCCAAGAGTCCAGCCCCACTCCAAGCATGTTGGATGAGCTATTTACTGACAGGCTGGTTCAAACATGTGACTAATTCTTTTTTTTTTTTTTTTAATGTGGGGGATGGAATCCAGGATCTTGTAGAAGTTAAGCGGGGCTGGAGAGCACTGGCTGCTTTTACAGAAGACCGGGCTTCGATTTCCAGCACCCACATGGCGGCTGACAGCCATCTGTAACTCCAAGTTCTAGGGGAATCCAATGCCCTCTTCTGACTCCATGGGCACTGTATGACACAGGTGCACTTACGCACATGCAGGCAATACATTCATACACATAAAATAATAAATAATAAAATAAAGGAGCGAAGCAAGTGCTCTACCACTGAGCTACACAGGCATCCAACTCCTATGTGATTAGTTCTTGACCAAGCCATTCATCCTGTTTCTTTAGATTCCTTTTACTTGGCTTCAGTAACACAGAAAGTTTGCTAATAATTTGAATACTCAGAAAGAGTAGAGAAGCTCTGTGGGGCATGAAAGCTGGCTCATCCCTCTCAGTTCTCCATGAACTATCTCCTAGTCTCTCCTCTATTGCATGCTTCCCAAGGCTGCCCAGGAAAGAATTGGAATTAAAATCCCATGAGTATAAGGTTCTCCCACCTCTCCCCAGGAACAAAGCGCCTCTGAGGTGTTCATTTGTCATCTTTGTAAATTGGGTAGATTCTTCTCACCCTGTACTTCTTATGTTATACAATATAAAAGATGCGACCATACACAGAAATGCTGGAAATTACTTGGAAAGATAAAAACCTAGCTGGAGGGGATGGAGAGATGGCTCAGCGCTTAAGAGCACCAACTGCTCTTGCAGAGGACCTGGGTTCGATTCCCAGCACCCATATGGCGGCTAAGAACCATCTTTAACTCCAGTTCCAGGGGAATCTGACACCCTCTTCTGACCTCCACGGCATTGCACAACAGGAATGCACCAACCTACATGCAGACAGTACATTCGTGCACATTAAAATAATAAATAAGGGGCTGAAGAGATGGCTCAGTAGTTAAGAGCACTGACTGTTCTTGCAGAGGACCTGGGTTCGATTCCCAGCACCCACATGGTGGCTAAAAATAATAAATAAATAAATAAATAAATAAGTAAATAGATAGATAAGTAGAAATTAAAAAAAAAACTAGCTGGAGATGTAGCTCAGTTGGTGGAGTGCTTGCCTAGCATGCATGAAGCTCGGGGTTTGTTCCCCTGCACCACATGTACATGTTGGTACATGTCTTTAATACCAGACTTGACAGATGAAAGCAGGAGAATCAAGAAGAATCAAGGGCTGGAGAGATGACTCAACACTTAAAAGCACTGACTGCTTTTTCTTACAAAGGACTAGGGTTCAATTCCCAGGACCCACATTGCGGCTAACAACCATTTGAAACTCCAGGTCCAGGAGATTCAACACTGTCTTTGACCTCAGCAGGCATTACAAGACAGGGGTGCACTCACACACATGTAGGGAATACATACATATACATGCATATGCAGCAGGCATTATGAGACACAGGTGCACTTACACACATGCAGGGAATACATGCATATACATAAAATAAAAATTAAAAATTTTTCCTTAAAAAAGAAAGAAGGATCAAGCAAAAGTTTGAACCCAGCCTGGGCTACAAAAAAGTAATAAATACAATTACATGTATCTATCACCCAACATATATCCAAGGGCTCTGTAGCAGGGGCTACAATTAGGGGATGGATCTAACCCATTAACTTGAAAGAAGGGCAGAGCTCACTCTACTCTGTTACAGTGACTGAGCAATGAGGTAAGTGTTAATTTGGACCAGGACAGTGCCAGCCCAAGCCAGCAGGTTAGAGCTGTGAACTGTGCTGACCTCTAGGAACTTGGGCATGACCCAGGGAAGGAAGGAGGCCTTCAAGCTGCCTGGGTCCAGGATCCAGCTATACAGACAGTCCTATGTTTCCTCTTGAATATTAAAATGCCTCCTGGTACTCTCTCTGCATCCTAGAATCTTAGATGATGAAATGGAGCTGGAAATTAGCATTCTGTTCCAAATACACTGAGGTGTCTTCGCTTTGGGGCTTGAAATGATGGTTTTTAATAAGCTGGCTCTAGACACCTGTCACCAATAATGGAAATTTTTGCCTGGGAAGATAGATTGCATCTTGTTAAAAGATCATGAGGTAATAAACTTTCCAAGACATAACTGAGCTTCCAAATCAGGACGCAGAAAAATCACTTCCATCTTCCAGCAATGACCCTTGACCCCTGATCCCTCCTGACCCTGACCATTGACCTCAGTCCCTCAGCCCATCTCATTGCACTTGTCTTGGAGGGAATTTTTGGACATCCAGAAAGGTATAAGTAGAAGATCTAACTGTGCCTAGGGCTGGGTCAGTAGAAGGAGACTGTGAGAAGGACCAGAGCTGTCAATAACCCCAAATCTCCACTGTCCCAGGGACGGTGAGCTCATTAAGACGTCAAAATAAGCTCATTTCAGAAACCCGAATGAATGTAATCATATCCTTTAATCCTTGAATGCTTCTTTCTCCTGAACAACTGTGACAGTTGTGGAAAATCAAAAGTGATATACAGATAATTTGATTTTTAGAATACCACATATCTAGTGAAGTTAAATATATGGCTACTGTATGATCCAGAAGTTCTATAATAAATGAGCAGATTTATGCACCAAAAGACATGCTCAACAGTAGTTACAGGGCTGGAGAGATGGCTTAATGATTAAGAGCACTGGATGCTCTTCCAGAGAACCTGGGTTCTATTCCCAGCACCCGCATGGCAGCTAACAGCCATCTATAACTCCAATTCCAGGGGATCCAATACCTTCTTCTAACCTCCACAGACACTGTATGACATGGGTGCACTAACATACATGCAGGTAATGCACTCATATACATAGAATAAAATAATGAATAAAAAATTTTAAAAAGAGTAGACAGGGTATTCATGTGCATGTGCGCATGTTTGCATGCACACACACTGTACATATATATGTAAGAAAATTTAAAAAGAATAGTCAGGGCTGGAGAGATGGCCTAGCGGTTGGGAGCACCGTTTACTCTTGCAGAGGACCCAGGTTCGATCCCCAGCACCCACATGGTGGCTGAGAACCATCTTTGACTCCAGTTCCAGGGGAATCCGACACCCTCTTCTGACCTCCAAGGCATTGCACGACACGGGTGCACAAACCTACATGTAGACAGTACATTCACACACATACAAAAATAAATAAAATTAATAAAAAAAAAACATAAAAGAATAGTCAAAGTTGAGCAAGTGCACCAAAAGTAAAAGCAGGAGGATCCTGAGTTTAAGGCTAGCTGGGGCTAAATTACAAAATCCTTTCTCAGCCAGGTGTAGTAGTGCATGCCTTTGATCCCAGGACTCAGGAAGCAGAGGCAGGTGGATCTCTGTAAATTCCAAGCCAGCCTGGTCTATATAGTGAGTTCCTGGCCGGATGGGGCTCAAGGAGACCCTGTCTCAAAAAGATAAAAAAAAAAAAATTCTACAAATGTCTAAATGAATAACCAAACTGGTATGTTCCACAATGGAGCTGCAGAAAGCAACTAAAAAGAATTAACCATGGATGCGCATAACATGGTGAAACTCTATCCTACAGAGTATGTCCTGTTCTTGAAGCCTAAGAATAGCGAGATAGCTCAGTGGATAAAAAGCACCTACCACTAAGCCTGACAACCAGAGTTCAATCCCCAGAACCCAGGATGGAAGGAAAGTATTGATTCCTGCAAGTTTTCCTCTGACCTACACACACACACACACACACACACACACACACACACACACACACAGTATAATTTTAAAAAATTAAAGAACAGATAAAGCAAATTAATGCCAAAACAAATCAGAATCTCCATTGCCTCTAAAATATTGTACTTAAAGGAAGCAGAGCAGAATGTTCAGTGGCCAAAGAATGTTCTATATTGGTACTGAATGTGATTATATTGATAAATATTCATTAAGCTGCACACATATAATTAATGTGTATTAATATTATACCTCATAAAAAGGAGGATTTATTTATTTATTTATTTATTTATTTATTTATTTATTTTAGTCTTTTTGAGACGGTCTCCCTGTAGCCCCAGCTGTCCTGGAACTCACTCTGTAGATCAGGCTGGCCTTGAACTCAAAAAGATCCTCCTGCCTCTGCCTCCCAAGTGCTAGGATTAAAGGCGTGTGCCACCACACCCAGCTTATTTATTATTTTTTATGTATATGAATGTACTGTCTGCATGCAGGTTGGTGCACCTGTGTCATGCAATGCCACGGATGTCAGAAGCGGGCGTCGGATTCCCCTGGAACTGGAGTCAAAGACGGTTCTTAGCCGCCACGTGGGTGCTGGGAATGGAACCCAGGGCCCCTGCAACCCAGGGCCCCTGCAAGAGCAGTTGGTGCTCTTAACCGCAGAGCCATCTCTCAAGCCCCAAAGAGGAAAATTTTTAAAAATAACAATGCAATAGTGTGTGCATATGAATGTGTGCTTTAGGGACGTACAGCGGTGCTAAGGGTGGAGACTAGAGTCTCCGCTGAGCTACATCCTCAGCTTGCCTAATATATTTTTCGACCATAGAAAGACATTTCTGATATCCTTCTTCGTAAAATATTAAAAATCCAACTTTGTCCTGATTCTCAATGAAAAAGGAATAACAGGGCCACTTTCAAGAATCACCACTTAATATGTGAAATGGCCGTGTATTGTGGCACATGTCTTTAATGCCAGCATAGGCAGGTGGATCTCTGCGAGATCTAGGCCAGCCTGGTCTACGTAGTCAGTTCTGAGCCAGCTAAGGCTACAGGGAGACCAAGTCTCAAAAAGACAGGTGTGGCGGGGGGGGGGGACGGGGGACGACAGGGGCGGGGGACGGGGACTATGTGGCTTTAACAGACTTATCTGTGCCAAGTTCAAAGTGTCCTTTTCCTTTTCTTCAGCATCAGGAGAATTGAATCTGTGCTCTAGCCGGCATAGGCATCACCAACCCCACAAGTCAGTGCAGACAGACACAGGCTCAGGCTCGGGCAGCAAGCTCCCTCCAATTGCCCCCAGAACACCATTTACCTGCACCCTCTAATTTGTTCCTGCAATCATTTTATGTGAAAGTAGACCATAAATTACGTGCGAAATGAGCTTGGAATATTACATTTAATTTTTTCTTCTTTCAGTGCTGAGGACTGAATCTTCTACTGAGTTGTCTCCAGCCTGAACCTACAATGGTTCAGGAAAATGTTTGTACATGTGTATAAAGCCACCACTTCGGTTTTACAGGACAATGTGACATAGGTCAGGTATTAGTTTATCTGTAAATTTTCAATTTGGTTTTCTGTCCTGCTCCTATGTCTCTTCCACTCACGAGTGAGGAAAAGCCACAGGAGTGCAGCTATTCTAAGAAAAATCCAGTTGGGCACGGTGCCTTATATCTGAAATCCTGACGTTCAGGACTTGGAAGTGGAAGATCATTTCAAGGCTAGGCTCAGCTACTAGAAACCTTCTCTCTGAATGAAAAAAACAGGGAAAGGTAGGGAGGGAGGGAGGGAGGGAGGCGAGGGAGGGGGAGGGAGGGAAGGGAGGAAAGAATAGAGATCCTCTCTGACAAGGATTAGCCCTGGGATGGAAAGGAACAAGTTCTCTCTCTCTCTCCTCTCTCTCTCTCTCTCTCGTCTACTCTCTTACTCCAGTCGAAACATGCATTTACTTCTAGTAAATATTTTGGTCTCCATGAACTACAATAAATATTTTGGTCTCCACCCCCTTCTTCACTTCCTGCTAGATACAGCCTTTGGGGGGTGAGAAAGCAAAGCTAAAACTTGAAAAGCAAAAGGCACAAATTCTGAATGCTCCACTTAATGGATTTTTGCTTACATGCACAAATAACCACCACTGTGTGACAAATAAGGAACATTTTAAGCACTTCAAAAAGCTCCCCCTTTGTCTCCCAATAAATACTGAGGAGAAAATGTAACCTAGTCCTTTTAAAGCATTCTATTCCAGTAGGATTCAACCCACATATCCGTACCATACTTAGGGGCATAACGATTTTTTTTTTTTTTGGCCTTTTTGAGACAGGGTCTCCCTGTAGCCCCAGCTGTCCTGGAACTCACTCAGTAGAACACGCCGGCCTTGAACTCACAAAGATCCCCCTGTCTCTGCCTCCCAAGTGCTAGGATTAAAGGCAAGCGCCACCATGCCCCGCCTCAATTTTGTTCTTATGAATTACTTTATACAAGTAAATGAGGAAACAATCCAAATGACTAGTAATTGAATGTTTTTTTAGTTTTAATTGTTATTTATTTACTTATTTTGTCCACTGCAAGGGATAAAGCCTTACACATGTGAGGCAAGCACTCTACCTCTAAGCTATATCCCCAGCAAAGAAATGCTCTTTGGAAAAAAAAAAGAAAGAAATGCTCTTTGATGGCACATCTAGTGGACTGACTATTTCATAGTATTCAATCATTAAAACTAAGCTTTTGAAGAATACTTAAAGAAACTGGGAAATGTTCATAATCTAAGATTAAATTCAAAAGTCAAGCTACAAAAAAGTCATACAGAGTCTCTATTTTGAAATACACGTATTCAAGGCAAAAGAATTGAAAATATAAGGAAGGTTAGCTTTGATAACTTTGTTGGCAGATTATGGGATGGCTTTATTTTCTTCATTGTTTTTAATGTTTTTTAAACTCTCGATTTCATAATCAAATGTGTAAGTCTGGAAATCTGGAGTGGGGAAAAGCAGTTTTATTTTTGAGTACAGGCAGACAATCTAAATGACTGACACTAGAGAAATGGCTTTCCAAACAACTCCTTTCACTAAGTATTATGCAATTTAAAGTGCATTTACAAAGCAGCAATAACTTGTGAAGTTGCTTATCATCTAGTAAAAGTACAGAGTTTTAAAACAAGCTTAGATGCACATAACTACACATCAGAGCATAGGAAATGAAAGGAAAAAATAATAACCATGGCTCCAAATTGTAAAACACAGGCACTGAACGAAACTATGAAAGGCTTGTTTTGTAAAATTTTTTAAAAATCCAATGTGCGTGTTTTATTCTCCATATTCTATTTCGTCTATGTGTGTGTGTGAAAGAGATCTGGATAGTTCGTTTTTGGGTTTTACTTTGATTTTGTTGTTGCTGTTGTTGTTTAAGGGCCAAGGATGTTTCAAGAAATTTATTTCAATGTGTGTAGTCTGAAGCTTCCGCCAGAATGGTGTGAGATCTGACCTTCTTTTTGCTCTAAATCAGTTTCCACAGAAACAGTTGTGCCCAGCTCTGTAAATGCATAACTTTCACCAAACTAACACAAAACTAGTCAAGTGCCAAACTTAAAATATTTCTGGGACGTCGACTCCATGAGAGCTTCGCATATATTTTTCCAAATAAACCACATTTTGTCTCGCATGATATTAAATCTCCTCTATTGAGCTGAGGAGAGAGAAAGGAGAGGTGAGAACCGAAATTCAGATTAAATTGAAAAGCCCTTCTCAGAGTTCCTTTCTCCTGAAAGATAAAGGACGGAGGGATCTGTGAACTTGACCCAGCGCTTCTTCCCCTGTCTCCCTAGATCGGACAAAGGAAGAAGGCTTGGCTGGATTCTTTGCAGGGTCTGAAGTCCAAGGTCTCGGGGAGAGATCAAATACCCAGGTCCTTCCTGCAAACAAATATCGCAGCAGGTAAAGGCCAAATTGGGGGTAGGAAAGGGGGCGAGCGTCCATAACTTTATTCAGATATTTCTCTCTTTCGATTTGGCCGTGAGGACCTACCTTCTCGCATTTTCTCTTTCCCTAGACCGCGCGGCCGGAAGGTTCAAGTCCGCGGACCGCATTTGGTCTCTTCTCTTCTTGGCGGGTTGCTGAGCCTCTGGGGTTCGTGGAAGGAAGAGAAGGGCGTGCACCGAGGCCCGCCGAGCCCTAGTCCCAGCCGCCCAGCGCGCCCAGGTTGGGACAGGCTGGATGGCGCCCCGCAAGCAACTGCCCCGTGGCCGCGCCTTTGAAACACGGCAGCTCCGAGATCTGGAATTCCGAAAACAAAATTAACACAATAAAGCACAACAGCACCCACAAGTACTGTCACCTCCGCAGGCCTCCAGGCCGTTCCCAGGCTCTGCACCCAGCTGGTCGTAGCCTTAGACGCGCGCGCTTCCCGAGTCTGTCGGCTGCGCCCGCGGCTACTTTCTTGGCCCGCGGAGGTGAAGGGACGCCTCAGTAACCGAGCTTCAGTACTCAGGTCCGGAGGAGGTGATCGAAAACCCCACGGGGCTCGGCGGCCAGGCTAGTGGCAGCTGGGGACAACAGCGCGTTAGGTGAGCCGCTGCAGTGTGCCTGCAGCTCGGGCTACAGCGGTTAATCCTTTGTTATTGGTGTATTTGTTTATCTTGATTGCTCTTGCTGCCTAACCTAAGTTAAACAAACAAGAATTTTGATTCAGTGAAAAACGAAAATGTTACATTACATCGAGCTTAATAGATTGGTCTAACTCGCCATGTGGCCGGAATAATCGGGTTTTTAAACCTAGACCCGGCGAGAGTTCCCCGAAAAGCAAGTATCAGAAGTTCTTTTAATAAAGCAAGTCAGGCTTCTTTGGGAGAGGCCGGGCCTCTCGAGTTCCCCGTCCTTCCGGAGTCCTGCCCGCCAGGGTGAAGGAATGTTTACAACCAGACTCAAGTTCAATGACAAACCCGGCTTGGGGGGCGGGGGAGGCAGCGAACCTTCCCGGTTCCACAAGACAAAGGCTGTGCGTAGGTCTCTGGCAGGGCACATGCTAGGCTCACCGAGAGTCGGGGAACTGAGGGCCCTCGGGATGCATCCGACTGAACCACGCTTTCTTGAGCTGCCTCAGTATCTGCAGCCTGAGGATTGCGGTGCTGGTGCCCCTGGGTGCCCACCAAGTGGAGTAAGAGTGGGCCACAGGGTATCTGATCAGTGTCAGCTTTGACTTGGAGTCCAGAACCCTGCAAGACACCCCTGACATCTTCTGGGCAAGTAGGGACGTGTGTGTCTCTTTTTGTCCTTTTTGTAATAATTTGCGAAGCTGTCACTCTACCTCGCAACAGAATATATACAGTCCTCAGACGTGGGGGCCGGAGGTCCAAGATCTGGTTGAGAACCCAGGCAAGGCCTGGGAACAGCCATTCTATTTCTCTAGTCTCTCTTACTTCCACCCCCAGTGGAAGGTTTGCATGCACTAGGCACTTAGTAAAAGAAAAGTTGGTTGAACTAAATTTTTACATATGTTTAATCCTGTGTTTGCATATAGGCAAATCTGCCCTGTGTCCCTGGTACCACTGAGTCTAGGATGTCACACCTACTCACCCTGTGTGACTTTGAATAGCCATCTCCAGATGGAAACAAGCGTCACTTTCTGGAGAAAGGTTGTTTGGGAATTGGAAAGAGGCTGGGGTTCCTTTTCTGTCAATTCATAGAGATCCCTGGAGCTTAAGGGTTGAGAAGTTTCTCTCACGGGAACCCAGATCCTGCCACTGTGACGCAGATAAAGTAACTTCCACTCATAGTGTCAATTTTTTTCTTATAAAATGTCACTCAGGCCGGGCGTGGTGGCGCACGCCTTTAATCCTAGCACTTGGGAGGCAGAGGCAGGCGGATCTTTGTGAGTTCAAGGCCAGCCTGGTCTACAGAGTGAGTTCCAGGACAGCTGGGGCTACAAGGAGACCCTGTCTCGAAAAGACCAAAAAAAAAAAAAAAAATGTCACTCAGTAATAGGGGGGAGGTGGCTCTGAGGAATCAGGAGTAAAAAGGAGCCACCTGGGGGGGGGGAGTAATTAGTTGATTCCTCAGAGTGTCTGCAGATTAGCTTGCCCACCCAAGTCAAAGCAAGAACGTCTCAGGAATTGCTACCTCAGGCTGTTCCTGTGAGTAATTGTTTCAGCCCTTGAGGATGTCACTGCCAGTTAGGATCCCTTCCATTTGGTCCCTACATGGTCGCACTCAGCAAGCCACTGTAGCTTCTGAGGGCCACTAAGGAGGGAAGGGAAGGCAGGGGCCAGAGGATAAATGCATTTCTTTTTTTTTTTTTTTTTTCTTTTTAGCACCAAAGCATTTTCCTTAGAACTCAGTAAATCATTACTTTGTCCAGGTTTTAACATAGGGAAAATGACATTTTAAATAAAAATCATAGCATTAACACTATTAATTTTTTTCCATGCCAAGATTCCATCCGGACATAAACAAAAGGAAACTTGGGTGGGGGTCCACCTGGGGTACTGAGTCTCACCAGTAAGCCTCTCTTCAGCCAGGACCAAAAATGTTCCGCATGCTTTGGAAGCATTTTCTTTTATCCCTTTCTGCACTAATGATTGTCCCTCTCTTCAAAAGCCAGCAAGGAGATGCCCCTGACATGTGGCCTCCGGGGGAGCTGCCAGAGGCCCTTCCCCATATTGCTAGAGACCTCCAGTGCCCGCGAATTTTTGAGCAGCCTCCTTCAGAGCGTCCAAGGTAGGTCCTAGTTGATACACAGGAAACACTTGGCCCGTGGATGGGCGAATAACACTGCGGGTCGCTCTGCAAAGGCTGAGACTGGAGTCCAGGTGCCTTAGGCTCTGAACTCTGCCGGCAACTACCCCAAAGTTTCAGCCTTCCAAGGCGGTTTGGATACCTTGGGCTAGGAGAGGTACTCGAGCAACACTGAGTTTCCTGCTCCTTGCAAAGTCTGGGGTAGGACTGAGCTGTGCACAGTCGGTGGCTCCCCACCTCGGAGCAGCCAGGCCATCCAGAGTGAAGGCTGAAGTATTTCCTCCGCCAGCCGCGTCTCCCTGCGGGTCTCCTGGTAGCTCAGCACACGTCCCCCGCCCACCCCCGCCTCCTTCCGACGCCCCCAGGCCACAGAAACCCCCTCTTCCCCTACCTTCCCTCCTCCCCGTAAAGGATTCAGTAGAGTGGGGGCGGAGGGGAGTGGAGACCACCATCCTGGATCTTCAAGTTCAATGGCAAAGTCCCTGACCCTCCCACAGACAGTGCGCCAGCAGTTGCTGCCTACCCCTCCCATAATTCTGGGGGCTCTTGCATTCCTTTGCTGCCCTCCGATTTCGGAGACAATTTAGGGGAGGCTAGGGGATAACGATGGCATTCTTTGACATCTCCTCTGACCACGCCGGTCCTCCCCCTCCCCCACCCCCATCCCATAACTGGTAGCAGAGAAAGGAAAGGAGGCTGGCTCCCGTCCCCCATTGGATGTTTTAAATCTCTCTCCAAGCCAGATTGGGGGGGGGGGTCCCCGCGCTTGGGCCGGAGACAGAGGGCAAGGGCTTTCTCCCAACGTGGGGGGGGAGGGGAGAGAGAGAGAGAGAGAGAGAGAGAGAGAGAGAGAGAGAGAGAGAGAGAGAGAGAGAGAGAGAGCGCTCAGGTGGGTGAGAATACGATAGAAATTTCTTTCGTCTCTTCCGCAGCAGTCGCCTCAATGCTTTCCGGCAAATTGACGGTAACGAGTTCATTTATTTAACTCGAGACTGTAGCTCTGGGCTTTCTATTAGACCGGACTGGGGTGGGGGTAGGGCACGGCTTTCTCCGAAGGAAACCTAATTAAAGCGCAGCACTTAGGACCTTGAATAAAAGTTTAATGAAGGGGAGGAGGGGAGCTGGAAACTGGGAGCAGGGTGGCTACCTGCTGTGCTTTGGGGGAGGGGAGCTGGCGGGCCTTCTGAGACGGGGCGAGGAGGGGCTTGATGCTGGGACATCCCTTGAACAAACTCCCAGTAGGAGTAGAAGGTGAAGACGAGGTGAAATATAGACTCTCATTCTTCCTAGCCCTTGCAGGTTCTGCCGCTCTCCTCCGGAAGTGTTTGCCACCATAAGTCGAAAGGCCGGAACTTGGCAGCCTGGGGGTCGCGCTCCACTTTGTAGTAGTTGGGACAGCGATTGAAAAGTACTGGCACACACCTTTAATCCTAGCACTTGGGAGGCAGAGGCAGGAGGATCTTTGTGAGTTCAAGGCCAGTTTGGTTTACAGAGTGAACTCCAGGCCAGCAGGGACTAAAGGGAGACCCTGTCTCAAAAATACCACCCCCCAAAAAAGAAAAAGAAAAGTGCTTGGGGAAAATCCTGTCTACGCACTTGGCTACTGCCTCCCTTACTACACCTCTGGAGGCCTGGTAAAATCCACCTGCTTTGGAGCTGTAGCTGTAACCTCCCCGATTCGTTGCTTGCAGAATCTCTCAGCTAGAGGAACTGGCAGGGGTCTAGGAGAAGGGCTGGGTAAGGCTGGAGCTCAGAGTAAAATTACACCTTGTTGGTGAAAAAGCTTTCCTCTGGTTTTCCCGAAGAAATGTGTCTTTGGACAGAGTTACCAGAATTCGTGTTCATCCATTCGCCACAGGATTTAAGGAAAACAAAACAAAACAAAAATTCCCTGTAGCTTACAATGTCTTTGCTGAAAAGATTTTGGACTCCTGGGTTTTGTTGCATTTTACACATAAATTTGGAGTTCTGGGTTTTGTTCTATTTTACACATAAATAAGAGATACCAGTGTGACGGGTCGGTGATATAATTCACTTCAAGAGTAAATGTATATGTCTAGGAAAGGATACTATAAGAGTTTAATACAAATGACTTTTGTTTTGCAAGGTTCCATACAAATAAAAGTAGCAGGGAACCCACCATGTATGGTTATGCTGAAGGATAAGGTCTGACTCCCGTGGAACGGAGAGATGAACCGAAGGGAGATGGCGTGCCGGGGCCTTGTTCTCCAGTCCCGACTTCTTTCCCTCGGGCCGCCCTCCCTGCCTTCTTCCGGGGCTTTTTCAGAGGCTGGAGCGACACGTCTGCCGGTGCCCTGCTGGAATTCCGAGAGCCTTCCAGCCCTTTCTGGAGCTCCCGGAAGCAGCGGAACCCTCCAACCCCCGAGGCCCGGGGCCCCTAGGCCGGCAGGAGGCTCCTCTGAAATAGCAAACTTCTACCGGAAGGGGGAGCGCTTGTCTTCTTAATAGTCAAAACATGTTGGTAGCGAAATAAATCTAAGACCCCCAAATCTTTTGTGTGCTCTGAAATTAGCGCGATCGAAAGAGAACCCCTGAAAATGTAAGCACCTTATAGCCGAATGGAGAAGTCAAAACCCCCACAGGCTCTGCTCGAACCATCTGATCCTGAGGTTGCAGTCCTTATTGTGTTTATTTTCCTTTCCCTGTGGGGACCATGCACCTCAATGCTCTTGAACGCTTCCCGTTTGCCTATCTACCCTAAACCTCTAGCCACTTTTTTGTTTTTTGGTTTTGTTTTTTAATCTTTCTGAGACAGGGTCTCCCTGTAGCCCCAGCTGTCCTGGAACTCACTCTGTAGACCAGGCAGGCCTTGAACTCACAAAGATCCACCTGCCTCTGCTTACTGAGTGTCTAGCCACTTCTTAAGTCGATCAGAGAGGCTTTTTTTTTTAATTTTTTTTATTTATTTCTGTATGTGTATGAATGTACTGTCTGCTTGCAAGTCTGTGCACCCGTGTCGTGCAATGCCGCGGAGGTCAGAAGAGGGTCTCGGATTCCCCTGGAACTGGAGTTCTCCTGGAATTGGAGTTTCAGACGGTTCTCGGCTGCCATGTGGGTGCTGGGGATCGAACCCGGGTCCTCTGTAAGAGCGGTCAGCGCTCTTAACCGCTAGGCCATCTCTCCAGCCCGATCAGAGAGGCTTTAGTTGGCGTTGGTCAGGTTTGGGATGATAGCGACCAAGGGGTAAGAACCTGTGACGTGAACAGCTAACCGAACATGTCTTCTCTAGAGGGAAAGCCCAGAAACCAGAGTGGCCTCCAGAGCAGGGTTCGGGACCTGTAAGGTCAGACTACACCACAGAGGTTGGAAAGAACATTTCAATCACTAAATGAACCTCCGCCTTCGCAGACAAGCACACTCACACACACACTCCGATACCAGGAAGAGGAGCTGGGGTGTCCTCTCCTACCTTGTTGCTCTCTCAGTCCTGGCTCCATTTTTCTTTTCCTTTCTTCCCTCCCTCCCTCCCTCCTTCCTTCTTTCCTTTCTTCCTTCCAATGTTTCATCTGTAACACAGGCCTAGAACTTACTCCATGCCTACCTCAACTCAAACTTGCTGCAACCCTCCAGACTCAGCCTCCCAGACTGGGTTTATAGGCCTCATGTGCCACCATGCCCAACTCCTGGCTCCTTTTTGATACACAGATTTAGAAGAGTCTGAGCCACTTGCCTGCTCATCCTTTCCTGGGAGCGCAGGGAATCCCACCTGACCATGGATGGCCTTACTCAAGCTGCAGCCGCCTACCCTTGGTTTCCTGAACAGTAAGCCATTTGGGAAAGGGAGAGCCCATGGAGACGTGCCGGCTCCTGCCCACCACCAGCTACTACTCCACACCCGCTGCTTTCACAACTTCGGTGGGTTCTGGGAATCAGCCCTGGTGCTTGATCTCAGGAACCCTCCATCCATTTCAAGGTTCAGAAGACCTCTCTGGACCTTCCTGGCTCTGCCTGACAGCCAGTTTCCAAGTTCCACCCAACAGTGGGCCAGGTTTATCTTTATCTGGGTTCGAGAATAGCTATTCTTCCCTGGGTACCCAGAATTTGTATTATATCTTGGTGTGGCCCAAGAGACTAGAGTCAGCTCCACTCAGCCCTTGCACTCAGGGTATGTGAGCCCAACCAGTGAAAACGGAAAAGGAAAGGGAAGGCTGCAGCTACCTTGGCATTGGCCGCCCAGGGTCTCTCCACCCCAAGCCTGTGCCTTTTTTCCCAAAGGCTGTTCTTTTGCATTCAAAAGAGCCAGTGGATTTTTAAAGCCCTGGGTTGGAAAAGTTCCTCTGGTGTCAAAAAAGGTGACCAGGAGGTAAAAAAAAAAAAAATGGATAGAAGGAGCCATTTTCTGATTTCCTTTCCTTGGATACTCGCCTGTGTTTGGAACAGGCTTAAATGGAGGGTAGGGAGGGTAGGATTCCCTCTCCTGTAACCATTTGCTCTGTTCGTGCCTACAAGGAGGCCTGACCAATACAGCATACATAATTATTTCAAGTGGCTCCTAAATGTCCAACAAAGCCTGACTGTTTGAGTCAAAAGCACCAAGAACTGGATGCAAAGAGGAAAAGCAGAGAACGGGGGCAAGAGGAACACTGCTACCTAGGAACTTTCTCAAACTTCCATTTCTCTAGCAAAAAAGACAGACTAGGGCAGCCGCTGGTCTCATTTTCTCACACCTGTAAGAGCTAGAGATGGCCCCCTGGGGATACAGACTAGGAAGCTGTCAAGGAAAAGAGGGGAGGGGGCAGAAGGGAGAAGCATCCTTTAACAGGGTCCGTCTGCCCAGCTGTCATCTTAGAAAAATGATAGATGAGGAATCACCTCCTTAAAAGGCTCAATCTGCCTTTCCTCTTCTCCCTAGTCACCCCCCCCCCCGCCAGTCACTGGAATTTGGGTGGGGGTGCATCGAAGGGGGCTGAGTGAGAGGAAGCTATCTTACAAAAAGATCTTCGCCCAAGTTTATTCCCAATCAGCTCAATTCACAAAAGCAGTTTCTGAAGTTCTCTACAGAGCTCTAGATAGGAAATATGAGACTAATTATCACAGCAACTAGTACTGACTGGTTATGTGATTACCACCACTGTTAGGATGGATGATTATGACTGACACAGGTCCTTTGGAACCCTGGTAGAGTGGACTGCAAATCTGGGCCTCACTCTGGGCTGCCCAGGCTGCCCCCGAGGAACACTCCAAGAGTCGGTAGCCTGCCAAGGGTGCCATCTCTTGGGGCCCCTCAGCAGAGTCCTCGGCCAGTCCTGGCCCTGGGGAGGCTCCCAGTTTTCGCCAGAACAAACCCTGTTCCCCTGCCCACCCCCTCCAGCGCTCATGGTGTAGCGCTAGTCTTGACCTTGGCTAGAACCTTCTTCTCCTTGACCCGGCGGTTCTGAAACCAGATGGTAATCTGGCGCTCTGAGAGGCTGGTGGCTGCCGAGATCTTGCGCCTCTTATCCTTGGTGATGAACTTGTTAGCCGCATACTCCCGCTCAAGCTCCCGCAACTGCCCCTTGCTATAGGGAATGCGTTTTTTGCGGCCACGGCGGAAGGCACAGCCTTCAGGAGGGTGCTGCGCACTGGACTCTGTGGTGACAAAAGGAGGGACGGAAAAGCACGCTCAGACCCCCATCTACCGCAAAACCATGCGCAGACCCAGCCCCCCCCCCAAGCTACGTCATCCTGCAGGCACAACCAAATCTTCCTACCTGTGGGCCCATGTGTGCTCCTGCTCCCCCCAAAGCACAAAGGGGCACTCTGGCTTCTCTCTGACTCTGATCAGCACTCAGCCTCTGCTCTGGCAGGCCACCCTCACACATCACTGCCCTCACATCTGGAGTCTGCAAACACACCCACCACACACTGGCCAGCCTTTTGCCCACAATCCCATAGTCTACTCACACCAGCCACTCCTACAGATTCCATAGGCAAATTTTGCACGGGAGGAAACACATTTCTGTCTTTACTCCCAATACACAGGCACACACACACACACACACACGCACACTACACACCTCAGTCCAACAAAATCTAAATTTGCCTTTTGAAAGTGAAGCCTCATTAGGTATTAGGTATTCTCTAAGGAACACCGCAGTTCCCACATGTCACTGCGACCCTCACAACCACTGGATTATGTCATTTGGCCTTTGTGTAGAATTAGACTGGGGTTGTGCTGATTAGGGACACCCTGGCCCCAATCAACAGCAGAGATCCAAGGTTCTCTGACATAGTGAAAGGCTGATCCCTGGGGATGTGGGGAAGGCTGGCTGCTCTCAAGCTGCAGCTGGCTGCTCAGACCCCTCATACTGACCCTCTGAGGCCTCTGTCCAGATCCTCCAGCTGTCTGGACCCTCCTTCAGAGTCCTAATAAGCAACGGAGGAACATCAAGTTCCTCCTCACCAGCCCCAAGGCTCCTTCCTCTTCCTCTTCCCTGGCGAGTGCCAGCATAGCCCATGGTCAGAGTCGAGGGGAACAGGGTAGAAGTTACCTGCAAATGCCGCCTTCCAAAAGGGACCGGGTGGGTTCTGTTCACCTTGGCAACACATCTGGCTGTTCCAGCCACCGGCCAGGGCCCAAGGCTGGTAACTGTCCACGGGAAGCAGGGAGTCGTGGCGAGGCTCCCCAGGGGTTCCCAGGGTCTGCACCACAGACACATCCAGGTAACTGGCCATAGGCTGGTAAGGTCCTGGGTAGCCCGGATAGAAGGCAAACTCGGTGGGACGGCTAGGATATTCCTCCCCAGCCGCAGGAGTCTCCGAAGGATAGGTGGCCAGGGTGGCCGTCTGGGCACAGGGTTTCAGCGAGCTCCGGGACACTCGGCAAGAATAGTACCCGCCTCCAAAGTAGCCATAAGGCACAGGAGCTGGGGACGCTCCCTGGGGCACACCAGGACAAGGGTGGCACTGCTTTGGTGGCTCCGCAGTGCCCGGCAGATCCAAGGGGGCATAGTTGACAGCGGGCATCAGGGTAGGCGCCGCTGGGTGGCTGGCCAGTGGGGAGTGGGCGACTAGATTCCGACCCCCTCCCGTTCCTAGCAAGCCTTCGATATCCTTGGCCCCGTCCAAGGTGGCATAGTTGCCGGGCTCCATGGGGCCGAGAGTCGGCTCATGGGGAGCCGAGGTGGGGGATCTAAGGAGCGCCTAGCTCGCTCTCCCCACCCAGGCCCGGGGAATCCAAAGCGTTTTAAATCGCTCCCACAGCGCATGCATCATTCGCCCAGCCAGGCCGTCCTGACGCAAAAGACGCAGGAGCTCGGGCACGCGCGCTGATTGGCTGCGGCCAGGGGGACAGAGGCTCATAAAATCCTCCCCTAAGAAATTGCGGAGGGAGAGGGACGAGGAGTCTGGCCCCACCTCTCTCTCTCTCTCTCTCTCTCTCTCTCTCTCTCTCTCTCTCTCTCTCCTTGGCTATATCTTCTCGTTCTTTCCTGTCTCTGTCTCTGTCTCTGTCTCTGTCTCTGTCTCTGTCTCTCCTTGGCTATATGTCTTCTCTGTTCTCTCTTCACTTGACCCTCTGTTTCCTGAGCTTTGGCAGGTTTAACGAGAAAATAAAAAGCTCTCCCAATAAAGTGTCCATCTCCTGGGGGGTGGGGGAGTCTGGGGTGGGCTGGGAAGCTGCTTTGGGTCTCAAAAGCAGAACCCTGGAATGCTCCTGGGTAAGAGGAAGCTGGGAATGAGGCCTACAGGCACTTCAGGAAACTCTTCGCTTGGGTCCTGGGTACTAACCCCCCCCCCCCGTTCATTCCAAATGCCCTGGCTGTGCTGTGCCCAGGGAAGTGCCTGTGAGGCCCTTTCTCCGGGGACCTAGCCTAGTCCGAGCCCAAAAGGCTCTGGAGGCCCAGGTCCGGACGAGGCGTAGCGAAGGGGCAGGAGACACAACAAAGTCAGCTCTAGAAATGCCGGGACACGCAATGTCCGGACAGAAGGGGAAAAGGTGCCTCTCTGGATGTTGTCTGGGAAAGGGGTCTGGATTTCCGTTTAAGGGTGGAGAGGCACAGACGCAGAAAAACGGCTTGCGGGAAGGGGGGGGTAGGGGAGAGAGGGAGAGAGAAAGAGAGAGAGAGAGCGCTACAGCACCACAAATAGGGCAAGTAGGGGGAGAATTGAGGGTGGTGGTACAAGACCTTAAATCCTTCAGTGCCCTTTGGAAAAGAGAACCACACTCACCCCCTTCCATCATGCCTCATGCCTCCTCTCTTTTTTTCTTTTCTTTTTTTTTTTTTTTTTCTGGGATCTGAGGCAGTCTGAAGAAACCAAGGGAAGTTAACTGGCTGTGAATCTGCTGTGAGGATCCCTAGTTTGGCCTGCTCTTCGCCTCGGTCTTCCCTCTATAGGCCTGGAAGCCCAGAAAACTGACCCTAGCCCCAGCACACTTTCACTCAACTGCCTGCCCAGAAAGCTTAGGACCCCCATCTGCCTCCTGCAGGCTTTCAATTTCCTTGGAAGTTAAGGAGGATGAAAGCAGCTACCCTAACCTCTTCAAGAACTGCTTGAGGCCCCACTATTAGTGTCTATTGTGAAGACTCAAATGGTTTGTTTCACTCACCTGCCTTTAAAGGTTTTCTTTTTCCTACAGTATTCCCAAATAAAATCCTTCTTGGGGCTGGAGAGATAGCCTAGCGGTTAAGAGCACTGAGTGCTCTTGCAGAGGACCCGGGTTCGATCCCCAGCACCCACATGTCTGCTGAGAACCGTCTGTAACTCCAATTCCAGGAGAACTCCAGTTCCAGGGGAATCCAAGACTCCAGTTCCAGGGGAATCCAAGACCCTCCTCTGAGACCTTCCTCTGATCTTCGCGGCATTGCAGGACATGGGTGCACAGACTTACATGCAGACAGTACATTCATACACATACAAAAATAAATAAAATTTAAAAATATTTTTTAAAAATCCTTCTGCTTTTTCTAAAATCCTCAGTCTTTCAGGAGAAAATGAGAACTTTTCTGTTGCTCACCAAGGTCGTGGTAGTAATATAGAACACACACGTCACCTTGTGCTCTGGGTGGGTTTAGCCAAGAGCCCTCACCAGCCAGCACTTGAATTTGAATCACCTTGTAGGAAAAGACCCATGCAAGCCAGAATTCTTCCTAATATAATGTAGCTCACTCTCAATAAACATTGGTAATAATTGAAGACACTGGGGCTGGAGAGATGGCCTAGCTGTTAAGAGTGCCGACTGCTCTTGCAGAGTATCTGAGGTTTTGATCCCCAGCACCCACATGGCGGCTGAGAACCATCTTTAACTTCAGTTCCAGGGAAATCCAACACCTCTTCTGACCTCCGTGGCATTGCACAACAAGAGTGCACAAACCTACATGCAGACAGTACATTCATACACATAAAAAATAAATAAAATTTAAAAAAATAATTGAAGACACCAAGCCCATTTGAAAACAACATGAAAGGAAGAAGTCTCTTTGTTGTTTTCTGGAGTCTCACTATAAAAGACAGAAATACCAGGCTTGTCCCTGAAAGAAACAACTTTGCCAGATTTTTTTGCTAGGTGGATTTCCAGTTTTCAGCTTTCAGTTGGCGAATATACACACATACGGAGACATAGCATTCCTACGTGTAAGTTTATTAATGCTTATGCAGTGTAGACAGGTGAATCCTGAAATTAAAAAAATCATAGTCACACTCTAAAACTCAACATTCTTAAGCACAAACCTGTCACAAAGGAGAGTTTATGGCCATCTGAAAGCAACTCAGGTGGACCAGGAAAATCCCAGTGATATAGAGAAGTCAGTAGAGATGACATGAAATTCCTCCCAGTCATTCCCATCAGAGGCTGGCCTGAAATTCTCTTTGTAGCTAAGAACGGTCTTGAAATTCTGAGCTTCCTGCTTCTACTTCCCCAGTGCTGGGAGGATTAGAGGAATAAAATATTTTACTTCATCTTTTTTCTCTTTGCTCTTCAGTACTGGGGCTTGAAGCCGGTGCCTCACGCAAGGCGATCATTCTAGAACCCCAGCTGGATTCTAAAAAGGTGCGTGAGTGAGTGCAGTAGCCTGTACTAGGTCTGCGGCAGTATTATCATAACAGCTCACAGCTGGAAACAAATCCAGTTCCTTCAACAGTAGGATAAGCAAGGAGATTAAGTTTAACACTGGAATTAAACGGTGGAGTACTATGTAGGGATTAAGAAACAGAAAAGGGCAGGGCTTGGTGGTGCATGCCTGTAATCCCAGCACTCGGGTGGAAGAGGCAGAGGCAGGCGGATCACTGTGAGTTCAAGGTCAGCGGCATCTATATAGCAAGTTCCAGGTCACCCAGGGCTACAAAGTGAGACCCTGTTTCAAAATCCAAAGAAAACAAAAAAGGAAGAAAACAAACCAAAACCCCCCAGCAAACTATTGCTCTATTTAATGTGTGAAAGTCAGCCATAAAAGAGTAAAATTGTATGATCCTGTGTCTGTAGTGACTGAGGTCAGAATAGACATGAGCCTGGGGAAGGCACTGGGTTGGACAGAAAAGAAATGCTCTGCGTCTCAGTCTGGATGGCAGTTACAGGATGGTGTTCACTTTGTACAAACTCAGCAAGCTGTATACTTGAAATCTCTGCATTTTCCCGCACCAGTTATATCTCAGTTTCCGATGAATAATAATTATATCTCAGTTTCTGATGAATAATAATTAAAACCAAAAATTAATTTGTAGCATATGAAAGTCCCTGGGTTCCAACTCCAACACCGAGAAAAAAACAACAGTGTGGCTTGCACAGGAACTTTTGGAAAGTGCATTTTTTTTCTTTTTTTTTTTTTTTGGTCTTTTTGAGGGAAAGTGCATTTCTTGTATCCGCATACACAGAAATAAGCAACTGAGTGGATATGATCAGTCAGAGGATGCAGAGGTGACTGACTTAAACTTTTCCCAGAAGATACCATAGGTTGGGGGAGGGGGTTGGGACCAGACACATTTCAACACAAATTGTACTATGAGCTTTCTTTTGTTGTTCTGTAATTTATTTAGCATCTATTAGATCCTAAGGAACAGTTGTGGACCTCATATTAGCACATGTGGTGTGTGTGTGTGTGTGTGTGTGTGTGTACCTGTTCCTGTGTGCCCCGTTTCCTCTGTATGTTTCTGGGTGTATGGGCAACTGTTGATGACTTGTAGATCTCAGTTGGACTCCAGTAAAAATGAGATTTAGTTTCCTTATCTGTAAAATGGTGACAATTCTTACAGGAACAAGACTTTACCCATGAAAAGTATTTAATAAACTGAACATGCCTTCTATTTGTGTTCCTGTGTGTGTGTCTGTTTCTAATGAAACCACTGCTTAAATAAAACTGCTTTTATTTGGAGGGGAAAAAAAAAAAAAACAACAACAACAGTTGCCCTAGAGCATGTGAGTAATTTTTTTTACTTGCCAAGTGGAAGGAAAACCCAACCTGGGTTCCCACAGAGAAACTGAGATACAGCCCCTAGGTCCTTCCTGGGACTCTGCCCCCAACCCAGGCGCTCTGGTCCCCGGCCAGCCTGGGCAAAGCCGGCCCTTTTCCCAGCTGCACTGAGGTCTTTGTGTCCCGCCGGGAGCCAGCCTCCTAGCAGACCCACCAGCAGGAGCTTGGAGCTTCCCAGCCCCCTTTACAAACCCAGCCAAACGCACTGAAAGCCTCAGCAGGCTCCTTTACATACCCGCCAGACACTTCCAGGAAGGTCAAGGCCAAGTTGAAAGTTAAGAGTCTGTTTACCTCCGGGAGCCCATTCTGTGCAGCCCTGCAGACCGCCTGTGACCTTTACAGCCCAGCCTTTGAGCGTGGCCGACCCGCCCCCAGGGGTTCCGGCCACGGGGACTTGGCACCTCTGTGTCAACTCCCGCCCCCCTGCCCTGGCTCGGGAGGGAGGGGGCGAGAGGTGCCCACCCGCTCCACTTAGGGGCATTTGTTAAATTATGTTTTATTTTTTTGTAAAGTGAGCGCCCCGCGGCCTTCATTGTTATCCCAACTGGAACAGTCAGTGTACATCGCGGCAATGTGGCGGCCTTCAGGTCGGTGACGAATAACGAGGATTATTTGCAGCGGGGACTGGGCCTGGACTCTTCCTTCCCTGATAAATTCTTGGCTGAAGTGCTTGGGGTGGCTTCGCTAACCGCTTCAAGAAAATGGCCTGATCAGGCTGCCTGCTCTTTCCTTTCTTTGCCCCTTTTTCTCCTGCGTTTTCTCTGTAGTCTTTTGGGCGCTTTCTTTTCCATTTATATTTGTGTTTCTTTTTCTATCTTTCCTTCTATTTTGGTTGTCTTGATTTTATGTTCTTTCCTGGGTTCTTTTTCTCTTGTCTACTCGTGTCCTGGATCCTCTCTCTTTTACTGTGTTTTTATTTTTCCTTTGTTTTCTTCCTATTATTCTTGCCCTATTATTTCACTGTCTGCTTTCCTCCCTTTCGTTTCTATTTTGTTCATTTTTTTCTTTTTCCTTCTTCAATTTTTCTCATTCTTTTCCTTTTTCTTTCTTACTTTTGTTTCACTCTAACCATTTTCTCCATATACTTTTTTTTTAACCCCCCTTCATAGCCCTCTTGGGCAATTTCTCATTGTTCTTTTCTGAAGTCTGGAAAGACCAACCACAAAGCATCGGCTGGAGTCAGTGATTAGAAAGAGGTGGCCTGGCAAGGTGGCTTGGGGAGCAGGGGGGCTGTGTAGGGCTGGAGCAAATGTCTCTCATCTCACGTGGTTAAGGAAGAGGGGTGACTAGGCTGTCTCAATTAAAATAAAGTCACCCCAGTCATCTCTAAACACCTTAGGGGAAAATCTTTGGATAGACACCCAGGAAAGAAGAGGTAGAAGAGCTCAGCTGATGGAGGCGGATGTACCCTACCTCTCTAACTAGAGTAGCTCTGCAGCAGCTTCCTCAGGCTTAGGAACCTCTCCAGTAGATAAACCTAAGTGCTTAGGAAGCTGGGCTTGAGGGAGCCAGTAACAAAATTAGAGCCCACTGTGGATCTAAGGAGAAACCAAAGACCTGCTGCTGAAGGGAGAGGCTAGCTCTGCTTGCTCTATGACAGTGCCTAGAAACTTAGCCAGGCCCAGGGAGCCCTGAGTGGGGTCAAAGGCTGGTGGAGAGAAGAGAGAATAGCTGCTCAAACTGAGGCCAAGAGAATAGAGACCAAAAGTCTCTGGCTCTCTGGTCTTGCAGCTCTGACCAGCCTCACCAGCTGTTTCTTGCCTCCCAAGCAGGCTGTAGGTTCGGTTCCAGTGGCCCACCTGTTGGTCAATCCCCATCCCCATACCCCAGGCACTCATCTCCCTGTCTCCTGTCTCCGTTTTCATATTGACACTGTGTAAAAGAGGGGGCTGCTTTGAGTTCACAAGCAGGCCTGGCTTTGGGCAGGACAGTAGGGAGTGCTGCTGGTGGGAGAAGGTGCCAGCCTGGAGGAAACCTATGGAAGGAACAAGGAAGAGGTCACCAAACAGCCCCTTGATTGGGGTGGTTTATTTTCTCCTAACTTAGATCTAAAGTAGGGTACAGGGACTGGAGAGACAGCCCAGTGGTTAAGAGCGCCGACTGCTCTTGCAGAGAACCAAGGTCCAGTCCCCAGCACCCACATGGCCGCTGAAAACCATCTTTAACTCCAGTTCCAGGGGAATCTGACATCCTCTGGGTGCACAAACCTACATGCGGACAGTACATTCATACACATAAAAAATAAATAAAATTTTAAAAAACTGTTAAAAAATAAAGTAGGGTACAATTATTAGGACCCCAAGGAAGCCCAGCTCTGCCACCTAGCCTTGGGAGAGCAACTCTAACAGGATGGTGAACCCAGGATGTAAACTCCACAGTAGTCTATGAAATGACACCAAATTGGCATGGAAACTCAGCTCTCCAGCCCTCACCCTAGTTCGCCAAGAGCCTTACCCCAGAGACACAGGGACTAGATCTTTAAGTGGGGACTCACAATTGGTAACTTTCAGGTTTCCTTCAGGACCTGGAAGACTGAGCTTCCTTGTCAACCCCTAGAGTTTGGGCTCTGGAATGAGAGGAAAAAAAAGTGGTTGTTGTTGTTTTAAAAAGAAGTTACCTAGCCCTGGCATGCACGCCTTTAATCCTAGCACTTGGGAGGCAGAGGCAGGCGGATCTTTGTGAGTTCAAGGCCAGCCTGGTCTACAGAGTGAGTTCCAGGACAGCTGGGGCTATAGGGAGACCCCCGTCTCGAAAAGACCAAAAAAAAAAAAAAAGTTACCTGCAAATTGAATCAAAAGCAGTTTGAGTCACAACTCTCCACTGTCTTCACATTGTCTTTTTCCTTAAGTGTGGATAGTAAGAATAGTTTTGGGGGTTTTTTTTTTTTTGGTCTTTTTTTTTGAGACAGGGTCTCCCTGTAGCCCCAGCTGTCCTGAAACTCACTCTGTAGACCAGGCTGGCCTTGAACTCACAAAGATCCGCCTGCCTCTGCCTCCCAAGTGCTAGGATTAAAGGCCTGCGCCACCATGCCAGGCCAGTAAGAATAGTTATAAAAGTGCTGGGTAAGCCGGGCGTGGGAGGCAGAGGCAGGCGGATCTTTGTGAGTTCAAGGCCAGCCTGGTCTACAGAGCGAGTTCCAGGACAGCTGGGGCTACAGGGAGACCCTGTCTTGAAAAAGACCAAAAAAAAAAAAAAAAAAGTGCTGGGTAAAACTCCCTGGTGGCTAGGATAGGGCCCCAGTACAGTAAAGTCCTTCTTCCTTAGTTCAAAAGGAATGTCCCCACCAAGTTCCCAGTCCACCCACGTGGCCTAAAGTACAGCTGCAGATTTGGAGCTAAAGGGAAAGGTTTGGATAGGCTGCTTTAATTTCCACATCCCCCATGCTGGGAATGCCTAGGACTCTCGACAGGCCGTGGCCCAGCTCCCTCCTCTCTGTCTTCATTTCATTGCAAAGTCTTGCCCCTTAGTTTCCCACTAAATTATTTGTTTCTTGGAACAAAGCTGGAAAATCAGGAGGAAAGCAAGATGTAACACAGGCATTCACTCAGAGAAAGAGAGAGAGAGAGAGAGAGAGAGAGAGAGAGAGAGAGAGAGAGAGAGAATGAGCCCTCGAGGAAGAACTAAGCCCCTTGGTACTCTAAAGACTTGAAATGAACTTCTTGCCTTCAAGAATGTGCACTTGTAAAATGTAGCCACTCCACCCTATATAGCCTTTCTGAATCTCAGTCCCGCTTGAGATGAACATTGGGCAGTTCCTGGTTACTGCCCTGTGAACTCTGGCCTGGGGAAAGTCCATCTTAGGCAGGTCTCTAAGGCCCTGGATCAGCCATTTATCCAGGTCTGACACCTGAGGCTAGAGGAGCCTGGCAGGTGGTCCTTAGCCCACCTGCATGGACTTTTCTAGTCTAGATCTGATATTACACTTGTAACTCCTTTATTCAAATAGGATTTGGTGTTAGCACAGAGTTCTTAATCTGTCTTAGCTCTGGATCATCTGTACTTAACATGGTTCAACTTCCCTTCTTAACTTCTTCAGAGTTGCCCTGAGACTTCTGAAAGCAGATGAAATGATTTTCATTTTAAATTGTAAAATCACACTCAGTCGTTATTTTATTCTTATTTGGTCGCTATACATTCTAAATTGCTGCCCTCGCTTGGAAGGGCCTGTAGCTATTATTATTCTCTAATGCCAAAAATCTTTCATCAAGACCCTCTCTTTTCTATGGCTTATATGGGGGAGGGGTGGAACTGGAGAGGAGATTCTGATCTTGGGGGCTGCTGCAGGGAAATGAGCACCAGAAGCTAAGGATCTAGAAGTCTAGAAGGATAGAAAGGTGTTGTCCGGGAAATTGTTAATTAGGGGTGCCTCTGAGGATGGAATATATGACTCCCTTTTCTTCCAAATTCCTCCCAACTACACAAACTAGACAGTTGGGAGAACCCTTAGAGATTATTCAGGTCTATCCAGCCAAGTACTCAAGTGGGCAGCACCCTTGCCCTGGCAAGACAATATGGATCTCAGGAGACCAGGGGCCACATCTGTGCTTCCAGGCAGCTCTGAGTCACCAAGGTTTCTGAGGTTTCCAGTGATGTTCTCCATTCCCTCAAGGTGCCTGCCCCAAGCAGATTCAAAACACTTAGGCTGCATGGGAAAGGAGTTTAGGAGCACAGGATGATTTTTTTTTTTCCTGAGACCGGGTCTCCCTGCAGCCCCAGCTGGCCCGGGACTCACTTTGTAGACCAGGCTGACCTTGAACTCACAGAGATCCACCTGTCTCTGCCTCCTGAGTGCTGGGATTAAAGGCATCACCATACACAATGATTTTTTTTTTTTTTTGAGTCCCAGCTCCATATTCAGGGTCTTAGTGGCACCTCCTCCCAGATTGACAATTGCTGTTTGCTGTTCTGGAAAGATCAGTTCCTATTAGAAAGGTCAAGGCTGGGGGAATAGCGCAGCGGTTAAAGGCTGAGGATAAGAACCCCGCAAAAAAAAAGAAAAAAAAAAGAAAAAAAAAAGAAAGGTCAAGNTTCAAGACAGGGTCTCCCTGTAGTCCCAGCTGTCTTGGAACTCACTCTGTAGACCAGGCTTGAACTCACAAAGATCCCCCTGCCTCTGCCTCCCAAGTGCTAGGATTAAAGGCGTGCACCACCATGCCTTCAGGTTTTTATTTCTGAGATCAGCCTAGATAAACTAGTTCAGGCCCTGGGAAGCTCCAGGCCAGCTGGGACTACAGGGAGACCCTGTCTTGAAAAGACCCCCCCCCCAAATTCCATCTCTCCATCCCCTTAATAACCCTATATGTACACAGTGGTAGAGGGTACAGGATAGGATTACATTGGAATCTGCCCTTGAGCTACCTGCAGATTCTGTCTCATGCCCCCCCCCCAACCACCTGCCATTTCCATGTGTTTTCTAGACCTGCCCCCAGGGATGCAGGACAAGACGACTGAAAGGACACTGGGGGACTCATCCCAGGCCTCATGTGTGGGGAGATTTGTGCATGTTAGGAAGGCTAGGTAGGGGTAGGCTAGGCAGCTCACCAGCTCCATCACAGAATAAGGGGACCATTTAGATTTAAAGGACCAAGGATAAGTCCAGCACACTGGCACACTAGAAACCTGCCTAAGGACGCTCCCGCTCCCCTCCTTTTCAGAAAACAGTTCTCCCATCTCCACCTGGGTGCTGGTGATGGACCCCAGGGCCTTGGGCATGCCAAGCAAGTTCTCTACCTCTGGGCTGCATTCCCAGCCCAGAGAGGAGACTTTCTTCTTTGGGTGTTGGTTGAATAGATTTGTAGAAATGGGGTTTACCAGGCCTGCTCTTGGGGCAAAGAGACCTGTGGCAGGTGAGGTCTCTGACTGCAGACAGCACATCTAGGAGTAAAGAAGAAGCCTTCTCTCCTTGTGTCCCCTGCTCCTGCATGGAGATCTAGGTGCCCCCTAGATCCTCATCCTGAGGCAGGAGTTCTCTCTCCAGGCGAAAGAGAACTTGGTTCCAGTGCTGGAACCAAGCCCGCTTACTGAGCGCCTGCAGCTAGGAGGGGAGCGCTGCTCTTCGGCCAGCCAGACCCCGGTTAAGAAGTCGCGCTCTGGGCAGTACTTTGGGCAACACTCCACACCGGCAGACTTCGTACAGCCCAAGTCTCTGTGCTGTTTCCCTCCCTCCCGTCCACGCTCCTTCCCCCTTTTAGGGACAGAGTCTCATTCTATAGCCCAGGCTGACCCTGAATGCTCAGCAGGCAATCCTCCCGCTGCAACCCCTTCTCCCCCAGGGCTGGATTCCAGGCAGGAGCCACCATGCTGCCCAGGGAAGCGTGTTTCCTTCAGTCCACATTATAATAGTGGATAAGCAGTGTATGGCTAGTGTTTCGTCCATTTTATATATTAAAAACTGGAGATTTAGTAGATTAATTTAGGAGATTAATTAAAAAATTAAAAGTCTATGTCCCAGAGGAGGCCTGAACAGGATTGGGTTATTCGTTTCTCTTCCTCAATGTTTCTTATTTTTTTGTTTCCTTTGGGGGTGGGGTGGAACAGGTCCCCCTTTGTTGTCCAGGCTGATCTTTAATTACTGCATGCAAGTGATCCTCCTACTTCAGCCTCTCAGTGGCTGGGACTACAGCATGGGCCACTGTCCTGGTTTCTTTCTCATTCAAACACAAGTTTTTGATAATTCTTTTTTAATTTTTTATTTATTTTTATTTATTTATGTGTATGAGTGTACCGTCTACATGTAGGTTTGTGCACCCGTGTCGTGCAATGCCGCGGAGGTCAGAAGAGGGTGTCCGATTCCCCTGGAACTGGAGTTCTCCTGCTGCCATTTGGGTGCTGGGAATCGAACCCGGGTCCTCTGCAAGAGCAGTCGGTGCTCTTAACTGCTAGGCCATCTCTCCAGCCCCAATTCTTTTAAATTTTTTTTATTAATTTTATTTATTTCTGTATGTGTATGAATGTACTGTCTGCATGCAAGTTTGTGCACCCGTGTCGTGCAACGCCGTGGAGGTCAGAAGAGGGTCTCGAATTCCCCTGGAGCTGGAGTTCTCCTGGAATTGGAGCTTCAGACGGTTCTTGGCCGCCATGTGGGTGCTGGGGATCGAACCCGGGTCCTCTGTAAGAGCAGTCGGTGCTCTTAACCGCTAGGCCCTCTCCAGCCCCGCAGCCCCAATTCTTAAAAGAGAAATAAATCTCACTATCTCAAGCTGATAGTAAAAATAGACCTAAGATTTCTGAGGACATTAACAGTAGGAAAGGGAAAAATAAGGTGACTTTCGACCACCCCCCAAATCAAAGCATTGATTCCAAGATAATGGAACTCATTCAACATGCAATAAATTGCATTCCGTGCTCCCCATGACTTACATACTTATATACTTACTTTTGCAGTCTTGAGCATTGAATCTACAGACTCTTCTGTACTAGGCAGGTGCCCTAACACTGAGCCACCACATAATTGATGCTAAGTGGTTTTGCCCTGCCTTTGCATATCCTAGACAGGCAGGTATAGACAGAAAAGCTGTTTCCTCCACTCATTCCCAATGAAAGTGCAGCTGGACCGTGGGAAGACCTGCTCCCGCCACAGCCACTTCCTGACTCCTTGGGTGCAGGAGCTAGCTCTTGGGGTGCAGCAGCTCCCTCCCTCTCCCAGGCCCAGGCACCCGCGCTGGTTAGGTAGGTAGGTTCCTGAGAGTGTTGAAGACTGAAAACTTCTGTCTCTGCTCTGACTTGGGCTGTCTGCTATGTGTCCTTGGAGTAGCCATCCCCTCTGTGACCTCAGCCTTCTCCGCTACAAAATGATAGTCAGCATCTCTGTCCAGCCTTCCTCACAGCACTGTTTGGAGATGCAGGATAGGATGAAGGAAGAAGCGACAGGGCTGGCAGCTCAGTTGGTAGAGTGCTGGCTTCACCTGCTGTAACTAATCCTAGCATTCTGGAGGTGGAGGAAGAAGGATCTGGAGTTCACAGTCTTCTTAACTACATAGTCAGTTTGAGGCCAGCCTAGACCATAGGAGAGCCTGTCTCAGAACAAAGCAAGCAATAAGGGAAGTGGAGAGGATTACATGTGCCCTGTGCCACTAAAGGATTGCTTCTCTCCCAGTCTTTGAGAAGGTGAGGATTTCTGCTAGAGGAAGAGGAACCAGCTGACAGACAACCTGGTTCTGATCTCCTGTCCAAGGAGAAACCAGATCACCACCTTCATTGTCAAGCTAGGAAGAGATCTGAGCTTGGTATCCAGCCTGAAATGTTGTGACCTCCTGGCATGGAGAAATGTACCAAGATGCCCACTGTTCTTTCAGGGAGCTACATACAGCCCCGTTTTTCTCAGCCGCTCTTCCCCTCTCGTGGTCCACTTCTCTTTCTTCTAAAGGGGCGCCTGATTTTGATGCATCAACCATTACAAAAAGAATGGCAAGAAACACTGACTGGACTGATTTCAGAAACTGAAGCAAGTTCAACCCAGACGCAAGAAACCAGGTTTGTCTGCTCCACCTTTCCAAGCCAGAGTCTCACTCACCACCACTGCCTGTCCCTCCAGAACCAGGGAGAAGGGGTCCCCAGGAGTGGGTGCAAAATGCAACAGCAGAAAGATCACTGGGGTGCTCTCCCATTTTTCATTTCCAAACTACACCTTGCTCATAAAAAGCCAGTGAATGTAATAAATTATCTCCTGCAGGACATGATTTTAATTAATTATTGGGTTATTCAAAGTGACTCATGTGTGAAATACAATTTGCATTCCTAAATGGAATCTCACATAATCCATTCTAAAGGGTTGCTTGCTAACCTCTCTGGAGATGTACAAAAAACTTACCTTTCTTTTGAGGCTCTTGGGGTAATATATAAATGTGATTTTTGCCTAAAAAAAAGCTCACTCAGTCGGGGACTCTCAGAAACTGGGGTCTTATTTTCTCTAGTAATGTTGTTCTTTCTTTAAAAAAAAAAATCTAACCAGGTGGTTTACAGTGTCTAAGAAGAGAAAAGACGCATGAAGTGTCATTTCATTGCAGAACAGAACGTTATGCCCAGGTTAGTCTCCAATGATCAGGTAGCTACAACTCTTGGATCTTGGGTGATCCTTGTTTACCTTACATATCCGTAGTTGTACTGTGCAGTGTGTGCAAGTGCTTTGTCTGAGATTTATACTCCTTTCTGCCCAACTTTATTTTTTTTAATTTTTTTATTAATTTTATTTATTTCTGTATGTGTATGAATGTACTGTCTGCATGCAAGTCTGTGCACCCGTGTCGTGCAATGCTGCGGAGGTCAGAAGAGGGTGTCGGATTCCCCTGGAACTGGAGTTCTCCTGGAACTGGAGTTTCAGATGGTTCTCGGCCACCATGTGGGTGCTGGGGATGGAACCCGGGTCCTCTGTAAGAGCGGTTGGCGCTCTTAACCGCTAGGCCATCTCTCCAGCCCTCTGCCCAACTTTAAAAGCACTTTCGGGGCTGGAGAGATGGCCTAGCGGTTAAGAGCGCCGACCGCTCTTACAGAGGACCCGGGTTCAATCTCCAGCACCCACATGGCGGCCAAGAACCATCTGTAACTCCTGTTCCAGGAGAACTACAGTTCCAGGAGAACTACAGTTCCAGGGGACACCCTCTTCTGAACTCCGCGGCATTGCACGACACGGGTGCACAGACCTGCATGCAGACAGTACATTCATACATATACAGAAACGAATAAAATTTAAAAAATAAAAATAAAATAAAAGCGCTTTCACTCTGGACTCCAAATCTACAAAACAGACAGAATGAGTGCGGGATTCTTTGTAGAGCCATTAGAGCTGGCGTCCACAACATCAGAGAGACTACAGTTTGGGTTTTGTTTTATTTTGCATTTTACTTATCTTCTCTCTCTCTCTCTCTCTCTCTCTCTCTCTCTCTCTCTCTCTCTCCATTTTTCAGGAATTGGTTTTCTCCTTCCACTAGGTGGGACCTGGTGATGGAACTCGGGCTTGAGGTAAGTGCCTTTACCTGTTGAGCTATCTGGATAGCCCTGGGTTTTTAAACCTTTGGGAGTAATAGGCTTGGGGGCCTGAGGCTGTTCACTGAAGTAGAATCTGGAAGCTCAGAGATGAGGTATCTGAGCAGAGCCACCTAATTCTTCTGGGTCTGGTCTGGTGCAAAGCTGAATGGGAGATGGGATGGGGCTGGAAATGGGGGATCAGAGGAAGACCTTGAGCACCTCACCCAACATTCAACTAAGGAAGAGAGGTAGACGTCAGCAATGTGTCTGGGTTTCTAAAGCCTCAGGAGTGCTGGGATTAAAGGTCTGTGCCACTACATCTGGGTCAGATTGGTTTGGTTTTTTTTAAGATTTTTTTTTTTTGTCCTTTTGAGACAGAGTCTCCCTTTAGTCCCAGCTGGCCTGGAACTCACTATGTAGACCAGGCGGGCCTTGAACTCACAGAGATCCGCCTGCCTCTGCCTCCCCTCAGTGCTAAGATTACTGGAGCCACTAGGCCCAGCTGGAATCCAGTAATCTTAAAAAAAAAAAATCTTGCTGGGACATGGTAGCTCACGCCTTTAATCCCAGCACCTGAGAGGCAGAGGCATGCAGATCTCTGTGAGTTCTAGGTCAGCCTGGTCTACAGAGTGAGTTCCAGGACAGCTGGGGCTACAGGGAGACCCTGTCTCAAAAAGACAAAAAAAAAAAAAAAAAGATTACTGGATTCCAAACGCCTCTTGGGATTCCAGAGCTCAGGACTGGCTCATCCTGAAGTTCCCTTGGGACCTTCCAAATAAATGGTGGGTAAAGTCTGTGTTTAACTGAAATCTTGTCCCATAATTCTCCTCTGACTCCCCTGCTCTCGTGACCAAGAAGAAGAAACTTTAAAAATGAAACAAAATAAAATCTTCATCTCATTTTTAGCCTACTTGAGTCTTCAGCTTTAGTCAGAAACATATTTGATGCAGTTTCAAAGTATGCAGAAATGGAAGTGGTGGAAGGTTAGTCTCTCCCATGTCTGCTCTCTAAAGCATCCCAAACAGTGCTCACAACCAGCAGTCTCAAAAGCACAGAGCGATGGGACAATGGATAGCAGTGCCAGGGTCATTCCTTGCCTAATGAGCTAAGCCAGCCTTTGACTATGTAACCAGCGAGTGGTTAAATCATCCGACAGAACCCGGGGGTACTGAATTCAGAGAAAGACTTCTTGGGAAGTGGGTGCAGTCTGTGACAGAGGGACAGAGGACAGAATGGAGCCTATAGGGAAGAATGATAGAAACTGGAGTTAAAGAGGTTAAGGATTTTCAGGGTGAGGGGAAGTCCAGCAGGCAAGCTGACTGGTGGGGGCTGGTGTGCTCTAGTATCTTGAGGCAGATAGAAGTTGCTCAGCTCAGCCGGGTGTGGTGGTGCAAGCCTTTAATCCTAGCACTTGGGAGGCAGAGGCAGGTGGATCTTTGTGAGTTCAAGGCCAGCCTGGTCTACAGAGTGAGCTCCAGGCCAGCTGGGGATACAGGGAGACCCTGTCTCGAAAAGACAAAAAAAAAAAAAAAAAAAGTTGCTTTGCTCTACACCCAATAGGTTGGCCTTTTTAGGTGCCAAAGTAACCAGCAAGCTCTGCCAATTCCAGGAGAAATCAGCCAGAGCCATCATTTGGCTTTCCTTCAACCAAACAATAGTTGATTGGCTGGAATTTTCACTTTCTCTGAACGCGTAGCTCCCAGGGACCGTCGACCCTATCCGGGATATTGCTACCCTTCTCTCCTATGCAGAAGTTAGCCCGCTAGTCCCCAGAGAGATATTTTAGACACTCTTTGGATGTTAAAGAAAGATATTTTAGTTTATTGCTTAAGGTAGAGTGATTCTAAAGGCTTATCAGCTCTCTCATAAGCTTAAGCCGAGAAGCGGAGCCAGAGAACTACCCACAATGCTGTTATTTCCTTGCAGACTTTGGGATGAACTCAGGACCACATTAGGTGACTGCCCTGGTGCCCAGTTCCACCATTAGCCCTCGCTCACAATTTTAACGTCTTAAAAATCCCCCTTAATTGTTGTTTTCCTCTTTTAGCCTTACTCTTGATCTCCTCTCACGTGGTGTTACAAAGCCACAACCGCAACTAAGAAAACTGGAGCATTTCGGTAAATACTCGGGTTCCACCCTCCGCCCCCACTACGCCCCCTCCCTCCCCTCCTCCTACTGTTTAACCACGTCAGTGAAATAAGGTCAGGGAGGGAGGGTGGTGAAGGAGATACACGATTCTCCGAGGTCTGCTTAGCTGACTAATCTCGCAGCTTTTCGCTGAGGGGAACTGAAGGGGAGCTCAGAAGTTCCAGGACGGGAGTGGGGGGATGGGGGTCCTGGAGGACCGCCGCGGTGCGAAGAACAGAGAAGAGAAAGGAAGTTGTTGCTTTGTCTGTAATTCCCAAAAGTTCTGCTTCAGGCGGGGCGGGGTGTTCTTTGATCTATACCCAGGTTGGACATTTAGCTAGCTGTTCCACATCTAGGACCTGAAGTACCCTTCCCAGGGCCCCTTCTGGCGAGATCTCCCAGACCTTCCACTACTGCTCCTCTGGGCCCATGGCCTTCCCACAGTGTGGTCCACCCTACCTTCCCCAAAAGGCTTCGCCCCTCAGAGTCGCTGAGGATCCAGTGACTACACAACCATCGCCAAGATCCCTTTCTTAACCGGCTCCAGGGTGTCTCTTTACCGCACCATGCCTGGGTTTCCCTGTATTTTTAGTGAAAGGAATTTTTTTAAACAGTTGAGTCATGTATCTAGTCAAGAAAAAAAGGAGAGGTAGGGGAATTTAGAGGAGACGGTTAGCGCTCAGAGTCTTGTTTAACTAGCCTGCGACGGAGTCGACGGAGTCGGAGAGCAAGCCTACACCCACCGACAGCAAGGGGCAGAGTCGCCTCACCACACAGGACCCACAGGCACCCCCAGCCATCTCCCCACTCTTGCCCCACGCATTTCTTGCTCTCCCAACTCCAGCAAAGAACTTGGGAATGCCAGGCCGACAGGCTGGCTTCATCAAAATCCGTGGCTGGCCGCCTCAAAGGGCCGCCTTGCTTTTGAATAATGCCAGGGAGCTAGTCCAACCTTGGGCTTGGTCCTGGCGGATGGGACACGGGGGCTAGGGGACTCCTGGCTTCCAGGTCCTAACAGCATTTTCTCTCCAGGATGGGGAGGGAGCTCAGAGAGGCGCCCGGGAAGCAAGGCTCCAGGATTATTTCTTCCCATCAGGGGGTTGTGAGCAGTTGCACAGCGGTACTCCGCCAGCCGGGATTCCTCCCCAAACTGCCCCAAGCTTCTCCGTTTTGAGACCTGGTCCTCCTCACACCCAATAGCCTGTCTTCCATCGGGCTCCGGAGTTTACAGAACGAAAAATCTCCGGAGATGTTTGCTGTCCAGACAACCGTGGAACCAGGAAACCCCAGCAAGAAAAAAATCCTTTCCAACTTCAGATAAACTATCAGAATCTGGCTGAATTTGTAGTCTACGTGGTACAAATAATTTCTCCTTTCCATTCTTCAGTCTGAGATTTTGGCAGTAAAGACCTGGCCTGGAACTAAACAAGAATTCATATTTATTTTTTTCCTTGAATAGGTAGGTCTTTTTAACGTGGACTCTTAGTTTTAGGCATTGTTCTTGTTGAATTAAGCTCTGCAAACTCAGAAAAAAAAATCTTTTTATTTGTTAAAAAACGAATTCTCAAGTCAATGGCCTGCTTTTTGTTAATTTATCTGAAGAAAGCCTATACTGTGTACACGAGAACTTAATAAGCAGAAAGGTAATTCATTTTAGGTTTTCTATTTCAAACTTGTTCACTTTTATCTTTATTAGAAATAAACACTACTTAAAAATAACAATTTGCCTATTTCAACCTATCTTTTAAACCATAATGCAACCTAAGGAATTCAGCCCTTAAACCTGACCACACACTGAAAGGGAAAGCGGGCCTTGTGTCTTTTACCTCAATTCCCCTTCTGAAAAGGAGTGACTGAACTTGCTTTCAGTGGCCTACAGCTTTATTCCCCTCCCACGCACATACTTGTGAGGCTAAGGCAGGACTGATGCAAACTTGAGGCTAACCTGGGCTACATAGTGAGACGAAATAAATAAATAAATAATATATAAACTGCTCTCCTGTTCTTGGAGTATCTTCACTACAAAGGGCAGCTTACCAAATACAAAGATTTATGCTTTGACTTTTGTTTCAAAAACATAATGTGTTTAAAACTTAGTGCTTTTTTTTCTTTGACATAACTGTTTTGGTATATGAATATACTTTATTTGACTATCAAGAGATATTTAGATGGTTCCTGAATTTCTCCTCTTTTTCAGCTACTGTGATGTATATGTATGAGGATGCAGTATTCTAGGGGTGAAATAGAAAGGCTTAGAATTTAAATTGGGTGGGTGGGTGGAGTCTACAACCTGATGAGGTTGTAGTCATCAGAGTCTCTTCTACCGTGTAGTGAAGAAAGCTGTTGAACTCAGGTCTTCAAACTTGGCAGCAAGCAGCTTTAACCACTGAACCATCCTGCCAGCCCTGTACATCTGTCATGGCCTCCTATTGTTGTTGTTGTTGTTGTTGTTGTTGTTGTTGTTTTTAAATCCAGTTTGTCACTAATTTGTTTTATGATATTTTGCTGAAATTTGAGGTATGGGTTTGGTCTTAAACACTGATTTCCGATAAGATATAAGTTTATCTCCCTGTGTTAGAATTTTTCCAACAATTATTCTTCGGAGGCAGAGGGCAGAATGGAAGGAAAGTCGATGGCTAAGGATTGCTCATTTGGTGCCCCCGCCCCTGTGTAATCATGGACTATTGAAAAGCGAAGAGAGGTTTTTTGTTTTTTTTTTTTATGTGTATGAGTGTGCTGTCAGCATGTAGGTTTGTGCACCCGTGTTGTGCAATGCCCCGGAGGTCAGAAGAGGGGGTCGGATTACCCTGGACCTGGAGTTAAAGAAAGTTCCTATCCGTCATGTGGGTGCTGGGAATCGAACCCAGGGTCCTCTGCAAGAGCAGTAGGCGCTCTTAACCACTGAGCCATCTCTCCAGCCCCCCTGGTTTTTTGTTTGCTTGTTTTTGTTTGTTTTGTTTTGTTTTCCTGAACAATCTTCACAGTTGTCTCTCTCCTAAAGAAGACACTGCTGGGTCCCACAGTGGATTATAAACGCAAAGGCTTTCAAGACAGAACTCTCCCCTCATCTGATACCACAAGCCTAAGCCCAGGACACTCACCCCTCGAAAACAGCCTCCTGAAAAAACACTGGAAGGAGAGAGCTAGGAGCTTAGAGATCTTCCTTTCCCACCCCTAACAGAAGATTACAGAGTCCTGGTCTGTTCTGCCCCAGGAGTGTGTGTCATCCTGGATTCTAGTTTCCAGAGAAAGGAAAAAGCAGCCTGTCTTCCTCTCGCAGGTCCTGGGACCAAACTGATTGCTACCATCTTATTTATGTTCTCACAGGATGGAGTACATAGGGCGGACAACAACGATTGGCCAGGGGATTGTCAGACTGAGGCTGGGGTGCAGTAGGAAGGTGGGGAAGTGACTGCACATGCTCAGCTGACCGGCTCGAAAACCCCAGAAGCGTTTGTCTGCTTTTCCAGGCACAGTGGAGATGCAGCTCTTTCCACACATGTCTCGCCTTGGGCAGAGTATACCCCAGCCAAACATTTCCCTCACTTTCAGGAAATTTTTTGGCAGAGAAAGTTGTATCTCTTTCCTCTACTCAGAAGAAAAAGAAGGAAGGGAGGGAGGGAGGGAGGGGAAGGACAGGAAAGGAAAGGAAGGAAGGAAGGAAAAGAGAAGAAAGAAAGGAAGCAAGGAAGGAAGGAAGAAATTGAAAGAAGGAAAAGAAGAGCCAGGCATGGTGGTGCACGCCTTTAATACTAGCACTTGGGAGGCAGAGACAGGCAGATCTTTGTGAGTTCAAGGCCAGCCTGGTCTACAGAGTGAGTTCCAGGACAGCTGGGGCTACAGGGAGACCCTGTCTCAAAAAGACCAAAAAATAAATAAATAAATAAATAAATAAATAAAGAAAGAAAGACATAAAAGAGAGGCCGGCAGAATTCGTCCGAGCACAGTCTACAGGCAGGACTTACTGGGGGAAGTCCCAGATACCAGGAACCTGCTAAAAGGGTCCAGTGTGCCAGATCTGCAATCTGACTCAAAGGCCTCTGGACAGTGATTGAGGTTTGGAGCCCAGACTCCGATAATAGATAAAAATATAATATATTTTTTTTTTTGGTCGTTTTCGAGACAAGGTCTCCGGTAGTCCCCAGCTGTCCTGGAACTCACTCGTAGACCAGGCTGGCCTTGAACCATAAGATCCACCTGCTTCTGCTCCCCAAGGGCAGAATAAAGGCTGCGCCACCAGCCGGCTGATATTTTCTTAAAATTACACCGTTAGAGAAGTGGACACAGGACGTGATGTAGCAAATGGAATATTTAAGGAAAATGTAGACTTTTAATCCAGTGTCACCTTTTCTGTCCCATAAAAGTATGACTTTGGTAAACCAAAATTTATAAATTTGTTTAAAAATTATTCAGATTGTGGGCTGGGGATGTAGCTTAGTGGTAGAGTGTTAGCTTAGCATAATCGAGACCCTAGGTTCAAACCCCAGTACCAGATACGCGCGCGCACGCGCGCACACACACACACACACACACACACACATACACACACAAACACACAGAATAAAATGGAAAAGTGGTGCAGGCCTTAATCCCAGCACGCAGGAGGCAGAGGCAGTAGATCTCTGGAGTTCAAGGGCCAGCCGGGTCTACAGGTGAGCTCAGCCAGCTGGGACTTAAAGGGAGACCCTGTCTGGAAAATCAAACCAAAAAAAAAAAAAAAAAAAGAGCGGAGGCTTGGTAGTGCATGCCTTTAATCCTAGCACTTAGGAGGCAGAGGCAGGCAGATCTTTGTGAGTTCAAGGCCAGCCTATACTACTCATCTCAAAACTATTTGAATAAAGATTTATTTAACGTGTGTGTGTGTGTGTGTGTGTGTGTGTGTGTGTGTGTGTGTGTGTGCATAGACCAGGGGTGGGAGGGGTGAGGTATTTCCCTCAATTTCTCTCCACCTTGTTTTTTAAATCTCTAATGGAACCTGGAGCTCACTGATTTGGTTTGACCCAAAGAGCCTGCCTCCCCAGTACTGAGAAGCCCACGCTGATGACCCTGGACTTTTACGTGGGTACTGGTGATCCAAAATCAGGTCCTCATGCTTGCAGAACGAGCACTCTGTAGGCTGAGCATCTTCCTATAATTATTATTTTTAAAAGGCCTCTTCTGGGAGTGGCCTGAGGGAGCTAATTTCTAATGAAATGACATTTAACTTTTTGGTTCTATTACTGAGTTACTTCTAATGAGAAAATGATGCAATCTCACCAAGCGATTGAGTGAATTAATGTGAATTAATTCAACTGCTTGAATTAATATTAAAGGTACTTGTGGCTCAAGTCTGACAACCCAAATTTGATCCCCAAGACCCACAAGTAGTCTTCTGACTTCCACAAACTTATCGTGACTTGCATGAGCCACACACATAAGTAAATGTGTTTTTTTTTTTAACTTCAAAAATTTAAATATACATACTTGGGATAAAGCCATCTGCTCTTGTTAGGGAAAGGAGGTGACCATTCCAAGAAAGAAGAGCTCCTCAACCTCACCCTAAAGGCCTACCTGTTCTCTTGTCTCTCCACAGCTCACCCCATCTCTCTGGGCAGAACCTGTCTTCCAAGGTTTCTCCAGAAGCCTTCTTTTGCCATAGAAGGATCAGGAAGGAAAGCTTAGGAAGAAAGGGACAGTGTCCAGGGTGGGTGGGGTGGGTGGGGAGCGGCAGTTGGTTGCCTGAAGCAAAGGGCCGAGGACGAATACCAGATTTTCTGCTGGCAGCTCTCCCTACCCTGGACAGATGGTCTTTGAACCCGAGGCCTTAACCTATATTGGCTTTGTCTATACGCCAGGATACCGCAGGGAAACCCGGATGATTCAGATGTTTCTCAGCAACGGTTGTGCCTCTGTGTAGACACTATATCCTGTCAATCACAACACTATTTAGTTGTGCACAAGGTCAGAAGAAATACAATACACAAAACTGAAAACAGTATGTGGCTGTTGTGTCTGAGTGGGAAGACCCAACTCTGCCTGGCTCAGATGAGGGTTTTAAGTTCATTTCTGAAATCATTGTTGATGTTCTCTGACCTCAATTTTCCCTTTCTCTCTTGTACTTTTTACTGTTTCCTGGAGCACTTCTGAGGCCAGCCCCCCATGTTCACAGGGCAAACCCAGTTGCAGTGGAGCAGAAGGATTTTGGATGCTACAGAAAATTGATTCTGGCCAAGAAGCCTGAAGGAGAGGGTTAGGATGGAGAGGCAGAACTGTGGTGTCCAGCAGACTAGAGAAACAGATACATCCCATTCCGCCCACTCAGCCTAGGGGTCGGGGAAAGGACAGGTAGAGAGAAGTCTAAAGAGACAAAGAAGTTAACGATGTTTGGCTGTCTGGGGGCTTATCAGTGCGCCGGGGTCAGACAGCGGCCGAGTCGCTGCACCCTGTGGCAGATGGGGCAGGGTTAGTACTGTACAGTCGTCCTGCTGACCCCCTCTGCCTCCAAAGGCTTGATTCTTGTGAGGTACCTTTCCGGAGCCCCCAGGTGAAAGGAAAGAGAAGAAGGTGACTAGTGAATGATTAACCTTTTCTGGGTTCTGCAGGTGGAGGTGTGTCCCTGCAGAACATAGAAGGGAAAGAGGCTGAATCCTCAGATTCACCTCTAAACCCTTGAAGCAAGAGGGGACTCCTTCTGCCTCCTGGCTGAAGAGTAGCTAAGGCAGTTGGGGAAGAGAGGATGGGTGAAGAGAAACCTTTTCTCTTTGAGCAGGGAATGCCCAAGGCAGGTCCACACAAACCTCAAAGAGAATGAAGGATGGGTAGTGTAGATTAGGGGAACTACCTTCCGTGAAGCTTAGTCCTGGGCAGCAGGTACCACTGACCAAGTTGTGTGTGACAGTCACCCGGGTGGGTGGCTCTCCTTGGCAGGAAAGGCCTGTGGCTGTAGCAATGGCTATAGTAATGGCTATAGCAATGACTAGGAGGCTGGGCCATCATGGGCTCGCTCAAGGTGGGGTTCTAGACAGGACAGGGCCAGGAACCCAGACCTCCATCTCCATCCTTCACCCTACAGCTGAGTGGGGGCCTTGCTCCCAGATGTGAATCAGGCTTGTAACCTCAGCTCTCTCTGCAGAGTAAACATACTCTATACTTTGGAAACTGGTGAGACAAGAAAGTCAAGGGGGGGTGACAGGGAGTGGGATGGAAGGAAGGCTCTAGGATCGGAGAGAAAGAGAAAGGGAGGACCCAAAATTCTGGTCTCTCTCTGCCTCTGTCATCTCTCCCTTCCCTCTCCCCTCCCTCTTCTCACTTTCTCTCCTCAAACACAGCCCAGAAGCAGCCTCCGTGCAGCAGTACTGCTGCCTGCTCCAAGCTGAGGCTGAAACATGCCTTCAAAGAACAGTGGGGAAGGTTGAGGGAGGGAGAAGCAGGAAGGAGCAGAGTCCCAATTTCTGTCGCAGAATCTCCTGAAGCTTGTTTCTCTGAAGATCACATGCTGGGGTATGTGGAGGGTTAAGGGCTGGGACTTTCCCCAGAACAGGCGTGTAAATCTACACCCCTGAAGAAGGGACTGAGAGACAGGAGGATCTGTGTGAATTCAAGGCCAGCCTGGTCAGCCTGGTCTACAAATTGAGTTCCAGAACAGCTGGGACTACTGGGAGATGCTGTCTCAAAACAAACAAACAAACAAACAAACCCAAAACAAAACAAAAAAGGGACTTAAGAAACTGTGACTGTTCCTCACGTTAAAGATGGCGGCTGCTTGACTCCTATTTCCAAGCCGTTCTAGGAAGCTGTGAGATCTGATAGCTCTAAATAGACTCAGACCCCACACCTCTGTCAGTTTCAGACCCCAGCGAGCACCCTCATCTCCCTCAGCTAGTCTCCTCACAGACACACAGCTATCGCTGTGAAACCAAATCAACGTGATGTGCCAAGTACAGCCCGACCTAGCACTTAGCAACCCAGATTGCCTCAGCTTCCTCTGCCAGCTCCCAAGGCTGTACTGAGATCTACACAAACTATGTCTACACCACTTGCCCTCCACCCAGTCCTAGCCAAGTGGTGACTGAAAAGGGAGCGACTAGAGAGCCTGAGAAGCCACACCAGCTCCCTTTCCACAGTCCCCGGGGCAGAAGGGAGGTCGGAGGGAGAGGGCTCCGTTCCTTGTTCCTTTTCTGTGGTCAGCCACACTGTAGCTTCCCACCACGGGAGGTTTTAACTGCGCTGAGCAGCGTTGAAGGAGCAAACCAGCATTAATGGAGAAAACCGCGTTCTCGGTTCAGCCGGCAGCAACCCCTCTGACAGCCAGGTCTTAGTTTATTTCATTTACTCTGAAGATGAGAAAATTCAGAGAGCAGCTTGGCAGAAAACTCGGAGTTCTCTGGGCTTTGGACGTGAGACCTTCCTGGGAGCTCTCTTGTGGACTGGTTAGGAAACTTTCCCTATAGAGTAACCATCCTAATAGGAGCAAAGCCAGTGGAGAGAACCACGCAGGAACGTGCAGTTCTGTTAACATCCTGAGTGAAATGCCCTGATTAATACATTAGAAACGAATTCTCTATGTCCAGGGCAATTCAGACAACCGAACTGTGACTGGGCAAGGGACCTCGGAATCACCACCAAGTTTATCCTTGCCTTACTGATTGGCGGGTTTTCTCATCTGTAAATAGAACCAGCATCCCCTCAGGAGGTGGTTGGGAGATAATAAAATTTATCAAGCAAAGAAGCCCTGGAGCTTAAGTGCGAACGTCTGGAAGCCCACTGCACGCTTTGGGTGGCTCCAAAAGGGAGTTGCTGGGGTGAAGCGGGCCGGCCGGCCGAGGTGTGCGAGGAGAGAGCTAGGGAACGGATCTGGCGGAATGGATCTGGCCCAGCCTGGAGCATTTCTATCTGAGCGGGGCAGTCCTAGTTCCTCAGCGGATTGATCTTGCTCTCACCCAGCTGGAGCCGGCTGGTTACCACTGCTTGGCCTCAGGCACTCTGCAAGCACTCGGGAGGGAATAGCTGACCCAGATCATTCTCCTCGGGTCAGCCGCCCTCCAGTTCCCTAGGAACATCAATCCTGGCCCGGGTGATGACAAACCCGCTCTCTTCTCCTGCGTCCCAAATTCCTGCAGGAAGTGAATTAGTCGGAATGAGTCTTAGTCCCCCTCTTTGGGGACCTCTGCCTGGCCAGCCCTCTTTTTTTTTTTTTTTTTTTTTTATTAGTTTTTTTATTTCTGTATGTGTATGAATGTACTGTCTGCGTGCAAGTCTGTGCACCCGTGTCGTGCAATGCCGCGGAGGTCAGAAGAGGGTGTCGGATTCCCCTGGAACTGGAGTTTCAGACGGTTCTCGCCGCCATGTGGGTGCTGGGGATCGAACCCGGGTCCTCTGCAAGAGCAGTCGGCACTCTTAACCGCTAGGCCATCTCTCCAGCCCTCTTAACACTCCCCTGCAGAGATGGAGAAGCAAGCTCCATTCACAACCACATCCACACCATCCCCGGTTCTCCGGATCAATTCTGACAAGGCCATTTTCCTAGAAGCAAATAATCAGGAAATCCATTGAGAAGCAAAGCCCCAGAGGGAACGCCCTATCCAGTACCTATTTCTTTTTTCCATAGAACCCAGTCTTCCACTAGATATGAATACAGTTACTGTGCATCTCTCCATGAAATATAAATTTCCCAACCAAGCAGCAAAAGTATGAATTTTCGTAGGTACATTGGACCCTAGAGACGTCAAAGTGGGAGGCAGGCCATAAGGGGCCCATTCAGACTCTGTCCAAACACAACCAAACGAGGTCATAAGCTCCCATTGGTCTTGATTCAGTTCTTTTAGGTTTAGATAAATACAAGAAAATACTACTGAAATGTCCAAAGAAGTAAACATACTTATAAACATATTTTTCTCCCTATGATTCCACTCCACGGTGGGTGGGGAGTGTGGTAGACAGAATGAGGGGTGTCAGCTAGCCGTCCCTTGGTTTCTAAACAAAAGCTAACTGCCCGCTTTTGAGTCCTGGCTTCTCAGCTAGGAAATGGAAAAAGCAAGCACAGGGCATTGCCTCTTAGGCTGAGGGAGCTGTGTCTGCGAAGGGAGTCTGGGAATTGACATGGGAGAGAATTGGGGGTGGAAAGGTGGAAGGGTGGAGGAAAGAATGAGTCAGACGCCTGACAGAAGACCTGGCTCTGTGACTTTGGTGGCTGCACCCTCCGTTTCCACCTCTATAGGTTGGGAAGAATACTGAGCTCACGGGACTGCTGGGAAGCATAAACAAGATAACGTGGCAAGCTTTTGTCGTTATCAGTCTTTCTCTGACCTGGCCAAGTTGAAAGGTGGATGGGATGGTTTGGCTGCCCCCAGTGGAGGGTGGCTACTGGGTGTTCTGACATGTGGGCTTAGCTGGCTCATACTCTTCCTCTGCCTCATTCAAGGGGAAGTAAGGGTCCATTGAAGCAAGCGTGTCTCAGCCCCTGTTTGCTTTGGCCACGTAGTGATGGCTTTGCTGGCTTTGCCAACAGGATTTTGGTGTTTGCTTTCCCGGCTGGCATGGCTGCTGAGGCAGCTGGCATTCTGCTCTGATTATCATGTTAGCTAATATCGCTCCGGGCGAGTGGAATCTAACCCAGGAGCAGTCCTGGGGCCCATTTCCCAATGCATGGTCCCTTATGACAACCACTGTTATCACAGGACTGCTAGGCTTTTGAACGGAGAGTGCTGGAGCCATACCTAGGTCTTTCCCTTTAAAATGGCTGTCCACACAAAAAATAAATAAATAAAAAATAAAAATAAAATAAAATGGCTGTCCAGAAGATACAGACCCAAGGACTAAAAGGAATCAGGAAGTAAGACCAGAGAAACCAGGCATGGAGCCTAGATCTTAAAATGGCATGCTTTGCTTACCAACATCTCTTTCCTTATGTTTTGGGGGCACGGTCGTTAATATTAGGGGGATATTGAGGAAAAGAGAGACCCTCACTGAAGGTCACCTAGACCAGTCAGACTCCTTGGTTTCAGAGCAGAGTAGAGGGAGCATGATTATCAGGTGCCTGATGAGAACTCTTACCCACAGTAATCTCATCCCCGCCTACCTCAAGACAACTCCTCCCCAGCACACAGTGTTCACGCAGGCGACAGGAACATTGCCTGTTTGGCTTTCCCAGGCTGCTAGTTAATAACTTAAGAGTCATGGCTGGAGAAAGCAAAATAATTGAAAGTAATGCTTAGTCAGTGGCAGTTTCAAGGTCTTCGTTGCCTTCCTAACAATTTCCAAAACCCACTTTATTGCTTTTTTTTTATTCCTTGAGCTGAAATAGCACTGTGTGCTGTAATTAAACAAAGTGACATGCCAGCTGTAAAGACAAAGGTTGTGAATCATTACATGTAGCTCTTGTAATCATCGAGCATGGTTGGGGGAGGATACCTGGAACAGCTGCCAGTCTGCCTGACTTACCCTTCCCGCCACGCCACGAGGGAAGGAAAACTGGAATCTGCAACCAACTTTTAAGGCTAGCAAGAGTTGCCCAGGCTGAAGTGGTTACAGGTGATCTATGGTGAGGTGAGCCAAATGACTGCTTCTCAAACCTGGCCATGCATCAGAACCCTAGGGAGATTTATTTAGGAGCTGAGGATTGAGCCCAGGGTCCGACTTGTACTAGGTAACCCATCTTTACCAGTGAGCAATATCCTCAACCATGTGTGTGTGTGTGTGTGTGTGTGTGTGTGTGTGTGTGTATGTGTGTGTGTTGTATACATGTGAATGCCTGTCCCTTTTTTTTCCCTCTCTCTGCCTTGACTCTCTTGAGACAGGGTCCCTTACTGAACCAGAGGCTTGCCATCATTTTGGCTAGGCTGGCTGGCCAATCAACTCTTGAAATTTTCATCACCCAAAGCTCGGGCTACAGGCACATCATAGCCACGCCTGACTTTCTAAGTTCTCTTTCCTTTTAAGCCATTTAGGGGGAGCATAGGCTCCAGATCAGGGGGCTGGAGAAATGGCTCAGCAGTTAAAAAACCACTAGCTACTCTTTTTTTTTAAATTTTTTTTATTGATGCTTTGTGTACTTCATACATCATTTTCCAATTCAGTTCAGGCATATTTCCCTTTCCCTTCCCGCCCCCCATCCCACCCCACCCCATCCCAGATCATGCATTCTGCCATAACTGTCCTGCATCTTTCTCTCAGTTTTTTTTTTCATTTTTTAGCAATAAGTGATAATTTATGAGTACAAGCATCCCTCATGTAATACCAATTTGCAGGCTGTTGTGCCCAAACCCCCGCAGCCCCGCCATCCAGCGGGGGGGGGGGGGGGGGCTTGTATGTTCAATCAAGTTGATCAACTGAGTGTCCAGACTATATTGCTGTAGTTTCACCATTCACCCCAATCACAGCCCTTACATTCTACCATGCCCCCTCTTCCACAGATCGTTCCCTAGGCTTAGAAAAGGGGCACAGGCGGATGAGAAGCAAAACAGTCTACTTTCTCTGGAGCTGTTGTCTTGGACTCTGGTCAATTCTGGCTGCACTAGCTACTCTTGCAGAGAACCCAGGGTCAGTTCTCAGCAACCAGATGGTGGCCAAAAACTTTAACTTCAGTTCCAAAGGATCTGACACCCTCCTCTGGCCTCTGTGGGCATTGCATGTACAGAGCACACTTGCATGCATGCAGACAAAATGCTCATATAAGTAAAATAAAAAGTAAGTCGGGCGTGGTGGCGCATGCCTTTAATCCCAGCACTTGGGAGGCAGAGGCAGGCAGATCTCTGTGAGTTCAAGGCCAGCCTGATCTATATAGTAAGCTCCAGGCCAGCTGGGACTAAAGGGAGACCCTGTCTCAAAAAGAACAACCACAGGGGCTGGAGAGATGGCCTAGTGGTTAAGGGCGCCGACTGCTCTTACAGAGGACCTGGGTTCGGTCCCCAGCACCCACATGGTCGCTGAGAACCATCTTTGACTCTGACACCCTCTTCTGAACTCCGCAGCATTGCGAGACTTGGGTGCACAAACCTACAGGCAGACAGTACATTCATACACATAAAAAATTTAAAAAGAACAACAAAAAAGTCAATTTTTTTAAAAGTCCAAAATTACTCAGTCTAGAAGCAGCTTGTGAACTGCCCAGATATTCTGTGTGTGTGTGTGTGTGTGTGTGTGTGTGTGTGCGTGTGTGTGTGTGTGTGTGTGTGTGTTTGGTGTTGAGGATTGAACCTAGGGCCTCATGGAATCTAGGCAAGTGCTGTACTCCTGAGCCACACAACATGACCTTGCTCAGAGAATTCTATTGTTTTTTACATTTATTTTTGTCTGTTTGAGCGAATGTGTGTGAGCATGTGTGCCAAGGTGTATATGTGGTGATGGGAGAACAACCCCAGGAGTCAGTTCTCTCCTTCCACCACGTAGATTCTGGGGGATTGAACTCGGGTCATTAAGTGATTCTACCGAGCAATGTTGCCATCCCCTGCCTGGAGAAGTCTGAGACTGGGGATTGGGACTGCCTGCCCAGTCCAGGATGGCTATTTTTAACAACTTGATCTTTAAGAACATCATTTTTGTACTCAAATTTCATCAAGGTTGCTCTTCTAGGTCTGCCTAGGGATGGGGATGCATTCAGCTGCTTTATCAAACAGAGAACCAGCCCGGATCTTTCTCCAAGTAGTTCCTTCCCAAAGTCCTTAGCTTCTCTCAGGGGACTCTGTTCTTTTGGGATTTTCTGTCTTATTCCCTTTTCTTTTTCCTTTCCACGCACCCAGGTACCATGTCCTAGGTTTCTGATGTTTTTGGTCACTTGCCATATTCTGCCCCCCTCCTCTTCCTCCTCTTGTCTTTTTGAGATAGGGTCTCCCTGCAGCGCCTGGCCTGGAACTTGCTATGTAGACCAGGCTGGCCTTGAACTCACAGAGATTTTTTTCTTCTTTTTTATTGAGATACTTCTGGCTCCCTTTCTTTCCCACAGTCAGCCATACGTTCAGGTGTTGCAAAGGCTTAAAGGCAGGGCCAGGCTTGAATCTCCTAACCCCTCTCCTCCCTTGAGGTTCTCCCCTTAAGATCCACCATTCTCCTATTATTAGTATCTTTTTTTTTTTTTTTTTTTTGTCTTTTTGAGACAGGGTCTTCCTGTAGTCCCAGCTGTCCTGGAACTCACTTTGTAGACCAGGCTGGCCTTGAACTCACAAAGAATCCGCCTGCCTCTACCTCCCAAGTGCTAGGATTAAAGTCGTGTGCCACCACGCCCGGCTATTAGTGTCTTCTAACACTAAATAAAATCTCTCTCCAAGGCATATTGGATTAAACACTTTTCAGGACAATATTTTAGATCCTGTCCATACTAATTCATTGAACAAACATTTACTGGATCCCTACTAAGTCCTAGTTAAAGGCAAGAAGTGAGTGATATAAAGGCATTGTATACTCCAGCCACATAAATTCACTATCATGAGGAAAGTTAATACTAAGAGAAACAATGGGCGCCTGGGTCTCCATAGTGGCCTCTCAAACTGTTTCTCCATCTCCATCTCCCAACATTCCTTGCAAAACTGCACTAGACCTCCCATCTTTAATCATGTTCAGAGATTTTTTTTTGTTGTTGTTGTTCTTTTTGAGACAGGGTCTTCCTTTAGCCCCAGCTGATCTGGAACTCACTCTGTAGATCAGGCTGGCCTTGAACTCACAAAGATCCACCTGCCTCTGCCTCCCAAGTGCTAGGACTAAAGGCGTGAACCACCACACCCGGCTCAGAGTTGTTTTTATTTTCCTGGAGACTTCTATACTGCAGTCACATCTCATATCCATTATTTAACATATTCTTTATTCTTTCTTGACACCTTGAATAGCTTCAGTGAAGGGGACCTGGCTACCAGCTGGGGCGGCCTGAGGGTGCCTCTTTCTCATCTACAGACACTGTTAGTGGCAGTTATCTGGGCTAATTGTCTATGAACCTTCATATCTTCAGTACCTTCAGTACTCCCTTGCACACTCCACAGGACTAATGCAGGCATCCTTTATTGCCTTTAAGCACTTGGGGATGGTTGTTTTCCATAGCCCTGTGGGTGAATTGGTAGGAGGTGGGAGGGGCCAGAAGGCAGCCTGACATTTTATTTTTTTCATTGGATAATCTTAAACTCTCTTGGCAGAACCTACCAAGTAACAAGAGTAGCTAAATGCAAAATGTCAGCAGAGGGCTCACTGTCCAGAAATCCCTCAACACTTCAAGATAGTGACACCAGAGCATCAAGGCAAGCACAGGCCTCTCCTATGCGCAGGGCCCTGAGTGACTGCATTATTGTATGTGTCAGTGAAGCCCAACCTGGTTCTAGAAGCAAAGATCCTGGTAACAAAATGTCTCTTGGTGGGCTGGGGGGTAGGGGAATCTGATCTTACCTTATTAACAGATTTCCTCTCAATACTTTGGATAATTTGGGTCTTATGCTTGGAGATTACTGTGGTGGTAAATATTCCAGACATCATGAGACTGAGACTCTACTGGGACTCCCCAAACATTGTGACACAGGGGTCAGCCTTAGACTTGGACTTCACTTCTACTCCCCAGATGTCCCCTGCAAAGCTCTTTACCAGAGAGCTTACTGAGGAAGAACAAAGGAGACAAAGGCTGTACATCACACTCCTGGAGAGGGGAGGGAATGGACCAGCAGGTAAAATGAGTGTTATACCTAGAATAGCTAGGCTCCATGCTGGGCAGAGAGGGACATACCACCGTGCCCCAGAGAGGGTCACTTCAGGCTCTGGGATCCAATAAGGCTTACTGTAGACCATTCAAAAGCTTCAGACCACATATCAATAGAATTTGGCGCTTTCTCAGTGAGGGGCACCCAGAACTACCTTCCCACCTCCCATTCTAGAGCAGGCTCTTCATCCAGGAACAGAGCATGGCAATTTATTTTATTAATGCATACATGAAGGGAAGACATATAATCTCTGCACATCAGTGGAAGAAACACCTGTAGGCCACTCTCATATTACCTGTCTTTTCCAGGAAGACTGAAGGAGAGTAGCTGCAAGGGGCAGTCTGGGGACTGAGGTGGCAGACCTTGGGTTGGCTGGGGTAGAAGAAGGTAGGTCGGATTATTTGCTGGTAAATTTGCAATGGTCTGGATTCTCTTAGTCAAGACTCAGAATTATCCACCCTATTCAGTCCTAAATTTGCTTTTTTTTTTTTTTTTTTTTTTTTTTTCTTTAAAGAGGAGGACCAACTAGCACAGGCCTGTTGGTGGGCTGGGGACTGGGGGCTGGGGACTACTGGAAATCATGAGTCCTCACCTGATTCATTCCTCCCTCAAACTGCTCTTCCTGGGGGAGTGTTCTGGATGTACTGCCATTGTGTGAGGGACCCAGAGGAGTGGCACAGCTGAGACAATGGACTGTGTTCTGGGCAGTACCACTAAACCCCTAGAAGTCCTAGTCCCACATACAGCACTGTACGCTGACTGGGAGGGCGCAGAAGGCAAGGCTGTTGTCCTCAGGTGAGGTAACGACACATAGTTTAAGACCAGGATTTCTAGTTGAGGAAATGAAACTTCCCGTCCATTCTGTAGACATTGTAGACACCATAGGAAAGAGAAATCATTTCCCGGAGTAACAGGCAGGAAAGGGGAAATGGCAATGATCCTGGAAAGGGGGGGGAAAAAAAGGTTTCCTTAGATTTAAAAAAAAATGGCTTCTGCAGGCATGGTGGCACATGCCTTTAATCCCAGCACTCAGGAGGCAGAGGCAGGCAGATCTCTGTGGGATAAGGCCAGCCAGGTCTACAAAATGAGTTCCAGGTAGGCTGGGGCTACAGGAAACCCTGATAAAGATATGAAATGAAATGAAATGAAATGAAATGAAATGAAATGAAATGAAATGAAATGAAATGAAATGAAATGAAATGAAACAAAAAACGGCTTTTGGAATGTTGACATTGACCAGCTCTTTTTTTTTCTCCTTGAGATACAGAGGCTTCTGAACACTCAGCGAGTGCTCTGCCATGAGCTACACCTCCAGCCCTAAAGCCATCTTCATCATGTCTACCTAGTACATCAGGAAGTGCTAAGGTGATTTGCAATTAGTCTCTAGAAATTCATTTTACCTATGTACCATTCATCTTCCTACCAGAAACTTGATATGGGTTATTTAAAAGCAATCAAAGCCAGGTGTGGTGGCACAGCCCTTTAATCCCAGCACTCAGGAGGCAGAGGCAAGTGGATCTCTGTGAGTGCAAGGCCAGCCTGGTCTACACAGCAAGTTGCAGGACAACTGCGGCTGCAGGGAGACCCTGTCTCAAAAAGACATAATAATAATAATAATAATAATAATAATAATAACGTAAAAGCAATCAAGATGGCTGCCTGGAGATGGTAGGTATGTGGAGAGATGGCTCAGTGGTTAAGGGAGCCGACTGCTCTTACAGAGGACCCAGGTTCAATTCCTAGCACCCACATGGGGGCTAAGAACTGTCTTTGACTTCAGTTCCAGGGGAATCCGATGCCCTCTTCTGACCTCTGAGGCACTGCATGACACAGGTACACAAACCTACATGCAGACAGTACATTCATACACATTAAAAAAATAATAATAAAGAATAAAGAAGCTGTGTGCCAAGAGTGGGGTATGGTGGCACATGCCTGAAACCAAGCACTGGGAAGCAGAGGCAGGAAGCTACCCTGGGCTACATAGTGAGACTATGTCTTAAAAAAAGAAGAGGAGGAGAAAGAGGTTGAGGAAGAAGAAGGAGAAAGAAGCAGCAGCAGCAGTAGCGGACCTTTAGACAGCAGTTGCTTAAGTTCTTTGAGCTTTGGCTTCCCCATTTAAAAAAGGAATAACAAAGTCTTGAAGACTGAGAAAAGTATGCAAAGCTTTTAGTAAATCAAAACAAATGTGCAGCTGGGGCTGAAGAGATGGCTCAGCAGCTAAGAGCTCTGGTTGCTCTTACAGAGGACCCAGGTTCAATTCCCAGCACCCACAAGGCAGCTAACAGCTGTCTCTAACTCCAGTTCCAGGGGATCTGATGCCCTCTTCTGACCTCCATGGGCATTGCATGACAAGGAGTGCACTTTCATACATGCAGTCAAAATACTCATACACATAAAATAAAAATAAGCAATAAAATATTGAAAAAACCAAATGTGTCTTGGTTCAATCGATGCAGGACTTAGCAATATCGTCATCCTCAGGATCATCATCACCATCGTCACCATTATTAAATCTATCTGCCTTAGCAAGCTTTAATTGCAATCTTATTAAATTGGTTACATAACCCTAAATACTGCCCGCTACACACATCTGCACCCTGGCCTCAGTGACCAAGCCACCGCACATGTGTGTCCAGGGGAAGGATTACAAGATTTTAGTGACTTTGGCAGAAAGATGAAAGAAACTGCCAGAGATCCACTTCTCTCATGGGTCAGGACAGGCTTTAACTTCATAGCAGAGTTGCTAAAGAGGAAGAAACATCTGTCTGTCTGTCCTGAGTCCATTACCTGAGTAAGGTTGGGCAAGCCATTTCATGTCCTTACATCTTGATTTTCTTCACCTACAAATTAGGGATCACGTGACATCTACCCTGCCAGCCTCACAGCACTGGCATGAGAGTCCAGGGGCTCTGGTACATGAACCCCATATGTAGAAGATATATTGTTATTACGCTTGCCACAAAAAGCCTTGGTCTGCCACAGGGACCCCTGCCCTGCTCCTTCCTTGACCCAACCATCATTCACCATGCAGAAACCCTGTTCTTACACCAGTCTGTTCCATATTTTTTAATCAATACATGATATCTGGGTATTCTGCTGAATATAACTCTTTTTTTTTTTTTTTTTTTTTTTTTT
>VZQC01014131.1:103742-145430 GCA_009823505.1 Rhizomys pruinosus | reverse complement strand
TTTTTTTGAGACGGGGTCTCCCTTTAGTCCCAGCTGGCCTGGAGTTTGCTCTGTAGACCAGGCTGGCCTTGAACTCACAGAGATCTGCCTGCCTCTGCCTCCCGAATGCTGGGATTAAAGGTGTGCACCACCATGTCCGGCTGAGCTTGCTTTCTTATTGATAGTCCTTGTGGTCTGATAAGTTTGGGGAGAGGGGTTTTGTTTTGTTTTGTTTTGTTTGTTTGTTTGGTTTGGTTTTGGTCTTTTCGAGACAGGGTCTCCCTGTAACCCCAGCTGTCCTGGAACTTACTCTGTTGACAAAGCTGGCCTTGAACTCACAGAGATCCACCTTCCTCCCAAGTGCTAGGATTAAAGGCGTTCGCCACCACGACTGGCTTGGGGAGAGGTTTTTAGAATCCATTATTTGGGGGCTGGAGAGATGGCCTAGTGGTTAAGAGTGCTGACTGCTCTTGCAGAGGACCGGGGTTCAATCCCCAGCACCCACATGGTGGCTGAGAACCATCTGTAACTCCAATTCCAGGAGAACTCCAGTTCCAGGGGAATCTGACACCCTCTTCTGACCTCTGAGGCGTTGCACAACATGGGTGCACAAACCTACATGCAGACAGTACATTCATACAAATAAATAAATAAGTAAATAAATAAATAAATAAATAAATAAAATTAGAATCCATTATTTGAAAACAGAGTCTAGCTCTGAGGTTTGGTCACCCCACAAGGTCTTCTCACAGCCCTCTCAGCCTTTGCTCTCTCTGCCTCCTCCAGAAATGCCTTCCCTGAAGAGACAGGACTCAGTGGTTAAGAACAGAAGCCACTCTTGCAGAGGACCTGGGTTCAGTTCCCAGCACCCACATGGCAACTAACCACCACCTGTAACTCCAGTTCCAGAGAATCCAATGCCCTCTTGTGACCTCCATAGGCACTGCACACATGTGGTGCACTTACATACATGCAGTGAAATTACTCATATACATAAAAATAAATAGATCAAGCTAGGTGTGGTGGCACATGCATTTAATCCCAGCACTTGGGAGGCAGACGCAGGTGGATCTCTGTGAGTTCAAGGCCAGCCGGGTCTACATAGCAAGTTCCAGGCCAGCTGGGGCTGCAGGGAGACCCTGTCTCAAAAAAAGACATAAATAAAAAATTTAAAAAAAAAAATAAAATAAATAAATAAGAAAGCTGGGTGGCATAGATTTGAGTGCTTGCAACTTTGGCATCAGAAATATCTGACTCAGGACCAGGGATGGTATCTCAAACCTGTAATCCAACTGTGTGGAAGCTGAGTGAAGCAGGAGAATCACAGGCACCAAGCTAGTCTGAGTTACAGAGTGAGATGAAGGGGGGGTGAGAGGGAAGGAAGGAAGAAGGAAGGAAGGAAGAAGGAAGGAAGGAAGGAAGGAAGGAAGAAGGAAGGAAGGAAGAGAAGGAAAGCCTAAGGAAGCTGGGCTAGAGAGATGGCTCAGCAGTTCAGAGCAGGTTCTGTTCTTGCCAAGGACTAGGCAAGACCAGTAGGCACCTACCTAGCTCCTCTCACATTCTGAGCAGAGATCAGGCAGTAGCTGTGTGCTTTGGGTCATGTGTACCCGGGTGCCTTGTAGCGCCTGAATGGTTTCTGCCAGGCCGAGGGTCCAGACGGGCCTGAGTGGCAACCACCAGAAGGTCATTCCGAGAATTGGCACAGCTGTGAGGACTGTGCAGGAGTAGGAGGGGGGGCACCTGGATCTGCCTCTTCTTGACAGAGCTGCGGCTGTAGGAGCACCACTTCCGGGGCGAGGAGGAGCTTTCTGGAAAGGTAGTCATTGGCATCATCGGCATGTGCTGCTAGAGTTGGCACAAATTTCTGGTGAAGGTCACCCTCCCACCATGCCCTAAAACTGGCTAAAGCTCTTGAAACCAGAGTCAGCTGTTGCTCCTTTCCTGCATGTAGTTTTTGTTTCCCATGACTGGTACAGACAATAGGCCTCATGGGAATGAGAATCCGGAAATGCTGGGTTGAGTATCCAGCACGCTACCTACTCTTCTGCTTAATCAGACTAGAGACTCTAAGAGTCTCCACATCACACGGGAGTCTCCCTAAAGGAAGGCTCTCACCCTCTGACCCCTAGATCTCCCCAAACATAAAGTCTGTTTCCATTGATTCCTCTCTCCCTAATGCTATAGTTTGGGTCTTCTTGTTGTTGTTAGTTTTGTAACTTAATTTACTATTTATTATGACTGTGTATATGTGAATGATGTTGATGTGGATGTGCACATGGGTGTGGGAATTGTACATGCTGTGGTATACATGTGGAAGTCAGAGGACAGCTTTGTGGAGTCACTTCTCTCCGTCCACCTTTATGTGGGTTCTGGGGATCAAACTCAGGTCACCAGAGTTCTGCGGCAAGCCCCTTTACCCACTGAGACATCTTACTATTAGTTTTATTTATATTTAAAATATTAAAAAATTTTATACTGGGCATGGTGGTGCACACCTTTGATCCCAGGATTTGGGAGGCAAAGGCAGGCAGAGCTCTGTGAGGTACAGGCCAGCCTGGTCTACATAGAGTGTTCCAGGCCAGCTGGGAACACAGGGAGACCCCATCTCAAATATTTTAAATTTTAGTTTATTTTTATTTTTGTGTATATGTGTGCATCCACTGTCTGTATGTATACCAAGTCCATGCAGATACCTACAGAGACCAGAAGAGGACATTAAATTCTCTGGGGCTGGAATTACAGGTAGTTGTTAGCTGCCATATAGGTGCTGGGAACCAAACTCAGGTCCTTTTACAAGAGTAACAAGAGCTCTTAACTATTGAGCCATCTCCTAAGTCCCTTTAAAAATGTTTTAAATTTACATTTACTTATTTATTTATTGTCTATGCATGTTGTGCATGTGTGTGAGCCCATACATGGCACCACATGTACATGAAAGTCAAAAAGAAACTTTGGGAGTCTGTTCTCTCCTTCCAAGATATGGAAAGTAAATTTAGGACATCAGACTTGACAGTACATGCTTTTACCCACTGGCCCTTATTATTATTATTATTTTTTTTTAATAACTGTCTTGCTGTGTAAGCCAGGCTAACATTAAATGCATGACTCTCCTGTCTCAACCTCCTGATTGCTGACTATCAGACCCACCCCTCATGATGCAGTTTGAATGTTGAATGTCCCCCAATGGCCCATAAGTAAGTCTTATCTCCAGAGCAGAGCTACCAAGAGGACACGGAACTTTTAGGAGTGCCAGTGGGAGATCCTTAGGTCACTATGGGAGCCCTCGGTGGAAAGTGGAGGATCCCGACCCCTTCATCTTCCTCTTTCTCTTTTGCTTCTTAGCCATAAGATTTTGGTCAACTACACCCTCCCAGCATTGCCAGGGAGGCACTTCTGCCCTATTAAAGACCTAAAAGCAACTGGTCTGCCTAGTCATAAACTAATACTTTGAAAACCATGAGCCAAAATAACCCTTTCTCTTTATAAATGAATGATTTCAGTTTATTTATCTATTTGTTTGTTTGTTTGTTTGTTTATCTTTTCGAGACAGGGACTCCCTATAGCCCCAGCTGTCCTGGAACTTTGTAGACCAGGCTGGCTTTGAACTTACAAAGATGCACCTGCCTCTGCCTCCCGAGTGCTACGATTAAACGCATGTGCCACCACACCCTGCTTGATCTCAGTTTTTTTTGTTTTGTTTTGTTTTTTTGTTTTGCAGTTCTTAGCCTCAGCCTTTAACGGCTGCGCTATCCCCCCAGCCCTATCTCAGTTATTTTTTACCATAGTAACAGAGAGCTAACTACCAAGCTCCTGACATACCCCTTTGTATAACAGCACTCACGTGACTGATCACGCAGCACCAGCTTTTGGTTATGGGGAGATGAGAACAAGGAGCACTTCTTCCTTATCTGAACCTCTTGCCTTAGTTCTGACATCAGATGCTGCTTCCTCATGTCGTTCTTTAATGAGGCCCAGAATGGGTCAAAACTCGCTGAGGCATTCTTAGATTTTGTGAACACAGGAGCTTTTGATGTTTTCCTCTGGGCTAACTTCTGGTCGGTCTTCTGCGGTGTGTATTTATAGGAAACCAGGCTGATACACTCTGGGCTATTACATTCAGGACTAGTGGTCAGGGTCAAACTTGCCAGAGATTCCAGAGAGGTTGAAAGCCTGGTGATGGATCCTGGGGAAATTTCTAAGGAGGTAAAGGGCTGAAAGAGAAAGCAGCCTGAAATGAGATTGTGAAAAGCAATGGGTCCCTATTTGCTCTACTTGGAAAAAAAAAAAAAAAAAAAAAAAAAAAAGCAGAAGTGGTTACAATGGTAAATTAAGAGCTAGGTTCAGCTGTAGCAAGACAGGTTCAGGCTGTAATATTTTTCTAACAATGAGTTGGTTCAGCATTAGGCCTGGTAAGATGGTAAAGGCAACCTACAGGTTCTTCTAGAGGTCTTTAAAGATGAGATTCTAGCACTAGATATTCTTTTACAGTTATGGCCTGGCAAAACTAGAAGCTAGATCATGCCACTGTGAGTGGGTATATGGTATATGGAGGAACACAACCACCTGCTGTTGAGAATGCAGACTGCTATAAACATTCTCAGGAATAATATGAGAAATACCTGGTGATCTAGTGTTTTTTTTTTTCTGCCAGGCGTGGTAGCACACAACTTTAATCCTAGCACTCGGGAGGCAGAGGCAGGAGGATCTCTGCGTTCAAGGCCAGCCTGATCTACAGAGTGAGTTCCAGGCCAGCTGAAGCTACAGGGAGAACCTATCTTAACAACAAAAAAACAAAGCAAAACAAGTTATTTAATTTAATCACAGCATTTGGGGAGGCAGAGGGAGGTGGATCTCTATGAGTTCAAGGCCAGCATGGTCTACATATTGAGTTTCAGGCCAGCCAGAGCTACATAGTGAGACACCGTGTCAAAACAAACAAAAAACAACAAAAAGAGGAGCAATAGAGAAAAAACTGAAGCTTCTGTGACCTCCAGCCCCCACACGTACATGTGTGTGCACACCTGCATCCACACATACACCACACAGAGTAAAATAATGAGGAGGGAAGAGGAGGAGGAGGAGGAGGAGGAGGAGGAGGAGGAGGGGAAAGAACTTCACTTGATGAGATTTGCAGTTTTATAGTATTTCGTCCAAGGACACCTTTGGTCCACATGGCTTGGGCAGCAGGAAGTCACAGCCTTACTGGCTACAGGACAGGACAGAATACCAGGCAGGCAGAGAAGTCTGATAAGTGCGAGCAAACTGTGGAAGGGGGTGAAGCTTTCATGTGTAGTCTGGCTGATCAATGACAGATAAAAGTACTCGAGTCAGGTGGAATATGATGAGAGATGAAAGATCTCAGTGGATTCAGTCAAAAACCAGCACTGAAGGCTAGAGAGATAGCTCAGCGGTTAAGAGGACTGAATGCAAAAAAAAAAAAAAAAAAAGAGGACTGGCGCTTTTGCAGAGAACCCCAAGTTCCACTCCCTGCACCCTTATGGTGGCTAACAGCCGTAACTCAAGTTCCAGGGGATCTGTTGCCCTCTTCTGACTTCCGAGGACATTGCGTGGCACAGGTGCACTTACGCACATGCAGGCAATATGCTCATACATATGCAATAAAAATAAAATATGGCCAGGCGTGGTGGTACATGCCTTTAATTCTAGCACTCGGGAGGCAGAGATAGGCGGATCTCTGTGAGTTCAACGCCAGCCTGGTCTACAGAGTGAGTTCTAGGACAGCTGGGGCTACAGGGAGACCCTGTCTCGAAAAGACCAAAAAAAAAAGGCCAAAAGTAAATAAATAAATATAAAAATAAAATACAATTTTAAAAAACTAGCATTGGAGGCTGAAATAATTAAAGAGGTTTCTACTACTCTTTTTTTAATTTTTAAAAAAATTTTTATTTATTTTTTATGTGTATGAATGTACTGTCTGCATGTACATGATAGGGAATAATTTAGCATGTGAATTTGTGAAGGACACAGTCAGACTACAGCAGAGTTAATATCTACGATTTATTTATTTTTTGGTCTTTTTGAGACAGGGTCTCCCTGTAGCACCAGCCGGGCGTGGTGGCACACGCCTTTAATCCTAGCACTTGGGAGGCAGAGGCAGCACCCACATGGCAGCTAAGAACCGTCTTCAAGCCAGGCGTGGTGGAGCATGCCTTTAATCCTAGCACTCAGGAGGCAGAGGCAGGTGGATCTCTGTGAGTTCAAGGCCAGTCTGGTCTACAGAGTGAGTTCCAGGCCAGCTGGGGCCATAGGGAGACCCTGTCTCAAAAAAAAAAAAAAAAAAAGATATCCGATGAGTCACCTTGTGTATTACAGCTAAGCACTGTCTAGAAACCTTTTCCCCAGTTGTGTGTGTTCATAATTGTTATTGTAAAATAAACTGATTTCTTACTATAGGCCATGGTGAACATTTTTTATTATTTTATTATTTTTATTTTATGTGTATGAGTATACTGCCTACATACATGTATGTAAGTATATCTATGCTGTACAGTGCCCTCGGAGGTCAAAAGAGGGAATTGGATCCCCTGGAACTGGAGTTACAGGTGGTTGTTAGCCACCAAGTAGGTGCTGGGAATTGAAGCCAAATCCTCTGCAATAGTAGCCAGTGCTCTTAACTGCTGAGCCATCTCTCCAGCCCCTATGGTGAAAATTTTTCTAAAAAATATTGCACTGCGGGCTGGAGAGATGGCCTAGTGGTTAAGAGCGCCGACCACTCTTACAGAGGACCCGGGTTCGATCCCCAGCACCCACATGGCGGCTGAGAACCGTCTGAAACTCCAGTTCCAGGGGAATCCGACACCCTCTTCTGACCTCCGTGGCATTGCACAACACGGGTGCACAAACCTGCATGCAGACAGTACATTCATACACATACAGAAATAAATAAAATAAAATAAATAAATAAATAAAAAAATATTGCACCACTCCCTAGTGAACTTGAGCCAAGGAAAGTCCCAATATGGGACTTCAAAAAGACAATTTTTCAGCAGTTGTATTCCAACCTTGGTGGGCCTAGGAGCTATCAGTACAAAGGAACCCACAGCGGAGCAGCAGGAAGCATGCCATGTGCAAATTGTTTCTGAAAAAGTAGAAAATTATTGCCAGTGAGATGGCTCAGCAAGTAAGGGTGCTTGTTGCCAAGCCTGACGACCCCCGAGTTCAAGCTCCAGGGCTGGCAAGGTGGAAAGAGAAAGCCAACTCCCACAAGATGTTCTCTGACCTCAATGCATGTACCATGGCACACTTGTGCACACACACACACACACACACACAGACTAAATAAGTGTGAAAAAAACAATTGAAAATTAAAAACATAGAAAATCAAATGCTGTACAATTTCTGCAAATATTCCATTGCTGCTGTTTCTTTTGACTTGGAGATCTGGAAGTGTAGTTGTCCTTCGGTTCTAAAGAGGACTGGCTCAGGATACTCCCACCCCAAGAATATTAAAATCCAAGGATGATCAAGTCCTTCATATAAAATGGAGGAGTATTCACATACAACCTCCACATCTCTGTCTGTATACTTCTTGTTGTTCTTTTATTTATTTGTTTGTTTGTTTGTTTATTTTTTTATTTTATTTCTTTTTAAATTAATTTTACATCTTTATGTGTATGAGTGTTTTGCCTGCATATATCTGAGTGTAGTACATGTGTGCAATTCACAAAAAGGTCAGAAGAGGGATCCAAATCCCTGGGAACTGAAATTATGGATGATTGTTAGCTGCCATGTGGGTGCTGGGAACTGCACCCAGGTCCTCTGCAAGAACAGCCAGGGCTTTTTAGCCACTGAGCCAACCCTCTGGCATTTGTTGTTTTATTTTTTGAGACAGGGTCTCCCTGTAGCCCCAACTGGCCTGGAACTTGGTTTGTAGACCAGGCTAGCCTTGAACTCACAGAGATCCGCCTGCCTCTGCCTCTCGAGTGCTGGGATTAAAGGTGTGCAACACCTGTATAGTTTTAAGTATCACTAGATGACTTATAATGCCTAGTACAATGGAAACACTACAGAAATAGTTGTTCTACTGGTGCTGGGAATGGTGGCACATGCTTATAATTTTAGCAGGGCACAGGAATAGGAGAGAGGATCCTGAGTGCAAAGCTAACCTGAGTTACATAGCAAGTTCTAGGGCAGACAGAGTCACAGAAAGACCCTGTCTCAAAAACAAGGATTTGTGTTATGTTGAATAAGACAAAATTCTTTTTTTTTTTTTTTTGGTCTTTTTGAGACAGGGTCTCCTTGTAACCCCAGCTAGCCTGGAATTCACTATGTAGACCAGGCTGGCTTTGAACTGATGAGAGGTCTGCTTGCCTCTGCCTCCTGAGTCCTTCGATTAAAGGTGTGTGCCACCAAGCTCAGCTTGCATTAAAGACTTTCTGTCTAATTCTGTGCTTGTGTATCTTTATAAACACACACACACACACACACACACACACACTTTTTATATGCTTTTTAAGATAGGACAGGCTGGCTGTGAATTCTACAATAGAAATAATCCCTCTGCCTTGGCCTTCCAAATAGTTGGGACTAACAGGTGTGTATCACTGTCTGTACCTCATAAAAAGAACTTTATAGTGAGGGTCTATGAATATTTGCTCCCTTTCCAAAGGTGTCTATATATCAGTGGAGCTTGGGAGACCCTGTTAGAGTGAAATGCATGTCTACCTGGCTCAGAATGTAACCTGATTTGGAAGTAAGGTCTTTGCAGATATAGTCAACTTGCAATGAGTTCATAATGGATCAGAGCGGGCCCTAAATTCAATGACTGGGGACTTTAGAAGAAGGGCATGTAGGGCAAGGTATAGGGGGTACCTGAGACCCAAGCTCTTAGGAGATGGAGCGGGGGGTGGGGGATAAGGAGCATGAAGTCAGCCTGGGCTGCACAGTGAGACCCCGGGTCAGAAAACAAAGGCCATGTGGAAGTACACAGTGGAGAAACAGGGAAAAGGCCATGTGACAGCAGGGGCAGAGAGTTACGTTGTCACAAATCAAGGATTGCCAGCGGCCGCCGTACTATAACAAGAAGCAAAGAGGGATCTCTGAGTAGAGACTTCAGGTGGGACCTGGCCCTGCCCGCACCTTAGTTTCAGATTCTAGCTACTGGAACCACAAAAGGAGAAATGGTGGGGTTTGAAGCCTTTAGATTTGTGGTCACAGGACTGGAGGAAACTAGTCTGGATAGTAACCTGCCCAAGAAGAGCTGTGTAGGTCAGTCCTCCTCAAAGCCATCCCAGGCCTACCCTCCCAGCCGGATGTCCTCCCACTGTTTGGGCTTCACGAGTGGAGAAACTGAGACTCGGGGCGGGGGGGATCAGTCAATAGGTTCTCAAAGAGCCACAAGTTAGGAACGAGAAAGGATCAGAAAGGAAGGCTGCTCTGCTTCCTCCCAGCTCAGCCTCGGCTTACCTGGCCGTGGTCATATGTGTCCATGGCAATGGCCGACTTGACTTTCTTGGCTTCGGAGCTGGGCCTCTGGGGCTCTATCCCAAAGCAGTTGAGATGTGAACGCCTCGGGCCAGGGACAGAGTTGTGGAGCCTTACAGACATAGGCTCGTGGGGATTGGGGTCAGCCTCCTTCGCGGGGATCATCTGGTCCAACTTACTGTCCATTTCATTTTCTTGTATGTTTCTGACACTCAAGAACAAGTCAGGTGTGCAGGACACTAATGCCACTGGATGACAGAACTGGGGAGGAGGAAACCAAACACAGCTGGTGGGAACCTAGCTGGTCCACTACCAGGTTCAGCTGCACCCCAGGGTAGGTGCGAAGGAGGTGAAAAGAAAACAGCCAGCATCAAAGGCCTTCTAATCTGGAGGGTGAGGCTTCCAGAACCCTCCAGAGCTCAGGGATGGCTTGGGGAAGGCAGGGTCTTTTGCCACTTGAACTAAGATTTAAAATGGTACATCGTATACTTATTTTTTTATGTGTGTGAGGGTATTGCCTGCATGTGTGTAAGTGCACTTGTGTTGTGCAATGCATGCAGAGGTCAGAAGAGGGCGTCGGATCCCCTGGAGCCGGGGTTAGAGACAGGTTTTAGCCGACATGTGAGCACCGGGTATCGAACCCAGTGCTCTTAACCGATGAGCCATCTCTGTACCCCACGTTGTATAGTTTATGGCAAGATATTTCACAGCCTTTATCAATTCTCAAAGGGTCTATGACTGTAATGGAGATTAAAATAATCCCAAACACGCCTCTAATCTTGTGTTGGCAGGTGAGTCTTCAAGGTAAGGCATGACGGCGTTCTCCTCACTACCAGCACCCAGAGGGGCAGAAGCAGAAGGGTTACCACAAGATAGAGACAGTGTAGTTTACACGGTGAGTTCCAAGCCAGCCGACAGGGCTCCATATTGAGAAGACATTGTCTCGAGGCGGGTCTAGGGATATAGCTCAATTTGTAGCCTAGCATGCACGAGGCCTGGGTTTGATCCCCAGAACGGGTCTAGGGATATAGCTCAATTTGTAGCCTAGCATGCACGAGGCCTGGGTTTGATCCCCAGAACTCATGCCTATAAATCTCAGCACTCAAGAGGAGGAGGTAGGTGGATCGGAAGTTCTAGGTCATCTTGGGCTACATAAAAAGTCTGAGGTCAGTCTGTGTGCTACATGAAAATTGATCTTTAAAAAAAAAAAAAAAAGAGTTGGGCATGGCAGCACATGCCTTTAATCCCAGCACTCCAGAGGCAAGGGCAGAACTGAGTTTGAAGCTAGCCAGCTCTACATAGTGAGCTCCAGGTCAGCCAGGGCTACAGTGAGACTCTTGTCTCAGAGATAAAAAAAGAAAGAAATTAGATAAAGGAGATGTACTGAGTCATCTGTCTCTTCCCACTGGCAGAGAAGAGAATGTGAAGCAGAGGTAGCTAGGTAGATGCTGAAGACCTAGATCCCAGGCCAACTGGATAGGCTAGAGGTTGGTCCTCCCTGTGTAGAGAGTGGGTGGGGTGAACCCAGCTGTGGTCGGTCACCCCCGGGGAGTGTCCTGAGGTTAATGGTTCCCAGCAGATCTTCCTGTTACTGTGGAGCCCACTCCCTACACAGGTTCAAGCTCAGCCTCCCAGCACAAACAGCCTGCTTTTACTCCTGAAGGCCAGTGAACATCCTCTACTGCCAGGATGAAGGGGTCCTCTGGTGGATGCCAGGGGCTGTCTGTGTTTTCCAGACCCTTTTCCTGTGGTCCAGCCCTTTGGGCAGCCCATCATTGTGTCTGGGCTCAGAGCAGAGATCTCCGTGGAACCCTCCCACGGATGGGCCCCAGTCGGGGCAGGGTAGTGGGTGTACACACTCCCCTCCCATCTGAGGTTACTTGTTTGGGGGCAGTCTTGCATTGCTGCTGCTGTCTCTGTTGCCAGCTCCCTGGGTTCTTGCCTCGCGCCTGCTCGCCGGCACACTCGCCCTGTATCTCCACCTTCTTCTCTTTCTTGTAGAAGGATTTTTTCTCCTGTTTCTGCTTCAACTCCTGGATCAGTTGCCTGCCCATCGAGGAATAAGTGAGTGCCATGGGATATCAAGGTGGGCGTCCCCCATCTTTCCTCCCATGCGTGAGTGACTGAAGGCCAAGGAGCAGAGTGAGGAGGGAAGAGCCATGCCTCCAGCCATCCCCAGTGTGAGGAAGAGCATCGTCTCAAAGACAGCTGCCTGAATGCATGAGCTCTGGAGGGGTGGGGGGATGGGGGGACATGGGTCTAGATCTGATAAAAAATATATGTATAAATAAATAAATAAATAAATAAATAAATAAATAAATAAAAGACAGCTGCCAGTAAAGGGCGGCTACTTCTCACTTCACTGCACCCCCATTCCCAGTAGGCCTGTCCCCACCCACAGCAGGTGCTGGGAAGACAGTCTGGATAGGGAGCTAAGGCCAGGGGCTCCCATGTTGGGAGCCGTTGTATAAGCCGGGCTCTCTGGCCAGTGGATCCTGAGAGTGTACCAAGGCTGGAACGCCACAGTGAAATCACTTGGTCTCAGGAGTCAGGAGGTGTAGGCATCCTAGTCCTGTCACCTTGCTATGTGATTTCCTCTCTACCCTTACTGCCCCTCGCATAAATGAGGTGCTTGCTGGGGACTTGGCCTAATAGGATGACTCTCTTTGAGCTCTTGGATTCAAACTGAATATATAATACAACCTCTGAGGTGGTAGAGCAGGGCATCTATGTCGTGAGTGAGTCTCTCAAAACAGCAGTTCAGCTATTTAATAACATACTATACTATGGAACCCTCCGGTTCTTGGTCTTTGTGGGAACTGAGGCACAGACTTTCTCCTTGCCATCTTAGGCCATCCACACGAGTGGGTCAAGCACGAGCCCCAGGACACCCTGCCCATCTCAGCCTTGGAAGGAGCTTTCCTACCGGGCATACAGGTCCCGAGCTCTGGAAGCAACAGTATTCTGGCAGAGGGAGCTGTTGTCCTGGAAAAACTTCTCATACTTCTCCAAATTCAGACCAGGATAAATCAGCCGGAAGCCTCCGCAGTTTTCCTTCTCGTATTTCTCTGTCTTCTGTATCCGCACTTCCCGGAAACCCTTCGCTTCTTCCATCCTGTTGGGAAACAGAACACAGGGCTGCATTATGTTTTCTTGGAAGGAACATGTCCAAGCTGGGTGTCTTCTATGGCCCTGCACGTAACAGCGGTTGATCAATATTTGTGAAATGAAAGCAAGAAGGAGATTCTAGCCCTCCTGGGACAGCCAATGTCAGGACACACTAAGGAGCTGCTTAGAGGAGTTTTTCTGACAGCTCCAGCAAATTCTCTCCTATTTTTTTAATTATTTATTTATTTATTTATTTATTTATTTATTTTTGTATGTGTATGAATGTATTATCTGCATGCAGGTCTGTGCACCCGTGTCGTGCAATGCCGCGGAGGTCAGAAGAGGGGCAAATTCTCTCCTATTATAAGTAAAACCCATTTCCCCCTTGGCTTAGTCTGACTAGGCAGACTGCCACCACATTCTCATTCTCTGCCCTTATTACCCTTCTCTGGAGAACAGCAGCTTGTAGTTTGCTAAATTTGAGGACTTCTTGGATGAACTTAATGTGTCTCTCTGAGCTATGCTGATCTCATTCTTCCTCACAGCCCCCTAGGGAGGCAGAGGTCAGGTAGGGAGGCATGATAGCCCAGTAATTGCAAGGAAACCAAAAGCCACTGAGCTGTCCAGGCCAAACAATGCAGAAGAGACTTCAGTGTGATGGCTGCAGCCTCCTCCCTGGAGAAGTCAGGGACGGCAGCACAGTCAGCACAAGGCATCCTGGAATCCCAGACAGCAGATGCACTGGACTCTGGGGTTCAGATCTGTCACCAGCTAGCTGAGCTTGTCCAAGTCAGTGTCCCTTCTGGAGCTGCGGAGTCCTTGGCCTCTAGCATAGGACCACATAGCACCCCATTCTGCCCAGTTTATAGAGCAGACATTACACGAGAAAGCGCCTGGGACAGTGCCATGGAACCTAAGTGCGGAGCATTGCCCCTGGTCTAGAGGCTCAGTCCAGAAGAATTAGCCTCAATCTGCTCCTGCAGCTGGGGTGGGGTAGGGTGGGGTGAGGGTGGGTTTCTTGGTGGAACCTGAAACACAGCACAGCACCTCCTTGACCAGGCTCTTCTTTTTTGTTGCTGTTTGTTTTTATTTGTATGTATGAGTGTTTTGCCTAGATATATGAAAGTGCAGTCCCTCCAGAGGCCAGAAGAGGGCACTGGATCCCCTGGAACTGAAGTTAGAGATGGTTCGTTAGCACCATGTGGGTGCTGGGAACAGAACCCAGGTCCTCTGCAAGAGCAGGGAATGCTCTTATCTTCTGAGCCATCTCTCCAGCCCCTCAGGATCTTCTGACACTAGAATCATTCTGCAGAATGAAGACCCCAATTCCAAGGCAAATGCTGCCCCTTAGGAAAAGGAAGAACCAACTCCTGTCAGCACATGACAGGGAAGAACTGACAAAGTTTGCTTCTCAACAAAAACAGAGGGATGATTTGGTTTGTTATATTGGTAATTCCTAAATTTTCACATGACATTAATAAATTTATTTCATATAAATATATGTATGCCTCTTAATCTTCATCTAGAAACAAGGACATATTCATAATAAAACTCTTCAAGTTGCTGTATGCTACAATCACAAACTCATTTTCTATATATGATTATCATTTGTTAGCAGTGATCCACCTTGCTGGGCATGGTGGTACATGCCTATAATCCCAGCACTCGAGAGGCTGAGATGGGAGGATTACAAGCTCAAGATCAGCCTGAAGTAACTATACCCTGTCTCAACAACACCAACAAAAGAACTCATAAGGGCTGGGCTGGAGCAATGGATCACTGGGAAAGAGCACTTGCCATGCAAACGTGAGGACTTGTGTTCAGCTCCCAGCATGCATGTAGAAAACTGGGGGTAGCCAGCTCTCCTCTCCTATGTAGAGGAGCATACACACACACACACACACACACACCTATAACCAAGTGCAGAGACAGGAGGATCACTGGGGTTTATGTATTCAGTGTCTGTGTGTACACATGCACACACAGCCACGGCAGACGTGTGGAGGCAACTTTCAGGAGTTGGTTCTCTCTTTTTACCATGTGAGCTCTAGGGTCTAACTCAGGTCACCAGACTTGGCAGTAAGTGCCTTTACCTACTGAATCTTGCTGGCCCAAAGTTAAGAATCTTAACAATTTTTTTTTTTTTTGGTCTTTTTGAGACAGGGTCTCCCTGTAGCTCCAGCTGTCCTGGAACTCACTCTGTAGACCAGGCTGGCCTTGAACTCACAAAGATCCGCCTGCCTCTGCCTCCCAAGTGCTAGGATTAAAGGCATTCGCCACCACACCCGGAAACAATTTCTAACAAAGTATGGTGTCAGGCACTATGGTAAGACTCTGTGTGAATGATCTAATTTGATCTCCCTAATATTATGTATAATCAGTTCCATTTCACAGAAAGATTCCCAAGGCTCAAAGACGTGACGAAAAAGGCCACAGAATTAGCAGACTGTCAATCACACCTGGGACCAGCACAGCCATCTTCCTGTGCACAGAGCAGTAAGAGGATAGGGCCCCTGGGACCGAGGGTTCTGGCTCTACCTGATCTCTCTGGAAGGACACTGCTGCAGGAACCGCCCCCGCTGTCTCTCTTCCTCCAAGACTTTCTTTTTGTTGCAGCTTCCTAAATTGATTAGGACCAATGCATCATACAGCAGACTGTCTTTCACCTCTTTATCCAACTTGGAGTCAGTGGAGAAGCTTGGAGAATGGTTGACCTATGAGGAGAAGACAGTAGTTGGGGATGGGACTGACCAGCATTCAGGTGCTGCCAATGCCCGCCTTGGGCCCTGACTACCAAAGTGACAGAAGCAAGCCCCAACTGTCCTGGAACTCGCTCTGTAGACCAGGCTGGCCTTGAACTCACAAAGATCCGCCTGCCTCTGCCTCCCAAGCGCTAGGATCAAAGGCGTGCGCCACCACGCCCGGCTCACAACCAGCTTCTTATCCCAATCCTTTCTCCACTAAAGCATGAGGGAAACTCTCTCTTTGCTCCCAATCTGGTGAGTATATGTTCTCTCCTTGGTACCATGATTTCAAGAGTAGGATGAGCCAGGCGTGGTGGCACACGCCTTTAATCCCAGCACTCATGAGGCAGAGGCAGGTGGATCTCTGTGAGTTCAAGGCCAGCCTGGTCTACATAGTGAGCTCCAGGTCAGGTGGGACTATAGGGAGACCCTGCTTTGAAAAGAAAAAAAAAAAAAAAAAAAAAGAGGTTGGTCCAAAAAGGTCCAAAGGCTCAAGTTCAGCTGGCATGGTGGCTCATAGCTGAAAGGAGGCTGAGGCAAGAGGATCGACACAAGTGTGAGGCCAACCCGGACAATACAGTAAGTTCCAGGCCAGCCTGGGCTACAGAGTGAGACCCTCTTAAACAAGCAGATGAACAAACAAGCACATAAATAAAAACAAAGCAAGGAAGGAAAGGAGGGAGGGAGGCAAAGGAAGGAAATGAAGAGGAGGGGAGAGGAGAACAAGACGGAAGAGGAGGGAAAGGGGGGGGAAGGGGGAGGAAGGGAGGGAAAGGGGAGGAAAGGGAGGGGAAGGGGGAGGAGGTGACAACAGGAGACCAAGAAGAGGAGAGAAAAAAGAGACACAGGAACAGACTCGAAGGCTGGAAGCAGAGTGGTTCTTTCTGGTCAGAGAAGGGAGGGAACCAGTTCCTGCCCACAGAAAAGTCCGTATTTTTTAGATGCATTACATGACATTGATAGATTTCTAGCAACTTCTGAAGGCTTGCTGCTTAATGGTGCCTTCTGTTCTTGGGGTAGGCACTCCAAATAGCCCTCTCCCTCACACCTTAGATTAAGGGTTCTATGAAGGGTGGGCACGTCTCCAGCAACCCCATCTACAGTTGTGCCCTCAGTTCTAATGTGTGACTCTGATGTTGACTCCTAGTGGGCCCGTCTGACTTCACCTCACATCCTCTTCTGTTCATCCACACTGAATGGCTGCCTCGTTGGTCCTCTCAGGAGGACTAATGTAGCCCAGAAGAGAAGCAGCTGCTCAGAAATCTTTTCCTCTTCTCCCCCTACCCATGGGGCTGAGGGAAGCAGGGAACTCACTGAGTGGTATCCCAGTCTTCATGACTGCAGACACCAGTGCCTGGTACTTGGAAATAAGTAGCTCAGGTCCTCAAGAGCCAAGCAAGGCAGCTTCCATTTAAAACCAATCACTATTAGCCCAGCTTTGAAGAGAAAGAGCCTCTTTGTGAGAAACACAAAAAACAGGTCTTTTTTGGTGGGGGTATTTTTGAGACAGGGTCTCCCATTAGTCCCAGCTGGCCTGGCCTGGAGCTCACTCTGTAGACCAGGCTGGCCTTAAACTCACAGAGTTCCACCTGCCTCTGCCTCCCGAGTGCTGGGATTAAAGGTGTGTGCCACCACCCCTGGCCAGAACTGTCTTTTTTTTAAAATTTTATTTATTTTTTATGTGTATGAATGTATTGTCTGCATGTAGGTTTGTACACCCGTGTCGTGCAGTGCCTTGGAGGTCAGAAGAGGGTGTTGGATTCCCCTGGAACTGGAGTTAAAGATGGTTCTCAGCTGCCATGTGGGTGCTGGGGATCGAGCCTGGGTCCTCTGCAAGAGCAGTCAGTGCTCTTAACTGCTAGGCCATCTCTCTAGTCCCCCCCCCCTTTTTTTAAGAGGAGGAGGAAGAGGAGGATGAGGAAGAGGAGGAGGAGGAAGAGTTGGAAGAGTTGGAAGAGGAGGAAGAAGAGGAAGAACTGTCTTTTTTACGCATATATATATATATACTATCTATATATATATCTATATATATATTATATATATTTTTTTTTTTTTTTTGTACAGAAAGAACGTTTTAAAAAATTATCTGTGCCTAGGTATGTAGAATTGCAAAGTCTGGCTTGGACCTCAGGGAAAGGCAACAAGGAACGCTTACATTCTTAGCTGTCTAGCCCTCTGGTTGGTCATTTCAGCTAAGAGTGAAGCCCCTGTGGACAGCAAGCAGAAATGGCCAGGGGGACATCCCCCCCCCCCCTTCTCCCCTAGGGATTTCATAATCGGGGAATAAGGGAATGACTCCCAAACAATCAGCGTTGAGCCAGGAGGCCAGAGATCCCTGAAGTGACCACCCACTAATGGTTTCCATCCTTTGCCCAAACTTCCTTACCTCCAGCAGCCAGGGTTTGAGTTTATGATTTTCCAACAAGAACAAACATTGTAAAGCCCCAAGGATTTCAAAGCAAAGGCCACCTTTTGAGGGTTTGTGGCTGGGAAAAGGGAAAGATAGGGGGGGTTCTACCGGTGTGGTTAGTTATGCTTGACGGTTGGGTGGGCCGATATCAGTGTCTTGATGATGACGTCCTCGATGGTCCTCCATATCTGCTCCACATCGTAGCCCTGGGACTTCATGTAGGAGTTGAAGGTGGAAAGTTTCCTAGATCGGAAACCCTGGCCTGAGGCAAGGCAGCCAACCTGCCCTCCACCAGCCATTGGCATGCTGAAAACCAGAAACTTAAGAAGATAAGGCCCAGGAGCCAATGAGGATGAACCCCAGCGTGACACTGGGGCTGGGGTTAGTAGGCAGGGGAGAGGGGGGGGGCCTCCTCCTTCTGCGGGGGGGCCTATCCTCTCTCTATAGGAGTTCACGGGACCCAGACTCCCCTGGTTTCACCGAGCCTTTGAGTGAGCCTACATACAGAATCGCATAATAGGTATATTAGACTGGGAATCTTTCTTTGTCTTTCTTTTTTGTAATTTTGAAACAGGGTCTCCCTTCAGTCCCAGCTGGCCTGGAGCTTGCTCGCTTTAGACCAGGCTGGCCTGAACTCCACAGCGATCTCCACCTGGCCTCTGCCTCTGCCTCTGCCTCCGAGTTTTTCTAGGATCAAGGCATGCACCCACCCCGGCCCGGGCCCCAGCCTGGGAAACTTTCTAGAAAACATTCTAAGCTAAGGAAGGATTGGATGTTTGGTGTCCTCCACAATCAAGGGTACACACACACACACACACACACACACACACACACACCACACATCACTGACTTCAGTTAGGACTGATTTCTCAGCCTCTCATGACTTTTCAAAATATTCTGGGGAGCCTATGAAGGACACTGACACCGTGGTCACATTTCAGTCACCTGAAGGAATTCTGAGGACACTAGAGTCACAGAAATCTTGTTTGTGGTTCACCCACCACAGAGAAAAGCAGAAGGCAAGGACATTTTCAACATAGAATTACCATATGGTCTAAAGGAGAAAGTTACAATGTCTGAGTTTTAGATCAAAAGCCCACATCGAAAATCCTCTCAGGCCATGCGGTAGCCTGAGGCGGTCATCTAATCACAGAGAAAGTCAGAGGATAGCCAGCTACAGGAGACACAGGGGGCCATGAGAAAATACGTGAGCCCTGTTCCAGTTAGCTCTGAGCTGGGCAGTACAAAGGGAGGTAAGTCTGACAGACCCAAGAGGGGGTGATGCCCACTCACCCCTCATGGGCACATACGCACACTGAGAGGCAAAGTGGACAGGAAATAGATATGCAGGGAGATGGACGATTGAGAGCAGAGTGAGTGGAACAACAAATCTGGTTCATCCAGGCAGTTCGAAAAGCACTTGGGGGGGGGGCGGGGGGTCGGGTAGAGATGCGCTAGCGTTGTAAGAGCGCGATGCTCTTTTGCAGAGAACCCAGGGTCGATCCCCAGCACCCACAGGCAGCTGAGAAACCTCTTTAACTCCAGTTTTCCAGGGGATGAATCACTACTCTCTTCTGACCTCCACCAAGGACACTGCACGACCACCGGGTAGACAAACCTAATGGAGGACATACATTCATCACATAAAAAAATAAATAAAAATTTTAAAAAAGAGAGTCATGGTGGGTGGGGGGAGGATGGGAAAAGATGGATTGCAGATTCACGTTACCAAACACCTACAAGATGGATAAGAACTGCCCTATACTTCCGTTAAAAAAGATTCTGGACCACTTCTTTCTTCGACATTTAGAAGGTCCGTAAGCGCCTGGGTGTTTGCACTTACTCATATACATAACACATAAAAATAATAAATAAAATATCTAAAAATAACAAGGACCAGCAAGATGGTTCAGAGCAGCAAAAATTGAAGTTACTACAATCAGCCAGGCATGGTGGCACATCGCATCTCTAATCATTACGCACTTGGAGGCCAGAGGAACGGCGCGATCTTTAGTTTTAGTTCAAGGTTCACTTGGTCTTACGAGTGAATTCCATGGACAGCTTGGTGGCTACAGAGAGACCTCTTCTTTGTTCCGAAAAAGACTTTTCCTCCCCCACCACCCTTTAATACCAAAAAACATTTCTTTTACTCCAAAAATAAAAAAAAATTACTTATTTTTATTATTTTATATATTTAAATAATTATATATACAATTATTTTTCCTCATTCTGGAATAAAACAGAAAAACATCCATTCTGCAATATGTTGTTCTCTGGACGTCTGCATGAATCAATGGCTTCCTGTGGGGTAGGTTGGCCCATCTCAAGGATTAATTCCAAGTTTACTTTAGAATAATTCATACAAACCATTCATATATAACCACACATCTCTCACTGGACTCCAGCCTAAAGGAAGGAAGCAGGCCAGCATGCCAATGACCTTTTCCTAAGGAACTGATGTGTACATGAGGAAATATCAAGAAACTGCCACCTTTCAGGGCTGGAGACCGATGGCCTAGAGTCTTTCTTAACAGCATAGCTGCTCTTTCACGAGGACCCCGGGTTCACTTTCCACGAAACTCCACATGGAGCTAACAACTGTCTGTAAACTCCAGATCTAACACTCTCTTCTGACCTCCTCTTCTGACCTCCATGGGCCCTTACACCCATACAGGGAATATACTCATACACAAAAAAAAAAAAAAAAAAAAACATAAAAAAAAAAATCTACAAAACAAGATTCCTTTAAAATAAAGACCCCCTGCTCAGGTTGTGATGACAGCACTCTTTATATTTACTTCGCACTTGGGACTGCGCTTCATTGCGGCATTTTGACTAGATCTCTGATGTGTGAGTTCAAGGGCCCAGCCTGGTTACCTAGCATAGTCCAGGACTTTTTCCCTCTCCTCTTTCTTTTCTTTTTTTCCCTTCCTGTCTCAAACAGCCAACACCCAACCACGGGGCACTCGGACGCACCCATTTCACCAAAACATGATCGGGCCCTGTGGTACGATGCACTCCCTTGCAGAGACCGTGGTTTGTTTTGGTCCCCCAGCACCCTATCATGTGTTGGCCCTTTGATGATATCCTCTTTTATCTTTAACCCTTTCTCCCCTGTCCACCCGGGGAGGGATTACTTTCTATTTGGCCCCCCACACCCTCTTTTTCCTTGCCCCCCCCTGAGCATTGCACCCCATTGTGCTGCACCACACATTCTATATGCCGAAATACCTACCTAACAAGAATAAACATTTTAAAAGATTTTTAAAAAAAAGGGGAAAGGAAAAACTGCCACCCTGTTGTCTCTCCGGCCCAATTCCAATACCTCCTCCGTTAGGACTTTCACTCTAGCGCATGTGGAAACACATCACACCCCCCCCCAAACCCGAACACTTGCCTTGATTTTTGTTCATAGGACTAGATTCAGTGTCATTCAAACCCCCACCATCATCCCCAGGCTCTGTCTGTCCGTTACACGGCCTTTTATCACTGGCTCGCTTTTATGGCAATGTTGACATACTGATTTTCCAGATGTGTTAACCAGTCCGTGTATTTTATACTTCCACTGTGGCGAAAAAAAAATAAAACTTCCCCTTTTCGATCCTTAATTTTGTCCTAATGGGAAATTCACACATCCTTCTCTCCCCCCCCATTTTTTTTTTTTTCCTGATATAGGGACTATAGACTCCCTGATTTCTTAAACACGTTAGATTTACACTGTACCACTTAACTATTTCTCTGATGACCTTGCCACTTTCCACAGTGCCCACGTGGTGAATGTCTCTGTCTCCAACCTTCATACCACACTACCGGCGTTGGAGGCTTTTCATCATCTAAAGATGAACTCGGGCCTCTGTGTCACAGCTTTCCGTCATGTCCAGTGCTTGCGGCGCTTTTTCTTCCATGCTTCTCCTCTGAATGCGTCCCTATACCTCATACTGACTTAGGACCCCGTGGGAGATTTGGGGTATCTTAGGTCGGTTTCTGGGCCCTGCACTTTCTGTGACCCCTTCACACCCCATGATTTACGTCTCCTTTTAGTATGTATTTGTGACGATCATCCCTCTGTAAGTTATGACGATTTATTATGTATTTGTTCTGTGTTTGTCCTGTCAACACAAATAAAATATGAGGGAGGAAGGGAAAGAAGAAAGTAAAGGCAAGATTAGGAAGGGATACAGCAGGAATGTGATACCGCAGAAAAACTGTTACTGCGCTCTGGTATTTTGGCGATTTTGCACCTAACATTCAAGGCTTTCGTGACCAGTTCAATTGTGCTGATTTCTCTTGTAATTTGTGTATACCCCAATGTTTGAGTGTAGAAATTTTTGTACGGCCTTCCAATTGCCCTTTTTGCTAGTGTTGAGCATTGGCACAATTAGCCACTCTTCTTTGGGAGGCTTCCACTGAACCTTCTTTTTTCTTTTATTTTATTTATTTTTATCTATTTTACTTTACTTATTTATTTTATTTTTGTTTTCTCCCCTTTTATTTTTTGGTCCCTTTCTGAGATCAGGGTTCCCCTGTACCGGTCTGGCTGTCCTGGATACTTGCTCTATGTTATTATTACTCACCGCGATTGGTCTTGAACTCACCAAACAGCATCACCCCCTGCCTTGCCCTCTGTCCTCTCAACTAATGTCCTAGATCAAAAGGGCCACTCACCACCCAGTTGTTCCCCTATTTGGCCGCCTCAGCGGCCTTGTCTTTTTCTGTCTTAATGTCTCGCCTTTGTTAATTTTGCTGCATGCTTCATTTTGGGGGCCCGTTCTTCTTGTTATGGGCGCTCGGGGTTTTCTGTATACCAGTGCAAGCTCTCCCTCAGTTCCAAGGCCAGGCCGGTTTTTTGTGCACCCAATGTGGCCGTTTCCCGGTAAACCGCGGGGCAAACCGTGGAGACCATTGTCCCTTTTATTTCATTAAAATTTATTAGACTCAATTTATCAACCAAAAACAAATTAAAAAATTTAATAAAAAAAAGAAAAACAATGAAAAAATGTAGACAAGCCATAGATTTTTCTCATAAAACATATTTTATTATAAAATCAAATATATACTTAAACTTAATACACTCAAACAGCTTAAGTCTCTCTCTGGCTTACACTTTGCTGTTGGCGAGCCGGGTACCTCTGGGGTGCGAGAGTATGGGCCGAGTGCTAGGCCAGGGCTTGTGTGGATCAGTTGCCCTCTTTCTTAGCTGGCTTTTTTTTTTTCCATCGTCGCCGTGCACGAGAGTTATTTGTGATGAGGCCCCCGGGCTTCAGTGAGGAGGGGATACACGGAGCGGAGTGGTATTTTTGAGGTAGATTGGTACTTAGTTTACCCACGGCTTTGTGTGCCCCCTTGTCCTCCGCCTCCTGTGTTGAGGACCCTTGTACTGCCGGATTTCAATCCATTTAGTTTTGCCATGGCGACATGATCAACATCTCTTCAGACGGCTTCCCTTTCACTGTTCTTGGTCCTGTGCATTCCACAATCTTGGCCCACTTGTCCAACAGACTCGCTCTTTGATGACTTACTACAATATTCTCCATTCTTTCCTCCACTCCTTTCTCTGTTTCTCTCTTTTCTTGGCTCGTTCTGCTCTCTTCAGTTGTGTTGTGCCCTTGTCTCCTGTCTACACCCCGGTTTTTTTTTTCTTTTATCTTTTTTTTTTTTTAGACAGGATCTCCATATGTAGCCCAGGTTGGGTTCAATCTTAGAATCCTCCTGTCTCAGTCTCCTANCAGATAGCAAATCAGAGATCTACCTCTCAAGCAAGTTTCCTCCACAGCTCTGTCTCCAGGTTCCTGCCTTAAGTCCCTACTTTAAAGTTCCCTTAACATGAATTGTGATTTAGAATTGTAAGCTAAATAAACTTTTCTTCCTTAGCAAAAGAATGAGACTAGAACAAAAATGAACAACAAACCAACAGAGGTAGAATGTTATATATATATATATATATTTTTTTTTTTTTTTTGTACAAGAAAGAACTGTCTTTTTAAAATTATCCTGTGCCTAGACTGGTAGAATTGCAAGTCTGGCTGGACCTCAGGAAGGCACAAGGAACGCTCTAATTCTTAGCTGTCTAGCCCCCTCTGGTGGTCACTTCTCAGCTAAGAGTGAAGCCCTGTGAACAGCAAGCAGAAATGGCAGGGGGAATGACTCAAAACAATCCAGGTGAGCCAGGAGGCCAGAGTCCCTGAAGCTGACCAACCCCACTAATGGTTTCCATCCTTTGCCCAAACTTCCTTACCTCCAGCAGCCAGGGTTTGAGTTTATGATCCAACAAGATGTCAAAGCCCAGGATTTCAAAGCAGGCACTGTTGAGTGTGTGGCTGGGAAAGCAGGTGTGGTAGTTATGCTTGACGGTTGGGTGGGCCGATATCAGTGTCTTGATGATGACGTCCTCGATGGTCCTCCATATCTGCTCCACATCGTAGCCCTGGGACTTCATGTAGGAGTTGAAGGTGGAAAGTTTCCTAGATAGGAACCACATGCCATGAGGCAAGGCAGCCAACCCTGCCATCCACAGCCATGGCATGCTGAAAACCAGAAACTTAAGAAGATAAGGCCCAGGAGCCAATGAGGATGAACCCCAGCGTGACACTGGGGCTGGGTAGGCAGGGGAGAGGGGGCCTATAGGAGTCACGGGACCAGACTCCCTGGTCTTCAGAGCCTTGGAGTGAGCATACATACAGAATCGCATAGACTGGGAACTTTCTTTGTCTTTCTTTTTTGTATTTTTGAAACAGGGTCTCCCTTCAGTCCCAGCTGGCCTGGAGCTTGCTCTGTAGACCAGGCTGGCCTTGAACTCACAGAGATCCACCTGCCTCTGCCTCTGCCTCTGCCTCCCGAGTTCTAGGATCAAAGGCATGCACCACCACGCCCGGCCCAGCCTGGGAACTTTCTAGAAAACATCTATGAGCTAAAGAAAGGATTGGATGTTTGGGTCTCCATCAATCAAGGTCACACACACACACACACACACACACACACACACATCACTGACTTCAGTAGCAATGATTTCTCAGCCTCTCATGACTTTTCAAAATATTCTGGGGAGCCTATGAAGGACACTGACACCGTGGTCACATTTCAGTCACCTGAAGGAATTCTGAGGACACTAGAGTCACAGAAATCTTGTTTGGGGTTCACCCACAGAGAAAAGCAGGCCCAGGACATTTTCATACATAGAATTACCAATGGTCTCAAGGAAGCTACATTGTCTGAGTTTTAGATCAGAAAGCCCCCACATTCTGAAAATCCTCTCAGCCATGGGTAGCCTGAGGTCATCTAATCACAGAGAAAGTCAGAGGATAGCCAGCTACAGGAGACACAGGGGGCCATGAGAAAATACGTGAGCCCTGTTCCAGTTAGCTCTGAGCTGGGCAGTACAAAGGGAGGTAAGTCTGACAGACCCAAGAGGGGGTGATGCCCACTCACCCCTCATGGGCACATACGCACACTGAGAGGCAAAGTGGACAGGAAATAGATATGCAGGGAGATGGACGATTGAGAGCAGAGTGAGTGGAACAACAAATCTGGTTCATCCAGGCAGTTCGAAAAGCTTGGGGGGGGGGGTCGGTGCTGGAGAGATGGCCTAGCGGTTAAGAGCGCCGACTGCTCTTGCAGAGGACCCGGGTTCGATCCCCAGCACCCACATGGCAGCTGAGAACTGTCTTTAACTCCAGTTCCAGGGGGAATCGGACTTTGTCTTCTGACCTCCACAGCACTGCACGACAGGGGTGCACAAACCTACATGCAGACAATACATTCGTACACCTAAAAAATAAATAAAAAATTTTAAAAAAGAGCTCATGGGGTGGGGAGGCTGGAAAGATGGCTCTTGCAGATTCAGTTCCCAACACCTACATGATGGCTAAGAACTGCCTATAACTCCAGTTACAAAAGATCTGACACTCTCTTCTACCCTTAGAAGGTGTTAAGCGCATGGGTGCACTTACCTCATATACATAAAATAAAAATAATAAATAAAATATTAAAAAAAACAAGGACCAGCAAGATGGCTCAGCAGCCAAAAGAAGTTACTACCATCAGCCAGGCATGGTGGCACACGCCTTTAATCCTAGCACTTGGGAGGCAGAGGCAGGCGGATCTTTGTGAGTTCAAGGCCAGCTTGGTCTACAGAGTGAATTCCAGGACAGCTGGGGCTACAGAGAGACGCTGTCTCCGAAAGACAAAAAAAAAAAAAAAAAAAAAAAAAAAAAAGTTACTACCAAGCCTGATGACTTGCGTTCAATCTCCAGGACCCACAGGGTAGAAGGAAAAAATCAATTCCTGCAAGTTGTTCTCTGACTTCTGCATGCACACATGGCACTGTGGTATGTACCCACCCAAGATACATAAAGGTACTTTAGAATAATAACAACAATAATAAACCATCTCACTGGACTCCAGCCTAAAGGAAGGAAGCAGGCCAGCATGCCAATGACCTTTTCCTAAGGAACTGATGTGTACATGAGGAAATATCAAGAAACTGCCACCTTTCAGGGCTGGAGAGATGGCTCAGAGGTTAAGAGCACTAGATGCTCTTTCAGAGGACCGGGTTCACTTTCCAGAACTCACATGGCAGCTAACAACTGTCTGTAACTCCAGTTCTAGGGGATCTGACTCCCTCTTCTGACCTCCATGGGCATTGCACCACATGGGTGCATTTATATATCTATAGGCAATACGGTCATACACATAAAAAAAAATTACAAATATTCTTTTAAAAAAAGAAACTGCCAGGTGTGCTGGGACAGCACTTTAATCCTAGCACTTGGGAGGCAGAGGCAGACAGATCTCTGTGAGTTCAAGGCCAGCCTGGTCTACCTAGCAAGTTCCAGGCCCTGTCTCAAAAGAGCCAAAAAAAGGGGGCTGGAGAGATGGCCTAGTGGTTAAGAGCACTCTTGCAGAGGACCTGGGTTTGGTCCCCAGCACCCACATGGCGGCTGAGAACCATCTTTAACTCCAGTTCCAGGGGAATCCGGACACCCTTTTCTGACCTCTGAGGCATTGCACAACATGGGTGCACAAACCTACATGCAGACATACACATACAAGAATAAACATTTTTAAAAAGATTTAAAAAAAGGAAAGGAAACTGCCACCTGTGTCACAGGAAGCCTGAGGATCATCTAGGCATGTGAAACCTCCAAGAACATGTTCATAAGGACAGACAGGCAAACCATCCACACAGGCATCTTCTCTACAGGCCTTCATCAGGGAATGAAATGTTGAACATAAATGGATTTTCCAGATTGCTGGAACCCAGTCCTTAAAACTGGGGAGAAAAAAAAAACCCATCGACTTAATTTGCCTAATTGGGAAATCAAATTTCCTGAAATAGACTATAGACTTCCCTGATTTCTTATAACACGTTAGAAAATGTAACTTAACCTTTTCTTGATGACTCAGCAATTTCACAGTGCCCAGTGGTGACTCAATTCACTTTAATAAAAGGCGTGTGCGAGGCACACTAAAGATGAAGATGGCTGGTGTCAGCCAGTCCTGCCAGGCTTGGGGTTTTTCTCTCCTCTTTCTCTCTGACTGGAGTCCCACTCCTACTGACTTAGGACCCCAGTGGGAGATGGGGAAGTGGCTGGGCCTGCACTTGGACCCAATGCCAGCTCAGTATGAAGAGATCATCTCAGAAGATGAGAAGAGGGCTCTCAAAAAAAAAAAATGAGGGAGGAAGGGAGAAGAAGAAAGAAAGGAAGAAGGAAGGGAAAGAAGGAAGGAAGAGAAAACTGTCTGGCAGTAGGGGAGCATACTCAAGGCTAGGACATGTTCACATTGTGGATTGAATGTGTACCCCCAAGTTTGAGTGGTAGAAACTAGGCCTCCAATGCTGTAGTGTTGAGAGACAAAGCCTTTGGGAGGCCTCTGCCTTCTTTTTCCTTTATTTTATTTTATTATTTATTTACTTATTTATTTTATTTTTTTATTTTTTGGTCTTTTTGAGACAGGGTCTCCCTGTAGGTCTGGCTGTCCTGGAACTTGCTATGTAAACCAGGCTGGTCTTGAACTCACAAAGATCCACCTGCCTCTGCCTCTGCCTCCCAAGTCCTAGGATTAAAGGCGCACACCACCGTGTCTCCCGGCCGCCCAGCGCCTCTGCCTTCTTAAGTGGTTTAATTTGTGCATGGCTTCAGGGGTTCTTGAGGGAGTGGCTCTGTTATAAAAGCAAGCTCTCTCTGGCACACTTGCTGTGGCGAGACGGGCCTCTGGGGGAGAGAGGCTGGGCCGAGTGAGGCCAGGGTGGAGGCCCCAGTGGCATGTGAGTGCAGAGAGAGGAGCGGAGGGCCAGGAGGAGGACTAAGGAGGGAGGGAGAGGCAGAGGCATAGTTCCAAGGCGGGGCCCTTGTCCAGCCTGTGTGAGGCCCTGCCTGGATTTAATCCCTAGTTCTGCCAGAGAAAACAATATTAGAAGGCTTCACACTGTCTCTTGGTCCTGCTGCCCCAAAGCACCCTGTCCACCAGAGCCTGCTGATATCAATATTCTCATTCTCCCTCACTCTTTCTCTTTCTCTTTCTTGCTCGCTGTCTCCAGGGTCTGGCTCTGTGTCTCTGTCTACAGGGTCTTACTATGCAGCCCAGGCTGGCCTGCAACTTAGAATCCTCCTGTCTCAGTCTTCCGAGCTCCAGAGTCCTAGGGTTACCTAGCACCACTGTGCACTAACCACTGGTCACCTGGAGATGGCATCACTTCTCATAAAAGAAGGGAACCTAAGGCCCTTAGACTAAAGAAAATGAACAGTATCTAGAACATTGTGCTGCAACACAGCCATTTGAGTCTCACAGGGAGCCTGAGAAGGCAGAGCAGGGTATCTCATTCCCCTCATGTTAAGAATGGAAAGCTCAGGGGCTGGAGAAATGGCCTAGAGGTTAAGAGTGTCAACTACTTTTGCAGAAGACCCGGGTTCAATCCCCAGCACCCACATGGCGGCTGAGAGCCATCTTTAACTCCAGTTCCAGGGGAATCCGAGACCCTCTTCTGACCTCCACAGCATTGCATGACACAGGTGCACAGACCTGCATCCAGACAATACATTCAAACACATAAAGAATTAAAAAAAAAAAAAGAATGGAAGCTCGGAGAAACAAAGCAACTTTCCAGGCTTACTAATCGGACAAGCGTCAGAGAGAAGAACTGCCAGGCCTCCCGGAGCACAGAGGCTGAACACACATCAGTGCAGCCGGCGTGGGGAGAAGAGAAAGCGAGAGATCTGGCAACATGAGGGTTGGCAGCCTCTGAAAAGGGGGCAATTAAAGATCGGTGTAGTGCACACCGGCAACCTCAACCACTTGGAGCTTGAGATAGGAGGATTAAGAGTTGGAGGTCAGCCTGGGCTACAAAATGAGTTGTAGGCCAGTCTCAGCTATATAGCAAAACTTGTCTCAAAAACACTTTGGAGGGCTAAAGAGATGGTTCAGTGGTTAGAAGCACTGGTTGCTCTTCCAGAGGACTTAGGTTCAGTTCCCAGCCCCCACATGGCTGTTACCAACCGTCTGCATCTGTAACTCCAGTTCCAGGGGATTCAATGCCCCATTTTGCTCTCTGTGGGTATTCCATGCACAGGTGCATTTACATACATGTAGGCAAAATATTCATACATATAAAATAAAAATTAACAAATAACCACTTTGGGAAGTGGAGGTGGGAAAATCAGGAGTTCAAGACAATGAAACATGCATGCACACACACACACATGCATGCACACACACACATGCACACACATGCATGCACACACATGCATGCACACACACACACGCATGCACACACACATGCATGCATGCACACACACACACACACACACACACACATGCACGCACAAGAAAGAGGGCTGTCCTCCCAGCCATACACATTTCCTCCTTCTAAACAAGCTCAGCTACTAGCATTCTGTGTTGAATCCCACATGGCCCTCTGCTTCCAGCTTTCATAAGACTTTAGGGCTAGCACAGAAGAAAGAGCTTCTCAGCCACCGCAGCATTCAGAGCTGTGTGATCATGGGCAACTTAATCTCTCAGAGACTCAATTTTTTCATCTGTAAAATGGAATCAGCACCCAAAACCACTCTCCGCCTGAGCTGCTGAGTGCTGTGACAATGCCTTTGCCAGAGTATGGCGGCGAAAGGTCAACAATAGGGGCTGGAGAGATGGCACTGCTCTGGTGGAGGACCTGGGTTTGAGAAGACCGGGGTTGGATTCCCACCACCCATGGACTGAACCGTCTTTAAGCCGGGTGTGGTGGCACACGCCTTTAATCCTAGCACTCAGGAGGCAGAGGCAGGTGGATCTCTGTGAGTTCAAGGCCAGCCTTGTCTATAGAGTGAGTTCCAGGCCAGCTGGGGCTATAGGGAGACCCTGTCCCAAAAAAGAAAAAAAAAAGAAAAGTCAACAATAAAAATGTATACAGGCTCCTGGTATCTGCCTCTCTCCACCCCACCTCTGCCTGGTCATACACTCTTTGGGCCACCTTTCTTTCAAATGAGATCTGGCAAGACAATCACATGAGGAGAAAAGCTGGTGTGAAGAAAACCCTTCAAAAATCCTTTATTTCCCCCAATCTGAAGGCTAGCTAGCCAAAGGTCATATGATACCAGGGCATCGTGACACATCGGTTGAGAATCTGTAATGGAACAACACCCCAGGGAACTGCAGACCAAGGAACCACAGCTGGCAAGTCTTTCTCACATGGCAGACTAGATCAATAAAATCTGTTGATCTGGAAATGTCAGAAGGGCAACGGTAAGGACGTATGTTTTGGTGTGTGTATGTGTTCTGCTGGGGAAACAGTTCGTGTTTATCTCTCCTCCTCCCAGTCTCCTAGGATTTACAGCACGGCTTCCCATTAATGATTAACAGAAAATAGGATTGACATGGAGAGCCTGTTTTGCACTGAGAAGCAAAGTAGTCTTGCTGAGACCACGTGACTCGAGATGTACGTACAGGCGGGGACTGAGCGAGTGTGGGGAGAATCCTGGAAAGGCAGGCGGAGCTGCCCTCCTACCTCTTGCTGCCAGAATGAGCATCTTGAACGAAGTTTGAACTGTGCTTGTTGATAGAATAATTAGTCAGGTGCATGCAGATATCATCCTGGGGAGAGAGAGACCAGAGACTGTGTGGTCAGGCTGAAGAGCAGGGCCTCTCGTGTCCTCTCCTGCAAACCCGACCTCCCACACTCCCTGGGGCTTAAAGGGATGGAGAAGAAAGGGAAGTATATGCATACCTAAAAGAGAAAACCAAGGGGGTATGAAGGGGTGTCCTACAGCCTGGAGGATAAGAAACCAATTCTTTCTGAAACTGGGGGCGGGAGTTCCCTATCTGAAGAAAGCTTCAGGAGTCCTGGGAAGACTGGAAGAGGAAGAGACATGAAAGCTCACCCATGACTTCTTCTCTTTGAGCATCTTTGAACTCAAGTTCTGGTGTTGGGAGTAGAGGAAGACCTAGCCGTATAACTCCCAGGCTCACCCCTTCCCAGCTAGGTGGCATTGGACAAGTCCCTTCTTCTCTCTGGGTTTTAATCTCCTCATCTGTAAGATGGGGTAATGGCCCTTATCGTGGAGGATTCCTGGGAGGGGTAAATGAGACCCCGGAGTGTGGAACACAGTAAGTACTCATTCAATGACAGCCAGCTCTGCAATGTCTGAGAATGTCATCATGCTAAGGGACAGGGGGAGGCAGTGTGTCCCCTCAGCTCACCAGGTTGTCTATGCAGGGGTGAGAATAAGAGGTGGTGGCAAAGCGGGCCAGTCCTTCTTTGTACACGAAAACCCTGAGAGGGTCACAGGATGTCACCAGCACATAAATCCGCAGGTCAAACTTGAACCCATCAATGATAAAGGGCTGGGAGAGAAGAGAAGTCGTGCAAGCATAAGAGAAGTTCACATAAGAAGATCGCTAGGTCCCATCCCCTTCTCAGGGAGTCAGCTCCAACACTACCTAGAGGTGTAAAGTGCAGCTTTACCAGGGAAGGGAGCAGGAAAAAGAGACTTGGGCTCTGTAACTTAACAGGTTACTTTGGGGAGCTCACCAAACCATACTATGTCTTAGGTTCCTGAACTACTGGGTGGCATAAGCAACCATCTCCAAGAGATGCCTAAGCAGCTGGGCATGGTGGCACACACCTTTACTCCCAGTACTGAGGAGGCAGAGACAGGCAGATCTCTGAGATTGAGGCCAGCCTGCTCTACATACAGAGGTACAAGCTACCTGGGGCTACAGGGAGACCCTGACTCAAAAACTGAAAAGAAAAAAAAAAAAAAAAAAAGGAGAGAGATATATCTTAGGGACTAAACAAAGTAACATTAAAAGTCCTCCATGACAGGACACAGGGTCACTTGCCAGGGCTGTGTTACAGTTGCAGTTCTACAAGAGCTCTTCCTGCAAGGGTCCCCTGGGCATTTGATCCTGGGGGGCCCAGGGCTTCCCCTTCACCCACACTTCTGGAAGGATCCCTTCCTGCAGTGGGCTATATCACTGTGATCTGTGACCCCCAGTCAGGCAGAGAAGCTGGTTATTATGAACCCTCCAGGATGACTCCCCAAATGAGGCAGAGCCTCCACAAACCATGTTTTCATCCATTTGAGGAAAAGGGTCACCCTACTGAGGCCAGATCAATGCGCAAGCGTACAAAGGTGAGGGACCCTGTGGTCCAGGCACGTTGTACCACTCTCGGTCAGGACACTCAGGGCTGATAAAATTCAAACTCCATCCCCACCGCTGCCCTCCACTGACTTCATTTCACATTCAGTGCCATGGAGCCAGAGCCCGAGGCTGCTCCGGGCAATAAATAAATAATCACAGTGACAAAGTACCTTTGAAATATAGAGCTGACAGATCATATCCTCCCCTGGCTTGATCTCTTTCACTGTCCGGGTGATGAATATACCTTTCCCTTGGCAGCCCGAGTCTGGTTTACAAATGTACGTCTTATTTTTTCTTGACCTGCTGTAAGTCTGCAAATCTCCCCAGCTACCACAGCAGGGAGGGAACAAGATACACCTTTAGCTGGGGAACAGTGAGAAGGCTAACTATGAAATAAAAACAAATACAGGAAGGAAAAGCTGATGAGACAAAGCCCTGGTGTCAAGAGATACACACCCAGGAGTCCTGCAACGAAGGTAGTGCGCAGGAGACGTCTGGGCTTTTTTGTTGTTGTTGTTGTCTTTTCAAGACAGGGTCTCCCTGTAGCCCCAGCTGTCCTGGAACTCACTCTGCAGACCAGGTTGGCCTTGAACTCACAAAGATCCACCTGCCTCTGCCTCCCAAGTGCTAGGATTAAAGGCGTGCACCACCACGCCCGGTCTGGTCTGGGCTTTTAAAGGGAATTCTGGCTGGACTCCATTCCAGCTGTGCAACACTTTACAGGGACTTGGCCCCTTTAAGCCTCATTCCCATCATCTACATAAGGAGGAGACCTATCTTGCATCCTTGAGTTACATGGCATAATTTGGGCAAAGCAATGATATGTGCCAGGTACCTCAGGTAGTCTGATTTGGGTTTGCATAGAGGAGATCTGGAGTGTTGGCTCAAACCCCGATGATGTGACCTGGGCCAACAAACGTCTCTTACCTGTGTCTGGGCCTCAGTGTTTCACTATGACACCTCCACTTCAGCTGGAGTATGGAGGGGGTAAATAACACCTTTCAGGTACATTAAAGAAATCGTACTTAAGGCAAAGGCAGGTGGATCTGTGTGAGTTCAAGTCTAGCCTGGTCTACATAGTGAATTCCAGGCCAACTAGGGCTACAAGGAGACCCTGACTCAAAACAGAAAACACAACAAACAAAAATAAATAAAAATTAAAAACACACAAAAAAAGAAAGTATACTTAGAGGACTGAGGATATAGTTCAGTTGGTAGAGTCCTTGCCTAGCAAGCTGGAGTGCCCTCAGGACCTATAGGCAGAAGGATCACCTTTGAGGCCATTCCTTAGCTACACAGTAAGTTCAAAGTTAGCCTGGGCTATACAAAGTAATGTCTGAAGAAAAAATTGTGGGGCTGGAGAGACGGCCTAGCGGTTAAGAGCGCCAACGGCTCTTACGGAGGACCCGGGTTTGATCCCCAGCACCCACATGGCGGCCGAGGACTGTCTGAAACTCCAATTCCAGGAGAACTCCAGTTCCAGGGGAATCCGACACCCTCTTCTGACCTCTGTGGCATTGCACAACACGGGTGCACAAACCTACATGCAGACAGTACATTGATACACATACAGAAATAAATAAAAAATTTTTAAAAATGTACCTAGAAAAAATAAAGAAACCAGGCTGGAGAGATGGATTAGTAGTTAAGATCACTGACTGACCCTGAAGAAGACCCAGGTTTGGTTCCTAGCACCTAGAGGGCAGCTAATAACCATCAGTAACTCCAGTTCCAGGGGATCTGATGCCCTCTTCTGACCTTCTCGAGCATTGCATGTCACAAGTGCACTTACATACTTGCAGGCAATACATGCATACACATAAAATAAAATAAAAATAATAAAAATAAAACATTTTTAAAGACAAAAAGTATATTATTCAAAAGAAAGAAGAAAGAAAGAAAGAAAGAAAGAAAGAAAGAAAGAAAGAAAGAAAGAAAGGAGCCAAATTAAAGCTAGGCATGGTATATACTTGTAATTCCAGTACTTAGGAGGCTGAATCAAGAAGACTGAAAGTTTGAGACTAGACTTGGCTATACAGTGAGGTCTTCCTTCAAAGACTAACCAAAGAGGGCTAGTGAGTAAGCTCAGGCACTTGCTGCCAAGCCTTATAAACTGAGTTCAATCCTCAGATTCCACGTGATCAAAGGAAAACCAACTCCCAAAGTTCTGTATCTGTTGACCTCCATACATGTGCACACATACAAAGTAATGTAATTCTAAATTTTAAGGGGCTAGAGAGATGGCTCAGTAGTTAAGAGAACTGGCTGCTCTTGCAGAGGACCCAGGTTCGGTTTTCAACACCCACATGATAGCTAACAACCTTTCATAACTCCAGTTCCAGAGGAATTTGACACTCTCTTCTGACATTTGACACTCTCTTCTGGGCACTGCACAACATGGGTACACTTACATACATACGTGCAGGAGATATGCTCATACACACAAAAATAATAAAAATAAAGAAAGAGAGAAAGAAATTTTAAAAGATTCCAGCGTGGTGGTGCACGCCTTTAATCCCGGCACTCTTTAAGGCCAGCCTGGTGTACACAATGTGTTCTAGGCCACCTGGGGCTACAGAGATCTCCTGTCTCAAAAAACAAAAACAAGGGTTTGGAGAGCTGGCTCAGCGGTTAAGAGCTCCTGCAGAAGCCCAGGGTTTGATTCCCAGCACCCACATGGTGACTAACAACTGTCCATAAATCCAATTCCAGGGGAATCCAATGCCTTCTTCTGACTCTGAGCGCATTGCACAACATGGGTGCAATTCACTCATAAACATAAAATAAAAACAATAAATAAAATACTTTTTAAAACAAAAAAAAAAAAAGAAAAAAGGAAATAAAGCAAATTAATGGGGTTATGTGTCTCGGTCTTGCTGCTCTTCTTGTTTTGTGTTTTAACTTGAGGGAATCTTCTGACCACTGGGGAAGTCAGTTAACAGTGCTCCACAATGGCCATGAATCTGGAGGCTTCAGTTAACTGGCAAACCCGCTTCCTTTGAAGTTACTGCCAAGTCCTGGAAATTGTTCCGGACAAGCTACAGAGAGCCTGGGACCCCTGGAGCTCTTAGTTTGGAGAAGCCTGGGTAGAGAGGGGAAGATGGAATTCTAGCCATGTGAGTATCATTCGGATGGCAAGAGTTCTCCATAGCCACCACCCTTCACAACCTCTGATCAGACCCAACATGGCCATATCACCTAATATTTCTTCTGTTTCTTGGGGCAGGATCCAGAGAACTACATATTCCAGGAAAGGATGTCTAGTTTTGAATGGACAAAATGATATTCAAGAAGGTAGAGAGCAGGTGGCCATCCATGGCACCGCTCTCCATGGGACAGGGGCTAAGCAGCCCTCTCGGCTCCCACTCTGGGTGCTAACCACAACCCCAGTTTCTCTGGAGACACCCATCTCCTTAAAAATTCAGAAACTGCCTAGTCAAGTGGCTGGAACGAGTTCAAAATCAACAACTTTCACGGTCAGAACAAACTCTCATGCCAACTGTGGGTACAACCTCCAAGGCACCCAGCCCTTAATTGTCATCTCATTTTACAGGCAAAGCCTGCGTTTGCTCAGCCTTGGACACACCCTTTATCCTTCTTCTTCCTGAACAGTAGCAAGAAACATAGGCAGTCTTATGGTAGGGGAAAGTAGCAGCCAGGAAATCAGGACAGGAAGGAAAAAATCAAAATAGGGAGTAGGGAAGAAGGAAGTGGGGGGGGAGAAGGAAGTGTGGGGGGGTACTCACTCAGCAGGAAGACACCAGGTCCTAGGGAAAAAATGGAAGTCCTTGGGGAATGTCTTTAACATCCGGCTCATATTCCGGGCCAGCAAGTCTTTGCGGCAGATTTCACTCATCCCAGGGAAGTGATTGATTTTCTGCAAAAGAAGCCAAATTCATGAAGAGGTCAGGCCAGGTGAGAGTGGGGATAGTGGAGTGCCCTGAGATCCCTTCAGGAGACAAGTGATAAAAATGGGGCCCCCACTGGGCAGATGCCACACTTCAACTGAGGAAAATACCTGGTAACTCTTCATTTCTATCACCCGTTCCAGTGACACCGAGTAGTCGGTCCAGTAGAGAGTCCAGTCATCGTTTTCACCTCCCTCTTGAAGGCCATACTGCTGGGCTGCCCTGCGCACTGCAAAGGAGTTGAAGAAAGAAAGGTCTGTTAGGCAAGGAAGCAGGGAAGAGCTCTGTGTGGGGAGGGTTCTTTCTTAGGTATTATTCTCAGACTGTATAATGGAGTGAGAGCGACTGGAAGCCATCCTGTCTTGTGGACACACCGAGAAAGAGTATGAAGAGTAGAAAAGGCTTTGAGAAACATATCCCAGGCTATGTTGGATGAGTGTTTGACCTAACCTAGCTTCCCTTCTCAGGAAGCAGGCCTCTGGCTTTCCTCCAAATGCTAAGCCCTGAATGCCCAGGGAATGTAAAGCAATCCTTAACTATAATCTAGAGCCAGGCTTAATTAGTGATGTAAATTGGTGAGGAAAAAAATTAGACCATGGATTTCAAAATCACACAAAGGCTATCATATACTTGTTCCCTGGCTCTGGTTAGTGTTAAGAGCAGGCAGCTGACTCTTTTAAGAGCCTGGGAAGGAAGAGGTGTCTGCAGTAACCAGGAGAGTCCAAATGGAGCCCAAGGCTTGAATTTGAATTTAAAGTACACTCTAACAAAGTGAGCCTGTAGGTCATGTTCAGCCCAGGTTTGTAAGTATCTACAATAAGACAATCACCACCTATAAGAGTTGTAAATAATATGAGCATTCAGGAGTCTGAGGCAGGAGGATCCATGTGAGCTCAAGGCTACTTTGGGTGACGAATTGAGTTCCAGGCTAGCCTGAGCTACATAGTGAAATCTTGTCATCACGAATAAATAAGACTCCAGATGGTTTAATTCATATCATCGTGGCCCAAACTCATGATTCTTGGACTAAGGTTCCCAGCCTTCTCCAATAATTTAGGGAACCAGGAGAACCAAGGACCAGGATTTGGAAACACTCTTTTTTTATCCTCAAGCATATATACCCTGAAGAGGAAACAGGAAATCCCCACCACAAACCCCTTGTACAAAGATGCTCACCACTCTCATACCGGCAGTTGGATAGATTGATCACCAATCATCTGGAAAAGAGAAAAAGGAAAGCACCAAGACAGAAACAGACACGCTGGCCAGAACAAGGGACGGGCACCAGAAACACCCTGCCCTGCCCCACGTGGAGCTCCGTGGAGCCCCAGCCACCTCACTAAGCCTGCAGGGTATTTTTTTATCATTGAGGATGTGGATGCAGGGGGTGCAGAGTGGCATAAACCATGGAGTCCCAGGGCGGTCGCTCTGCCTGTGAGGGCTTTCTGTATTAGAATTGCAACTATTCTTGCTTGCAGGTCATAAGAATATCATTACCTCCTTTATTTCTTTATAGTACTGGGACTTGAACCGAGGACCTCCCACATGCTAGGTAAGACTTTAACGCTAAGCTGCAACCCCCCTAGCTGCCCCCAGCATTTTGCTCCAGGGACAGGATTTTTTTTTTAATCTTTTTGGTTAAAATATTATTCCTTTCTCCCCACTAAGGGAAGCTTTTAAAAGTAAGGCATGGCAAAATATCAAACAAGAACAGGTATGTACAAACTGCAGGCAGATCTAGAAGAAAGTCACTATAGTCCTATGATACTGAAAGTATGTGAAATTCCCAGGACAAAGAAGTGCATATATATATATTATTTACGGTAGAGAGGGAGAACGCAGTCTCTGACTACCACAAATTATGCAGTCAAGTTTCCCGCATTTGGGGAACTCGCAGGGGTCAGCACATCCAGAGTGCAATGGATGAGCCTCGCCCTGGGAAAACCACCTTCGTGATCATGGTATCTCCTCTGCCAGGTAAGTACAGAAGTGCTTATATTATGCAAGGAAATTTTTCTTACTCTTTCTGCAAGGAGATGTTTTCCCACCCATTCTTTAAAAAGCATTGTGAACATAAACAGAATGAAAACGAGAACAGGGTGTGAGTCTACATTATCCACACCGTTACTCCAGCCCATAAAACAGACCATTAAAATCGTTAGGTTCCTTTTATGTGAGCCGAAAGAGGTGATGGTGACAGTCTCAGCACACAGTGTCTCTTTTTCCTCTCCTTATCAGGCGAGGTCCCTCCCTCCTGCTCCTCTTTTCTTATCAACACTGCCCTCAACCCTCCATCTTTCGATCCTAACCTTTTTTTCCTCCTCTTCTTGTCGTGGTGCTGGGCATTGTGAAGTTTCGCGTCTGTTTGCTCTCTCACAAAAGCCAGGGTGATGATTTTTTTTTTTCTTTCAGATTTTCTAAGGAACTGTTCCTCTTTTCCGAGTTTAGCCCTTCACTCTCCGAAGTCAGGCACTGGAGCTTCTACCTGGCCGGAGAGGAGCATCTGGGGAAATACCAGCCCTCCCCTGGAGAAAGGACAGAAAGAACAGCAGTTACATGGACCCGCCTGCAGGGGGATCCCCGCCCTTGCTCATCCGGGTGTGAACCAGGGTTCCAAAACTGGCTATAGTTAAAAAAAAAAAACAACAACACTAAAAAACTAAACAAAATTACCTCCCCACCTCCAATGTTGTGCAAGCTCAGGGAAAGAGCTCGGTCCACCGTTTGCCGTGGACTCTGACCTTGGGGAGTCACTTAGCCAACCCTGGCCTTGGTTTTAGCCCCCCGGGGTTTTCAGGAGGCTGAGATGCTATGCATGGCATTGCCTGGTAAACAATCTTATAATTAAGGTGAATGGGTGTCTGGAGACAGCCTCAGAACCAAGCCTCAAGCCTTCCTAGCAGAGGGACCCAGTCCCAAGGGTGCAGCAGAGGTACACCGAGGTCTGTTAACTGTTTCAGTGCCCCATTCAGTCTCAACACATGGCAAGTTGAAGGCATGAAAATTAATGCAATTGTTGCTTATGGGAGTGCAGGGCTGACGTGGAGGTGACGGAATATAAGATTCAAGCCCAGGGCCTGGTGTAGATGTTCAGGAAGCCCAACCCCAGAAAAACCTATCACATTACCCCATCACTGCTTTATATAAAAACCAAGACCAGGGCTGGAAAGATGGTTCAGTGGTTAAGAGTGCAACTGCTCTTGCAGAGGACCCTGGTTCAATTCCCAGCACCCACATGGCGGCTAAGAACCGTCTTTAACTCCAGTTCCAGGGGAATCCGACACCCTCTTCTGGCCTCCGTAGCATTGCACAACAAGGGTGCACAAACCTACAATGCAGACACTACACTCATACACATAAAAAAAATAATAAATAAATTTTAAAAACCCAAGACCAAATCACAAAACACTTCCAGAAATGTTCTTTTCCTCCTCAGACCCACAAAACTATTTTTCTTTCTTTTCTTTTTTCTTTCTCTTCCTCTTTCCTTTCTTCTCTCCCTCCCTTCCTTCCTCTTTTCCTTCCTTTCCCTCCCTCCTTTCCTTCCTTTCTTTCCCTCCCTCCTTTCCTTCCTTTCATCTATCTATCTATCTATCTATCTATCTATCTATCTATCAATCATCTATCTATCTATCTATCTATCTATCTATCTACTATCTTGTTTTGTTGACGTGGGTCTCATTATGCTGCCCAGGGTCATCTGCAATTTGCAAACCTTCCTTACCTTCCCATGTACGGAGGTTACAGTTATGCATCAACATACCTGGCTTAAATAGCTCTTTTAAAGAAAATGGATTGGGCCGGGTGTGGTGGTGCACACCTTTGATCCTAGCACTTGGGAGGCAGAGGCAGGTGGATCTCTGTGAGTTCAAGGCTGGCCTGGTCTACAAAGTGAGTTCCAGGACAGCTGGAGCTACAGGGAGACCCTGTCTCAAAAAGACCAAAAAAAAAGAAAAGAAAAAGAAAATGGATCTAGGGGCTGGAAAGATGGCTCACCCACCCGTTAAAACCACTGGCTGCTCTTGCAAAGGACCTAGCACCACATGGCGGCTAACAACCACCCATAACTCCAGTTCTAGGGGAATCCAACACTCTTTTCTGACCTCCATGAAGCGTGCACACACTTACAGGCAATACACTGATATGCATAAAATAAAAATAATAAATAATTTTGTAAAGAAAGAAAATGGATCTAGGGATTGGAGAAATGGCTCAGCAGCTGAGAGCAATAGTTGCTCTTTCAGAAGAACAGGGTTCAGTTCCCAGCACCCACATGGTAATTCCAGTTCCAGGGGAATCCAACACCTTCTTCTGGCTTCCACAGGCATTGCACGACATGGGAGAACTTAAATAAATGCAGGCAAAATGCTCATACACATAAATAGCTGGGCGGTTAGCCTGCACATGCCTTTAATCAAGAGGCAAAGGCAGGCAGATCTCTGTGAGATTGAGGCCAGCCTGGTCTACATAGTAAGTTCCAGACCAGCTGGAACTCAAAAAGACATAAATTTAAAAATAAATTTAAAAATGGCTCCAATGTTCTGTGGTCACTGCTCCTTAGGACTGTGCTCAGTCTGCCCCTGTGCACCCAGGTCTTCCCCACCCTATTCCTGTCAATTTCTTTGTATCCAAGGCTCCTGGGACTACAAAGCCAGTTTCATGGTGCCCTCCCTTCTTCTCTTTACCCAATCTCCTCACCACCTCAGTCCCTCTCTTTTGATTCCCACAGCCCTTCTGCTACTTAATGCCTGTTCTGTCATTGCACACTGTGGATTATTTAAAAAGAAATTAATATCTTTTTTGTTATTATTTATTGAAGCTATGTTTCAGGGCAAAGTAGACATCACCTGTGACTTTGACCCATTTGTGAATTCTCTTTTGTTCTTAACTGCTGATCATAATTAATCTGATATCACTTTAACCAATTTTGTTATCTTCTTTCTGCCCACTTAATAGTACATCATAAACAGGGGCTGGAGAGATAGCCTAGCGGTTAAGAGCACTGACTGCTCTTGCAGAGGACCCTGGTTCGATCCCCAGCACCCACATGGCGGCTGGGAACCATCTGTAACTCCAATTCCAGGAGAACTCCAGTTCCAGGGGAATCCGACACCCTCTTCTGACCTCTGCGGCATTGCACGACACGGGTGCACAAACCTGCATGCAGACAGTACATTCATACACATACAAAAAATTAAAAAATAAAAAAATTACATCATAAACAACCTTTTATGTTTACAAAGTTTGCATCTTCCTAGTATTTTATCAGTTTTTATATTTTCATTTATTTTCTATGTATGGGTATATTAGAAGACAATTTTCAGGAGTCAGGTCTCTCCTATTCTGTGTGTTCCAGGGACTGAATGCAGGTCATCAGCCTTGGTGACTAGTGCCGTTAGCCACTGAGTCATCTCTCTGGCTGTTATGTTCCTAGTTTTTGCTCTTTTTTTTTTTTTTTTTT
>VZQC01014131.1:66724-101299 GCA_009823505.1 Rhizomys pruinosus | reverse complement strand
TGGCTTTTTTGTTTGTATGAGACAGAATCTTACTATATAGCCCTGGCTGTCCTGGAACTCCCTATGTAGACCAGGCTGGCCTTGAACACACAGAGATCTGCCTGCCTCTGCCTCCGGAGCACTGGGATTAAAGGTGTGTGCCACCATGCCTGGCTTGAGATGTTGTTTTCTTTTTTTTTTTCTTTTTTTTTAATTTTATTTATTTTTTTATGCTACGGAGGTCAGAAGAGGGTGTCAGATTCCCCTGGAACTGGAGTTTTAGGCAGTTCTCAGCTGCCATGTGGGTGCTGGGGATTGAACCTGGGTCCTCTGCAAGAGCAGTTGGTGCTCTTAACCGCTAGGCCATCTCTCCAGTCCGAGATGTTATTTTCAACTTAAAAAAATTTTTTTTTTATTTTTGTACATGTATGAATGTACTGTCTGGTTGTAGGTTTGTGCACCCGTGTCGTGCAATGCCGCGGAGGTCAGAAGAGGGTCTCGGATTCCCCTGGAACTGGAGTTCTTTTCTATCTATCACCCTTCTCTCCTGACCACACGACGTCTGCAGTTACCAGTTTTTTTCCAGTATACTATGACTATATAAGCAAATGGTTTGTGTTTGTTTTTCTTTTGCAGTACTGGGGATTGTGCTAGGTAAGTGTTCTACCACTGAGCTCCACAGCAGTGTCCCTCTTCCCCCATTTTTTTCAAGCAGCTTTGAATTAGAATAAAAGGTACTTCCCCTAGGGCTGACTGAACCCTAAGCTAATAGAGTGCTCTACTATCAAGCCAAACCATAGTCACCCCCCCCAAAAAAAAGCATTTTAATTTTCTGATTTCAGAACAATGGTTAGAATTAACCCAACTAAACCCAGACCGGCCTCAAATTTGCTATGTAGCCAAGAAAGAACTTGAACTGAACCTCCTGCCTCCACCTCCCAATCCTTAGGATTACAGGCATGGATCACCCAGTTTATGTGGTACTGGGGATGGAACCCAGGAAAGCATATAGAGCATTTTCTAAATTCTTATGAAATTCTGGAATATTGCTGAAGAAAGTCTAGTTCAACTACCTATTTATTCTTAGAAGAGGTTTTTGCTCAGCCAAGTTCACATTCACATCAACTGTCTGCACTAGGGGAGGGAAAATGCATGTATTTAGAGAGCAAGTCACAGAAGCCAGGACCCAAATCCCAGCTTCTTGTTCCCCTAATAAGCTTTCTTTTACCAAAGACAGCAGGCAGACTAATGTACTAACTCCTTTGGAGAACTCAAAAAAGACTAGAGCCAGGTATGGTGCATACCGACAATCTCAACACTAAGGATGTTAAGACAGAGAGACCAGAAGTTTAAAGCTGGCCCGAGTTACACAGCAAGACCCCGTTTCTACCATTTCTAAAAAAAATAAATAAATAAAAATAAAGAGCTGTGTTACTAATGTAACAAACTTGAACAGAAAATAAATATCCCTGGCTTTTTGTGATAACATAAGAACTGTTCAGCTCAACTTTTCTAAGACAGTGAACACTGACCTTTTCTTCTCTTTTAGCATGAGTTTGACTTTGAGACCTCTAAGCCAGAAGTAACCAAATCCCAGACAGCGTGAAGGTGCCCTTTTTTGGCCACCAGGGGGAGAGAATGAGCACTTGCATGGCCCTAGCAAACACTGCTGGTTTGATAGGAATAGAGGAGGGTCCACGTCTCCTTTCTATTTTGGGAGGCTAGGGGTTGTTTTTTATTTTTTTTATTTTTTTTTGAGAAAGCGTCTCATGTAGCCAGGCTAGCCTCAAACTCAGTATGTAGCTGAGACTTGCCTTGTTTCCTGACCACCCTACCACCACCATCCCGGCCCGACTTCTAAGTGCTGGGATTCCAAACACCCACTACCACACAGGGCTTTATGTCCACTTGTAAAGAACTATACACATTGATGATTCTCCTCCTCCAGGCAGTGTTCCAAAGGGCAGAAAAATACTTAGTGCTTTCTTTTGAAAGCTTGAATGAATATACGTGTCCTGTAAACAGGAGGAAAGAATGATTTGATGGTTGAATAATAAGGATGATGGAGGAACGTGTTTCAAGGATTAGCCAAGCTCTTTAATCTCTGTGATTCGTGTACTCTTGTCTTCCGATCTTTAGGACGACATATAGAGCTGAAGGCTCTCCTATAGTCTAGTCTGCCTGCGGCTTCCTACTCCTTTCCCGAAGAATAATGGGTTTCCTTCATGCATTCTCCTTTCATCTTTTTGTCCTAATTTCTCTACTAGAAGTATCCTTCTGAAGGTCTCCAATGGCTAGCTGTTGAAAAAATATGTCGACTGGATAAGAGACAAAGACAAAACAATGTAGTGAGAGCTCTGGATCTAGCCTGGTTTGGCCTTCTGATTACGGCACAAGAACCCAGGCTATCATTCCCTCATTATTCTCTTCTCTGTGACTACAACTCCATCAGGATAAAAACTTCACATCAGAGCCCTACTTTGAACCCGCACATGCCTAGAAATTCTATAAATCCCAGCAATCAGGAGGCTGAGGCAGAAGGAAGGCTGAGGAGAGAGACGGCTTGGTGACAAGTTCCAGATCAGACCGAGGAACAAGGCAAGACTCTGTCAGAGAAAGGAGGCGATAAAAGACCTAGTGATTACCCTGAATCTCCCCAGTAACCCAAGACTTGATGAGAATAATGGGCCACATTTACAGGAAGCACTAACAGTCTTGCTTACTATGATGCCATCTTTTATCTTGCTAGAAACTGAGGAATTCTGCAACACTGAGAGATGCAATTTTCAAGTCAGGGTCATGGCCAGCTATTTACCATCCACAATACCCAGGGAACTACTAGCGAATATAGAGTTAGATCCACATCCCGATTGTGTTTCTTTTCTTTTTCACAGGGTCTCACAATGTAGCCCAGGCTGATGTCAAATTTGTAATCCTCCTGCCTCAGCCTCCTAAACAGCTGGAATTACAATCGAGTGACACCATACAATGTAACTACCACTTTCTGCAATGGTGATTGTGGGTGAGTACCCTTGCGTCATTTTTTTTTTTTTTTTTTTGGTCCTTTTGAGGACAGGGTCCCCTGTATCCCAGCTGTCCTGGAACTTACTCTGTGACCGTAACAGCTGGCCTTGAACTCACAAGATCCAACTGCCTCTGCCTCCCGAGTGCTAGGATTAAAGGCGTGCCACCACAGGCCCGGCTTTTTTTTTTTTTTTGGACAGTACCCTTGCGTCTTTATACTTGTTCCCTTGTAAATAAAACAAGGATAGGCGCTGGAGAGGTAGCCTAGCGGTTAAGAGCACCGACTGCTCTTGCAGAGGACCTGGGTTCGATCCTAGCACCCACAATGGCGGCTAAGAACCGTCTGTAACTCGGCATTCCTAGGAGAACTCAGTTCCAGGATCCGAGACACCCTCTTCTGACCTCCCGCGCATTGCACGACACGGGTGCACAGCCTACAGGCAGACAGTACATTCATACACATACAAAAATAAAAAAAATAAATAAAACAAGGATAATAATGTTCATCTTACAAGGTAGTTCTAAACATTGAGCTGCTCTTTTTTTTTTTTTATTTATTTTTTTTTTTGGTCTTTTTGAGACAAGGTCTCCCTTTAGTCCCAGCTGGCCTGGAACTTGCTATGTAGTAGACCAGGCTGGCTTTGAACTCACAGAGATCTGCCTGCCTTGGCCTTCTGAGTGCTGGAATTAAAGGCATCCATCAGGTGTGGTGGCGCATGACTTTAATCCCAGCACACAAAGGGCAGAGGCCTTAGTTCAAGGCCAGCCTGGTCTACAGAGTAAGCTCCAGGCCAGCTGGGACTAAAGGGAGACCCTGTCTCAAAAATACAAAAAAATTAATAAAAAAATAAAGGTGTGCACCACCACACCCGGCTGAGCTGCTCTTTCTAATGCTCTTAAAGCAGTGCTTGGTTCAAAATGGGCTTCACATTGTAAAGTGAGACTACGGGGGTGGGGCTCAGTGTTTGAGCATTTGCCCAGGACCTTGGGTTGGATCCCCAGCACCACAGAACGATGATGATAATGATGGTGGTGGAGGTGGTGGTGGTGCTGATGATAGGATTGGTGTAAATACTAAATAATTTCCTGGAGTGCCCGGAAACAGTAATTAATGAACATTCGCTCTCTTCCCCTTTCATTCTCACAAATGGAAAGGTTATATTTTCCAAATATATTTTCTGTATAGGTCTCAAATCCTATGGAACTTTCTCAAGATTAAGCGTATTTCTTCAAGATGGATGGAAAAAAGAAAAAAAAAAAATTGGAAAGAGGATGGGGGCATCGCCTGCACAGGGTAATTATCCCAGGCGTGAAAAACGAAGTGTCTTTTTGGAAGACTTCTTCAAAGGAAGAAAGGGAATGAAAAAGGGACCCAAGAGGGAGGAAGAAAGGAAGCGAAGAGTTCAGCTAAGTATCTAAAGAACTGCTCCCAGGTGGCACTGGGTGTGGGAAACAAGAAAGGGCGGCCTTAACACCAGGGACTGAGAAGTGATGAACTACCAAGCCGGAGGTGGGGGGCTGGCATCCAGGAAGGCCATCAGAATGGCAGAGGGGTCGCCCCGTGGAACTGGGGCCTGTTGGGGTAAAGGGACGTGTGGAGCCAGGTGTTCAGGAGTGACCCACTCAGGAGGCCGCGGCTTGGGACCAAGCTTCTGAGCGTCCTTACCCGCGACTTCTGCGGCCCCAGCTCACCGGAGCTCTGGGCTCCGCTCCCTCGCAACCACAGCGGCTCGCCCTCTCAGCCGTGGCGACGAGAGCCAGACTTCCATTGGCTGCCAGACTCCCGACCCCACCTCAACCCGCGCCCCTCCTAACCTTGGGTCTGCCGGGCCCTTATATTTGCATATAAGGCCTCCCAGGCTCTCGATTGGCCCCTGCGGCAGGCGCCCTGCTCCCCTGGTCCAGAATCTAACCGTCCCAGCTGCCCTATGGGTAGCGCCCAGGTTGTCCTTGGAGACGCTGGGGACACACGGGCTGCGCTCCCTAGCACGAGGAGCGCGACTACGGCACCCCCCACCCCACCTTGCCCATACCACACCCCTACTTCCCTGGTCGTCCACACCGTGATCAGCCTCCTGCTCCCGCCCTGCAGGTCTGCCGGGGTGGGGACACTTCGAATTTTCTGGCGACAGGACTTATCCAAGATCAGGAGCAAGATGCTCCGTGGAAGAGCACTGGACTGAGGGGACGAAATCAGAATTTCAGACATATTTGTACCTGTGGAACCTTGGGCCACCTACCTTAGCTCTCTGATGCTTAACTTCTTTAACAGTTAAATGGGTATTACGAACCTATAATGAACCTCTCAAGTTTACTGAATCACGACAGCACTTCCAAAATTTGGAGGTTCATAGATTTCCACTGAACTGACCAGTACAAGAGGGCTACCCAAATTGGCTGAAGAGTCAGTGAGACTCCAGGGGTCAGTGATCTTGTCACCATCATTTGAGTGTATTGTGGATTGGATTCGGCTAGTCTTCTTAGTTTCCTCCTGTCTTAACCAATCTTGCTACCTGCAAAGACTGACAGAAAAAAAATTTTTTTCCTGCAAGGGTTAAATTAGGATTTAGTGAAACAAAGGATCTATTTGAAGCTACTGTGGTTTTATTAATTTTATTTTGTTATATATCTCCCCCCTCCCCCGGTATTTTGTTTTGAGACAGGGTTTTAGCATAACCCAGGCAGACCTGGAATTCCTGGTCCTCCTCCCTCCACCTCTGAGGTGCTGGGATTACAGGCATGGACCACTACATCCCAGTTTTTGCAGCACTGAAGCTTGTGGCTGGCCTAGATCTCACTATGTAGACCAGTGGTCTCAATCTCACTGAGTGCTGGGATTAAAGTTGGTTCCCTTTCGTTCTTAATTTTTCAAGTGTTCAATTTGAGGTCACTGAAATGTGGCCATTCTCGTGGTAAAGATTCAGTACCGAGAAGTAAGATGATCGATCTTTACTGAGCCTTTGCAAGTCACTTGAGAGTAAGGTAAACAAGAGAAACAGCTTCTTTTCTGAAACCTGTCCCTGTAAGTACTGAGAGATGAAACAAGAACCACCCATCTGATGTGGAGCCTGTCCCATTAATCCAAGAAACTTTCCTGGAAAGCTTTAGCAGATTCATGGGAGCATCCAGCCATAAGTGTGTCCTGGACTTCTTGTGTTGTAATGGGGAACATGCAGGTGAAGGGGGTGGACATCAAGACAGGAGAGGGGGTACACAACTGTAATCTGTTACCCCAGGCTGAAGTAGGAGGCTTTCAGATTTGAGACTAGCCTGGGCTGCAAATCAAGCTCTTGTCTCAAAGACAAAAAGCAAAACAAAACAAAACAAGAAATCCACCAACAGAGCCCAAGGCCAGAAGGCATTGAGGCCTCGCCCCTGAAAGGGTGACCTCATCTGCATTGCTTTGCCACATGGGCTTTGTCCAAGAGTGCCGTGTGGGTCCCTAGAAGGCTCTATTTCATGTTTTCAAACCCCTCCATAACCACACATAAGACAGTGACCCAAACTGCCTCTAGCTCTGTCTCAGAGCGAGCTACACCAGATATATAAAGAAATTTTATTAGAATTTCTCTTATCTGAATAAAGCAGCTTCTAGAAACTGTCTAAGGAGAAGGCATGTTTATCAGAGACACTTTCTTCTTGGATACTCTAGAAAGATTGTTGGCTTGGCGATATAGCTTAGTGGTGGAGTGCTTACCTAGCAGGCACAGGACCCTAGACTTGAGCTCTAGCACTGGGGGAGGTCAGTGTCAGTAGCTAGTAATGAACCTTTTTTTTTTTTTAATTTTTTATTTATTTCTATATGTGTATGAATGTACTGTCTGCATGCAAGTCTGTGCACCCGTGTCGTGCAATGCCGCGGAGGTCAGAAGAGGGCGCCAGATTCCCCTGGAACTGGAGTTCTCCTGGAATTGGAGTTTCAGACGGTTCTCAGCCGCCATGTGGATGCTGGGGATCGAACCCGCGTCCTCTGCAAGAGCGGTCGGCGCTCTTAACCGCTAGGCCATCTCTCCAGCGTCTGAAGAGTTACTCTCTGCTGGGCTGGTAGACTAAGCTCCTGGCAGCACAGGATATTCCCTTCTCACCTGCTGACCTGCAAAGGCAGGAGGCTGGAGGCAGCGGCCAGTTTAGCCCTGAGGACACTGGCAGCCTGTGACCTGACGCTAACATTCACCCTAGAGTGAATACAGGGACCAAGATGGACTCAATGGCCCATCTGCTGCACTTCCAGAAACCTCTATGCCATCCGTTCCTCTCCCCTCATCACTAACTAACCCGTCTTGGCCCTGAGGGCCCAGGTGACCGCCATCAATTGGCACTCAGCAGATGCCTCCCTAGGACCAACTGCTCCGCCTCTTCTCTCCTCCCCCAGCCCATCCTTTTCTTTCCCTCCTCTTTAACCGATCTGCTCCATCAGGCTCAGGCTCCAATTTCCCTGCCCCTATGTCCCTCTGGAGTGATATTGTGATGGAAATGAAGGAGAGGATGCTGGAAGGATAGGCAAGAATTTATGGCTTCCAAGAGGGTCTCCATTAAAATCCTTGACAACTGGTTATTTATGAGAGAGCTGGCTGTCACGGGAGCTAATAGGCCAGGGTCTGGTCCTGCTGCCCTTTCAGGGGTAGTGACAGAAGCAAAGAAGGTGAGCCATAGAGGTGTCCGTCCCTGCTGTTGCCCAAAGCAGGCTTCAACAGTCAGGCATACTCGCAGGCCCAGAAATCTGAGAACATTGGTGATTTGTGCTAGGCAAACCAGGGACAGCAAAGCCAGCTGGGTGTAAAGTCACCGGCCTGAAAAGCTAGGAACTCTGAGACTGAAGCAGGATTGAGAATTCAAGAGCCTGGATTTCATAGCAAGCTCCAGGCCAGACTCATCTACAAAGGGAAACCCTAGCTCAAAACGAAACACACACACACACACACACACACACACACACACACACACACAAAACTAGAGCGGGTATGGTGTTACATACCTGTAATCACAGCACTCAGGAAGCAGAGATGGGAGAATCTGAAGCTCAGAGCCCCCTCAATTTGAGGCCAGCCTGGATACTAAGACCTTGAAAGAGGGAGGAGGGGAGAGAGAAGAATAAATACCCACTTTGCAAATGCTAAGGGATTTTTTTTTAGGCCTAGGTGTGAAAGACTAAAATAGAGTACCAGAGGGTCTCTCCAGCTGTCAAAATATTTGAACTGGATATCCTCTTCTGAACTCTACCTCAGAGTCAAGAGTGTGTGAGGAAGAAAGACAGAACAACAACAAAAAAGGACAAAAGTAAGTCCTAGGCCTGAGCCTGTTATTTTCCTCGTTGCTGTGGTCTTAAGGCACCCACCTGACTCAATAAATATCTTGAAACAACAAGGAACAGTAAAAGCTCTTTGATCGGCTGCTGACAAGCAAGCTCTTTTCCTCAGTTTAGGACTCTTTCAAGTAGTTACTTACAAAAGGAGACCCTGCTTCTGATCCCTGAAGCAAGGCCCATCCCGGCAAGTCAAAATAAAGTCTTGGTAGATGTGCCAAGCCAACGATGCTGAGGTGAAATTTTGCATACCACAGATTTTGTTATTGCTGCTGTTAAATCTGTAATACATGGAGGGGTATTGTAGAAATATATACAGTTGGACTGGGGAGATGGCTTGATCCCCAAAGTGCCTGCCACACAAACATAAGGAACTGAGTTTCACCCACACAAAAAGCTAGGCATGGTGATGCATCCTGTAACCCTAATGCTAGGGAAGCCAGAGACAGGAGGATGTTCACAGCTTGCTGGCTAGCTAATCTTGTCCCATCAGTGAGCGTCAAGTTCAGAGACAGACCCTGTCTCAAAACATAAGATGGAGATAGGCTGGAGAGATAGTTGAGCGGTGCAGGGACTGAAGCTTGGATCTCTGGAAACCCACATAAACGCTAGTCAGTGGGTATGGCTGACCACATGTAATTCTAGCATTGGAAAGTGGAGACAGGGTATGAACAGAACAAGCTGGCTAACAAGACTAGCCATATCAGTGAGCTCTGGAAATGCTGGTCAGTGGGTATGGCTGGCCACATGTAATTCTAGCCTTGGAAAGTGGAGACAGGGTATGAATAAAACAAACTGGCTAACAAGACTAGCCATATCAGTGAGCTCTGGGTTTGATTGAAAGACCCTGCCTCAGTGAATAAGATGGAAGAGCAGTTGTGAATGATTTCTGACATCAACTTCAGGCCTGTACATGTGTGTGCACACATGGACACACACATCCATACAAGAGCCCATGCACATGCAAAAACATGCAATAGATAGCCAGGCGTGGTAGCACACACCTTTAATCCTAGTACTTGGGAGGCAGAGGCAGATGGATCTTTGTGAGTTCAAGCCCAGCCTGGTCTACAGAGTGAATTCCAGGACAGCTGGGGCTGCAGGGAGACCCTGTCTCGAAAAGACCAAAAAAAAAAAGAAAGCAGGCTGAGNGTTACAGAAGGTTGTTAGCTGCTATGTGGGTGCTGGTAACTAAACCCAGATCTTAACTATTGAACCATTTCTCCAGCCCATAAGCTAGACTTCTAGTCCAAGAAGGGGTCCTGAAGACTCTACCCTCCTAAACTGAGTAAGGGCATGAGAAGCTTGTCTGTCTCCTTCCTTCTTCCCCTCTTCCTCTCTCTGCCTTTCTGCCTTCCTCCATGCTATGACATGACAGGAAAGCCCTTGCTAGATGCTAGCACTTTGCTCATAGACTTCCCAGCCTGCAACACTCTTCTTTATACCCAGTCTCAGGTAATCTGCTATAGTAGCACAAAATGGATTAAGAACCACTCTGGGGCTGGAGAGATGGCCTAGCGTTTAAGAGCGCAGACTGCTCTTGCAGAGGACCTGGGTTTGATCCCCAGCACTCACATGGCGGCTGAGAACCGTCTGTAACTCCAATTTCAGGAGAGCTCCAGTTCCGGAACTCCAGTTCCAGGGGAACCCAACACCCTCTTCTGACCTCCACGCCATTGCACAACATGAGTGCACAAACCTACATGCAGACAGTACATTCATACACATAAAAAAATTAATTAGGGGGCTGGAGAGATAGCCTAGCGGTTAAGAGCGCCGACTGCTCTTGTAGAGGACCCGGGTTTGATCCCCAGCACCCACATGGCGGCTAAGAACCATCTGTATCTCCAATTCCAGGAGAACTCCAGTTCCAGGGGAATCCGAGACCCTCTTCTGACCTCCAAGGCATTGCACAACACGGGTACACAAACCTACATGCAGACAGTACATTAGTACACATAAATAAAAATAAATAAATAAATAAAATAATTAATTAATAAAAAATAAATAAAATGGAGGTGTCTTAAAAAATAAAAAAAGTGTACAATCACAGAGTATAGATTCTTACCAATCAGACAATCACAGAGTACAGATTCTTAACAATCAGACAATCACAGAGTATGGATTCTTTCCAATCAGTGGAATTCTTAGAGTCACATCCCCCACTCTCTTGTTTTCAGATGAGAAAAGCAAGAAAGACCTGCGAAGTAAGATAGCCCATCTTGCATAGTTCCACCACAGAGCCCGTCCTTCTCTTTTCCACTTGCTCTTTGTCCTTCTTTTCCTCATGTTCTTATTAGTGATGCCAGGGAGAGAAGCATGGAAATTGCTGCCCCTGTATTTCTCTGTGTAGCTGTATCTATTGGAGCTAAAAGAAAGAGACCCTGGGAGGCTGGAGAGATGGCCTAGTGGCTAAGAGCGCCGAATGCTCTTGCAGAGGACCTGGGTTCGATCCCCCGCACCCACATGGCGGCTGAGAACTGTCTTTAACTCCAGTTCCAGGGGACTCTGACACCCTCTTCTGACCTCCGCTGCATGCGCGGGTGCACAAACCTACATGCAGACAGTACATTCATAGACATACAAAAATAAATTAAAAAATTAAAAAAAAAAGAAAGAGACCCTGGAAATGGAACTGTGCACTGGAGCATATAGGCTTCTGTCTTGTTGTTGTTTGTTTGTGTTTTTGTTTTGTTTTTATCTTATTTATTATTATTATTATTATTGGTATTTTTGAGACAGGGTCTCCCTTTAGTCCCAGCTGGCCTGGAACTCACTAGGTACACTATATAGACCAGGCTGGACTTGAACTCACAGAGCTCCACCTGCCTCTGCCTCCCAAGTGCTGGGATTAAAGGCGTGCACTACCACGACCAGCCCCAAAGGCTATTTTTAAAGCATTACTTTCTTGGTGTGGATGGGTCCTGCAAACAAAGAAACAAGGTCCATAGAAAGTACCGTCTGCAATGGTGACCCATGCCTTTAATCCTAGTAGAGGCAGGTGGATCTCTGTGAGTTTGAGGCCAGCTGAGGCTACATAGCAAACTCCAGGTTAGCCAAGGCTACACAGTGAAACCTGTTGAAAAAAAAGAAAAAGAAATAGAGTCCTCACTGCAAGTGAAATAATACGCATATTCTGTCCATAACTCCACTTCCAGGGGATCTGATGTCCTCTTCCAACCTCTGCAAGCATAGCACCACATGGGTGTAGTTACACACATGCAGGCAATAGACTCACACACATAAATAAAAATAATATGGGGCTGGAGAGATAGCCTAGCGGTTAAGAGCACCGACGCTCTTGCAGAGGACCCGGGTTCGATCCCCAGCACCCATGTGGCGGCTAAGAACCGTCTGTAACTCCAATTCCAGGAGAACTCCAGTTCTAGGGGAATCCGACACCCTCTTCTGACCTCTGCGGCATTGCACGACATGGGTGCACAGACCTGCATACAGACAATACATTCATACACATACAAAAATAAATAATAAAAAAATTAAAAATAAATAAATAAATAAAAATAATATATATGTTTTTTAAAGATCAAGTCTATGTTGTGAGTTTAAGGTTAACATGAACTACTTGAAACCTTGTCTCAAATAAGAAACGTTTAACAAACTGGGTATAGTTGGTATTACATATAATTTCAGTACTCAGGAGGCTGAGACAGGAGGATTACCAAGAGTTTGAGGCCACCTAGAACTGTACAGAAAAACCCTGTCAGCTAGGCTAGGACCAATAGTCCTAGCACTTGGGAGGCAGAGGCAGGTGGATCTTTGTGAGTTCAAGGCCAGCCTGGTCTACAGAGTGAGTTCCAGGACAGCTGGGGCTACAGGGAGACCCTGTCTCTAAAAGACCAAAATAAATAAATAATATATGTTTTTAAAGTATGAAGAAATGCTGAATTTTTTCTTTATATACTTTTTAATTTTTATTATTTCGATATGTGTATGATGTACTGCTGCATGCGAGTCTTGCCTACGTTAATTCAATGCCGGAACAGAAGAGTGGTGTCCGGATTGGTCCTGGAACTGGAGTTATCTCCTGGAATTGGGAGTTTTCAGATGGTTCTCCAGCCCGCCATGTGGGTGCTGGGATCGAACGCTGTCCTTTAAGAGTGGTCGCGTTGCTTTTTTTTTTTAATTTTGTTTATATTATTTATAGATTTTGTTGTGTTTGTCAATGTTTGTTCTGCTGCATCCCGTGTCAGCATAGTCGTGCAATGCCGCGGAGTCAGAAGAGGGCGCGGGATTCCCCTGGTAACTAGGAGGTTGCTCCTGGAATTGGAGTTGACCAGAACGGTTTCTCTGCATCTGGCCATGTGGGTCTGTGAAACCAGACCTAAGAAATCCTGTCATGAGCAGGAGTGTCCCGCTCTTAACTAACGCTAGGAGAGATCTCTCCAGCCCGCCTGAATTTATTTTTTTTTTTTCAGGACAGGTCTCATGTAGCCCAAGCTGGCCTGCAAATCTCACATGTCTTAATCCAACAGGAGAAAACCCTGACTTCCGATCTGTACCACTACACTGCCACGCCGTCCAAGTGCTGGGACTATTGGAATTAAACAGTACAGTTCCTGGCTTTTGCTTAACTGCATTTTGGATGTAATATTTGTATTTGAGTTTTGCCGTGCCTTCATATAGCATGATATGTAATCATATAGGACGCCCTCCCCCATTGCGGCATTTTATAACCCCCTGATCCATACTGGATTTCTACATTCTGGGTTAGAATGCTATAAGGTCCGTAGGAGATGTCCTGCGCACAATGTCATTTGACTGGATGGCTAGGTAGCCTATCTAGAGTCACTCCCTTACAAGAGATCAACTGGCTCTTATCCAATATCGGTGGTGCCGTGTGTGGAGTGAGTTTGCGTGGTTCTAGGTGAGGCCTGCTGCCGCTATTCGCCAGAGGTCTCGTGTCTGGGTTTTTTGTACTAGAATTGGTATAGCATTGGTCGTTGCACGTGGGCACACATGCTTGCAAGTTCATACGGAGCAGATTTCCCATGCCATGAGCTCATGTTGCTTGTGTTACTATACAACCAACCCTGGCTGCTTATACAGATTTTGCTCCTCATAACGATAGTTTGTCCCTGAAAGCTGTGACGGATGAGGATATATAATAGATCTATCGCAGCCGGGCTGTGGTGAGCGCCGCCTTTATATCTACATCTTGGGAGCACGAGCGCGTTGAATGGATCTCTGAGTTCAATGGCCTTCGGCCTGGGTCTAGCAACAGTAAGGCTCCCAGGCCCAGCTCGCGGACTGGAGATGGAGAGATGCCGCTGTGTGTCTAAAAAGACAAAACAAGAAAAAATAATAATAATAATAATAATAATCTATCCAATCCTAGCACTCCTGAGGCAGAGGCAGGTGGATCTTTGTGAGTTCAAGGCCAGCCTGGTTTACAGAGCAAGTTCCAGGACAGCTGGGGCTACAGGGAGACCCTGTCTCGAAAAGACAAAAAATAAAAAAAATAAAAAAAAAATCTATCCAAGGACATTTATTCTGCAGTCTCTTAGTCTCTGAAACTTGGCCGGTTGTGGCCTTCTGTGTGCATAGCACTCTGTCGTATGAGGAGGTTTTGCTGGTAAGAGTTGAAGGATATATTAGTATCCTCTCTAACCCCTGTTCTGTGAGCCTTAAGTGTAGCTGTTCTATTGCAGATATGTCACTTACAGCGGGGCATCTTTTAGACACATATTTTCTGTGTGTGAACAATTCTGGAACTCTGTAATAACCTCCATCTGTTGTAAAAAGAAACTTTTTTTTGTCTTTTCTTTTTTGACGACTGGTATATGGTATATTTGTCTGTAAATACAAGGATCCATATGTATCATACCGTAAGAAATTTCATTTGTCTAGTGATATGACAGAGACAGTTTTATCTGGGATCTGTGACCTCTCAGGCCATGTGTATTTGCCTATATTTACAGTGCCACCCATGATTTCCTTCCCATTGAGAGGGCTTTAAGTCCAATTAGCTATCTGTCAATTACCCCCTAGTTAAAAATGTCGCTACTGCACCAATAGAAATAGTTCCTTGTGCCAGTCATTATGGTTATTAGACTGTACAGCTGGATTGACCCATTGATTGATTGATTTTTTTCCTTAGCAGCTTGCATAGTATCCTCTAGAACTATGACAACTAGTCTTCAGGGAGAAGGCTCCCAGGTTCAGTTCCAGCTCCACTGATCCAAGTCCTGTGTCCTAAGTATATCCTGTTCTCAGCAATAGGGTCTTACCTTCAAGTTCTGGGAGGTAATCAAGGGCTGTGGCAATAGCCTGTGTTATTTTGGGAGTCTCTTGGGAGGGAGGTTTCTCCTGTCTGGTACTGTGTTCCTTGTTATATAGTCTTCACATATACACATGCACTCATGTTCAGATATTGTATTGTATTTTTCGGGGGGGGGTGAGTTAATAAATTTCCCTCTGACTTTTCATGCCACCTAAGCTTTATTTATCTCTCTCCTCTCTCTCCCTGTCTAACCTCTCTCCTCCCTCCCCAGTTTAAACACCTCTGTTTCTCCTATAATACCGTCTCCTATTTTTCCCCCATTATCTCTCCTTTACTATTTTTATTTTTTACGTGTATGGGTATATTACTTACATGTGTATAAGTGCACCGTATTGTACAATGCCCATGGAGATCAGAAGAGAGAGTTGGATCCCCTGGAACTGCAGTTAGGGATGATTGCTATCCACCATTTGGGTACTAGGAATTGAACCTGGGTCCTCTGCAAGAGCAGCCAGTGCTCTCAACCACTGAGCCAACTCTCCAGCTTCTCCTCCTCCTCCTCCTCCTTCTTCTGTCTTTTTGAGATAGGGTCTCCCTGTAGACCCAACAAGCTTGGAGCTCACTATGTAGACCAGGCTGGCCTTGAACTCACAGAGATCCCCCTGCCTCTGCCTCCCAAGTGCTGGAATTAAAAGCATGTACCACCACACCTGGTAGCCTCTTCTTTTTTATTTTATGTCTATGAATGTATTGCCTGCATCTATCTAAGTGTACCCATGTCATGTAATGTCCACAGAGGTCATAAGAGGGCATCAGATTCCCCTGGAACTGGAGTTACTGACAGTTGTTAGCCTCCATGTGAGTGCTGGGCACTGAACCTGGGTCCTCTACAAGAGTGGCTAGTGCTCTTAACCACTGAGCTATCCATCTCTCCAGCCTTATCCCCCATCTCTTGAGTTCATTCTTCCTCATTACTCCATGGCTCCTTATCTGTCCTTCCCTCCTTCCTTCCCAATTGAATATCCTATTTCGCCCTTGGTAACATCTGTTTCCCACTATCCCCCTCTCTCAGGCTTTTTCTTTCCCTTCACCACTGTGGCTCCTTTCTATTTCCCGTTACATCAGGATTTATACTCACATATAAGGAATCGGTGCTAAGATCTGCAAATGAGGGAGAATGTATGTCACTTGTTTGTCTGAGTCTGTGTTACTTCACTTAATGTAAGAGCTTCTAGTTCCATCCATTTACCGTCATATTTCATGATTTCCTCTTTCCTTACCTGAGTAGAAACTCCATTGTGTAAATGTACCACATTTTCATTTTCCATTCATCAGTTGAGGGACATTTAGGTTGTTTCCATTTCTTAGCTATCGTGAAAAAAGCAGCAACAAGCATGGATGTGCAGCTTCTCTACATTAGGACGAGTCCTTCGGGCATATATGCCAGGGTATAACTGGATCAGATGGTAGATTCATTTTTATTTATTTATTTTTATGGTTTCTTGAGACAGGGTTTCCCTGTAGCCTTAGCTGGCCTGGAACTCATTATGTAGACCAGGCTGGCCTTGAACCCACAGAGATCGACCTGCCTCTGCCACCCCAGTGCTGGGATTAAAGGTGTGCACCCCCATCCTCAGCTTTGTTTTTTAATTCTCCACAGTGCTTTCCACAGTGGTTGCATGAGTTTGCAAGCCCACAAGCAGTGAATGACTGTTCCCCTTTCTCCACATCCTCGCCAGCATTTAATGTCTTTTTTTTTTTTTTTTTGTTTTTTCGAGACAGGGTCTCCCTGTAGCCCCAGTCTGTCTGGACTTACTCTGATAATGTTGTGTATTTCCAGATCTTTAGCTGGTCTGTCTCAGGGTAAGATAGGACTTTAAGGTGTTTGATGCACTTCTCTATGCTTAAATGAAAGTCTTTTTTTACTGAAAATTTTAATAACAAAACTATTCTGAGTTCTTAAAGAGAGTTGTTTATAAAACACCATGTTTTACCTGCAGATAGGTAAAAAGTTCTATTTCAAACTTGGACGTAGAAAGTGGAACTCGAAAGAGATGGCCTAGCGCCGGCTTAAGAGTGCTCGACTGCTCATTGCAGAGGACCCGGGGTCAAATCCCAGCACCCACATGCGGCTACGAACTGTCTGTAACTCCAATTCGCAGGAAGGCTCCAGTTTCAGGGGACTCGACGCCCTCTTCTGAGTACCTCCGTGGCATTGCATGACACGGGTGCAAAACCTAATTGCAGACAGTACTCTTCGATAACACAATGACAAAATAAGATAAATAAAAATTAAAAAACCCCCTTTGGAATGGAGAATCTGAACCCACTACAAGCTATGTGATAACAGAGTGAAAACCAGAGGAGAAATTCCCTCACTTTTTTCCATGAATTGAACGTCTCAAAAGGTCATGAGTTTGCTGACTGGGCAGGGTGGATGGGCTGTGCAGGGGCGTCGAATAGAAGGTACGAGGTGGACTACCAGTTCTGAGGCTGAACTGCTAACCACACTACCTTCTTTGTTCTTTCTCTGCCAGTTGGTCTCATGCCCGGTCAACCCAGATGCTATATCCAACAGGTATCGCAATGACAGCAGCCAACTCACTGTAGCAATTTAATTTAAATTAAATAAAAGTTCAATTGCTCGCTTTGCTATAGTCGTTCGCACGCCTTTAATCCCAGCCTAGGGTCGGGAGGCAGGAGGATCTCTGTAATTCCAAGGCCAGCCTGTCTTACATAGTAAGCTCCAGGCCCAGCTGGGACTGAAAGGGAACTCTGTCTCAAAAGAGAAAAAAAAGTTACACATATGCTCTGGCCACCTAATTGGCTCAGCGGGTGCAGGAGCTTGCTGTGCAAGCCTGGTGACCTTGTTCAATCCCCAGAACCCATATAAAAGTGGAAAGGGAGAAATGACTCTGTCCGGTTGTCCTCTGGTTTCTTCCTTGGGTAACACCAAATGGCAGATGACCTTAGGGCAATGGGAGGCATGGGAGGAACGGGGCCAGGCTTGAGCCATAGTTGGTTGTGGCAGGGCTGGGCCAATGCCACCCACTGTCAAAAAAATAAAGATTAAGTCAGAGGAGATCAACCTGTTTCCTTGCCTATCAAGGAATCTGAGATCATTGACCTTTTCCATGTGGTATCCCTAAGATGAGGGGTTGGTTTTGTTTTTTGTTTTTTTTTTTTTAATTTTATTTATTTCTGTATGTGTACGAATGTATTGTCTGCATGCAAGTCTGTGCAACCGTGTCGTGCAATGCCGCGGAGGTCAGAAGTGGGCGTCGGATTCCCCTGGAGCTGGAGTTCTCCTGGAATTGGAGTTACAGTCGGTTCTCAGCCGCCATGTGGGTGCTGGGGATCGAACCCGGGTCCTCTGCAAGAGCGGTCGGCGCTCTTAACCGCTAGGCCATCTCTCCAGCCCCTGTTTTTGTTTTTTTTATATGTACGAATGTACTGTCTGCATGCAGGTCTGTGCACCCGTGTCATACAATGCTGCAGAGGTCAGAAGAGGGTGTCGGATTCCCCTGGAACTGGAGTTTCAGACGGTTCTCAGCTGCCATGTGGGTGCTGGGGATCGAACCCGGGTCCTCTGCAAGAGCAGCCGGCGCTCTTAACCACTAGGCCATCTCTCCAGCCCCAAGAATGAAGTTTTAAAGACCATGCCAGTGCAGAAGCAGGATCAGACTGGCCAACAGATCAGGTTCAAGTCTTCTGTCACCATTGGGAACTACAAGGGTCACGTTGGTCTGGGTGTGAAGTGCTCTACAGAGGCACCCACTGCCATCTGAGGAGCCATCATCTTGGCCAAGCTTTCCATTGTTCCTGTGTCGAAAGGCTACAAGGAAACAAGATTGGCCAGCTGCACACTGTCCCATGCAAGGTGACAGGTCTCTGTGGATCTCTGCTGGTGAGCCTCATCGCCACCCCAGACTCACTGGCATTGCCTCTGCTCCTGTGCCCAAGAAGCTGTTGATGATGGCTGGTATTGATGACTATTACACATCAGTCAGGGGCCACACTGCCATTCTGGGATACTTTGCCAAGGCCACCTCTGATGTTATCTCCAAGACCTATAGCCACCTGATCCCTAACCTCTGGAAAGAGATCCTGTTTACCATGTACCCCTTTAAGGAATTACCAACCATGGTATAAAAATTTAGACCAGAGTCTCTCTGCAGAGGACCCAGACTGTACTATGGCTACCATAAAGGGTCTTTCTTCTTTAAAAAAAGTTATTTATTTTTGGCCAGGCATGGTGGGGCATGCCTTTAATCCCAGCACTTGGGAGACAGAGACAGGCAGATCTCTGTGAGATCAAGGCCAGCCTGGTCTACATAGTGAGTTCCAGGCTAGCTGGGGCTACCGGGAGAATCTGTCTCAAAAAGACCAAAAAAGTTTTTATTATTTTATGTGTATAAGTGTATTGTCTGCATGCATGTAAGTGCACCTGTGTTGTGCAATGTCTACAGAGGTCAGAAGAAGGTGTTGGATCCCCTGGAACTGGAGTTATGGGATGGTTTTCAGCCACCATATATGGGTGCTGGGACTTGAACCTGGGTCCTCTACAAGAGCAGCTCTTAACCACTGAGCCATCTCTCCAGCCCCTTCCTTTCTCCCTTCTGTCCTTCCTTCCTTCCTTCTTCCCTCCCTTCTTTCCTGCTCTCTCTCTCTCTCTCTCTCTCTCTCTTTCTTCTTTTCTTTCTTTCTGATGAAGTTGTTGTTTTTTTGTTTTGTTTTGGTTTTTTTTTTGTTGTTGTTCTTTTCGAGACAGTGTCTCCCTGTAGCCCCAGCTGGCCTGGAACTCACTCTGTAGACCAGGCTGGCCTTGAACTCACAAAGATCCGCCTGCCTCTGCCTCCCGAGTGCTAGGATTAAAGGCATGTGCCACCACGCCTGGCATTCTGATGAAGTTTTTAAACAGGGTCTCACCTGGACCCAGTTGCCTCAAGCTCATAGAGATCCCTGTACCTCTGTCTGACAAATACTAAGGTATATGCCATTATGCTCAGCCCAGAATAACTTAAAACATTTTTTTCTGACATTTTAATTTATTTATTCTGTATGTATGTGCATTATATATACATGCCATGGTGTGCTTGTGGGCACATTTTGGGAGGCAGCTCTCTCCTATCATGTGGGTCCCAGAAAGCAAACTCAGGTCATCAGGCTTGGCAACAAGTTAAGTGCTTTTCCCTGCTAAGCCATTTCAGCAGCCCCAGAATAACTTTTATTTACTACCTCTGTTGTAAAGCCTTCCTTCTTGCCACTAGGAAAAATAAATTCTGTGCTATCTTAACATAGTATGAATTATTTTCCAAAGCAGTATCTGTGGGGTTGTGATCATTTATGTTTTTATCTTCCCTTTGGCATTCCTGAACTCCTCTTGAGAACCATTGTGACTGTAACAGTTAAAACAGGCTTTATAGGGCTGGAGAGATGGCTCAGCAGTTAAGAGCACTGACTACTTTTGCAGAGGACCTGGGTTTGATTCCAAGCACCCATAACTCCAGTTCTAGGGTATCTGACACCCTCTTCTGACCTCAGGTGTTGCATGACACAGGTGTACTTACATATATGCAGCCAATACACTTAAACACATAAAATAAAATATTTTTTATTAATTTTTATAAATTTTTTTTAATTTTTCCAAATTTTTTTTTATTTTTATTTTTTTTTTAACAATAAGTAAATAAGTTTTAGGAGTACAAGCATCCTTATGTAAACTAATTTGCAAGCAGCTATACCCAACCACACACAGCCCACAGCTCCCACCATCCAGCGGGTGGGGCTTTTATGTACAATCATGTTGATCAAAAAGTGGCAGACATGTTGCTGTAGTTTCACATTCACCCCAATCGCAGCCTTACATTCTATCACCAAGGACCCCTCTTCCTCAGATTGTTTCTTAGGCTTAGAAAAGGGGCCTGGGTGGACGAGAAGCAAAACAGTCTACTTTCTCTGGGGATGTCGTTTTGGACTCTATAAGTTCTGGAATAAAATATTTTTTAAAAGAGGCTCTGTAAAGAGACTGGCAATACGAAGAACTGACTGAAACAGTGAAACTTCTGCTCAAAACAATCAACTTCCAACAAAGGAAAAAAAAACAAAAGAAGAAAAAGAGGAGAATGACAAAGAACATCATAGGGCAGAAATCTTGCGCACGCCTGAGCCCGCGCTGCAAACGCATGTGGGTGCCGAAAGCATGCGCTCATGGCCGAGGGGCGGAGGCCGGAAAGGTGGGGGGGGCCCTGAAAGGTCTACGCGGTTGTTGCACCCTCCCACCTCCCCCCTGCCCCCCCCCCCCAGAGCTCTGGATCCCCTTGGAGGTAGGTGCCTCCCCCCCGGCCCTCCCTCCCTGCGCGGACCCCCCGACGTCCTCTCACCTGGGGCTCGAGAGGAAATGTGACCTCAAGTAGGTCGAAACTGCACGGCTGGCTTGCGCGTGGGCGTGGATGGTGCACCATACCTATCGTACCCCTAGCACTCGGAAGGCAGAGGCAGGCGGCAAGACCAGCCTGGTCTCCAAAGAGAACTCTAGGCTAGCCAGGGCTACAAAGTGAGTTCCAGGGCCAGCTGGAGCTACATGGAACCCTGTCCTCGAAAAGAACACAAAAACAAAAACTAAACAACAAAAGAACAGGCTGGACTTATTACACACCAAATCACTTTTAGGCGGAGAGCTGGGAGAGCTGGCTCCGCGATTTCCGCGCCCTGTCCGTGCTCTTGCAATGATCATTGCCCGCTCTTAGCCGCGATACCCTGATTTCGCTTCCCCTGCACCCACATGGCCCTCCGCGCCCTCTTTCCTTGTCCCTGGCTTTGTGAGCTTCCCCGCCTTTTATCCAGCCCTTGGGAGGCAGTTCACGGTGGCCTGATCTTTGTGAGTTCAAGGACCAGCCTGGTCTACAAAAAAAAAAAAAAAAAAAAAAAAAAAAAAAAAACCCTGTCTCAAAAAAAGAACCAAAAAAAAAAAAAAAGACAATCTTTAATTCAGTTCCAGAGAATCCGACACACTCTTCTGAACTCCAAGGCACCTGCACACACACACAAAAAAAAAAAACCTACATGCAGACAATACACTCACACACATAAAAATAACAAAAAAAAATAAAAATGAAAAAAACAAATAGCTTTGCATATGCGTCTCGTTTTTTTCATCTGTAAAGTAAGGGAAATAAAAACACTTCTTGGGTAGAATATTTGATGCAGAAATGTTCCGGTGTCTCCCTTTTCCTTGTCTATGATGACCGAGCTATAAAGAAAGGTAAGGTATCTGATGTAGAGACTTTGGGCTTCCTGTTATCTTTTTGGTTTGGTTTAGTTTGGTTTGGCTGTTTTGTTTTGTTAAGACAGGGTCTCCCTGTAGCCTAACTGATCCAGAACTCTCTATGTAGAACAGGCTGACTTGAAACTCACTATGTAGACCAGGATGGCCTGGATCTCCCAGAGACCCACCTCTCAAGTGCTGGAATTAAAGTCATGTGCCACCACACTTTTTTTTTCTTGATCTTGACAAACTTGGTATCCTTTTACCTGGCTACTAACAGAAAATCCGTGAATGCCTGCAATATTTTTCCTTCTTAAAAAAATTTTATGTTTAATTTTATTTAGTGTGCTTATGTGTTGTTTTTTTTTTTTGATGGGGTAGTGAGTTGTGGCTGACATCACACATGGGCAGTGCCAGACAACTTTGTGGAGTCATATTTTTTTTTTTTTTATGAGACAGGGTCTCCACTACTTAGTTCCAGCTGGGCGGGCGCTACATGTCGAGACGCAGAGCTGGCCCTGAACTCCATGGGGATGTGGTAATCGAACCTAGGGTCCTCTGACAAGGAGCAGCAGTGCGCTTCTTAACAAGGCTGAGCCCATCTCTCAGCCCTCCTCTAGTTTCTCAATGTGGATTAGTTGATTGACCTCAGGTTTACTAGGCCTTCCATGGCAAGCCTTTTACCTACTNTTGTTAAGTGCTCCCTGCTAAGCCATTTTCAGCAGCCCCCAGAATACTTTTATTTACTACCTCTGTTGTAAAGCCTTCCTTCTTGCCACTAGGAAAAATAATCTGTTGATCTTAACTAGTATGAATTATGTTTCCAACGCAGTCTGCTGTGGGTGTGATCATTTATGTTATTATCTTCCTTTGGCATTCCTGAACTCTCTGGAGACCATTGTGACTTGTATACAGTTGTAAAATAGGCTTTAGGGGCTGGAGAGATGGTCACCAGTTAAGAGCACTGACTACTTTTGCAAAGGACACTGGGTTTGATTCCAAGCACCCAAACTCCAGTTCTAGGGTTATCTGACCCCTCTTCTGACCTCAGCACAACACGGGTGCACAAAAAAAAAAAAAAAAAAAAAAAAACACAAAAATAATAAAATACTTTTGTATAATTTTATAATTTTTTGTTAATTTTTCCATTTATTATTTTTTTAACAAGTAATAAATTATGAGTACAAACATCCTTAATGTAAAACTATTTGCAGCAGCCTATGCCCAAAACCACACAGCCCATGTCTCCACCATCCAGCTGGTGGGCTTTTATGTCACAATCATGTCTATCAACATACGTGTCCAGACTATGTTGCTGTGTATTATCACCATTCACCCCAATCGCAGCCCTTACTTCTACCAAGACACCTCTTCTGCAGACTTGTTGCTAGGCTTAGAAGAAGGATTACTGGTCGGACGAGAAAGCAAAACAGTCTACTTTCTCTGGAGATGTCGGTTTGGACTCTGATAAGTCTGATAAAATATTTTTTTAAGAGGCTCTGTAAAGACTGCATCGAAAGACTGACTGAAACAGTGACACTTCTGCTCAAAACAAGTCAACCTTCTCATGGAGAATATTGAGACAAACTGAGAAAGACATGAAAAGCGATGTTTGGGCAGCATGCGGATGAGCTCTGGCAGGGTGGAACGGGGGTGGGGGACATGGGTCTAGATTCTGTTGAAACAAAAAATCAACATGAAAAAAGAAAAAAAAAAAAAGGCTCTGTAAACTGGAGGTGGTGACTCAAACCAGGAATCCCAGCCCTGGAGAGACAAACGAGTACGATCACTGGGTAGGGATGTGACTCGAGTGGTAGACATGCAAGGCCTGGTGGCTGGCGTCGGTGGTCGCACTCCGTTTACCCTAAACTTCTGGAGGCAGAGGCGAGGGGATCTTCTGTGAGTTCAAGGCCGCCTGTCTACCTAGAGAGTTCCAGGCAGCTGGCAGCACAGGGAGAGCCTCTCTCGAAAAGACCAAAACAACACAACACAAAAAAAGGCTGCGTCGGTCAAAAGAACTTTCAGGGCTGGAGAGGGTCAGCGGTTAAGGCACTGGATGCTCTTACAGGGAATCATTGACTGTTCGGAGAGAGGACCCGTGGTTTCGATTCACGCACGCAAATGCAGCTAAGAGCCATCTTTAAGGCCGGGCCGTGGTGGGCACGCCTTTAATCCTAGCACATTGGGAGGCAGAGGAGCAGATGTCTGTGAGTTTCAAAGGCAGCCGGGTCTACAGATGAGAGTTCCAGGACATGCTGGGCTACAAGGGAGACCTGTCTTACAAAAAAGAAGACCAAAAAAAAAAAAAAAAGAACAATCACTTTAAATTCACAGTTCCAGAAGAATTCGACGGCCCTCTTCCTCTGATGGCAGATTACATGCACACAGGGCCAACCTACATTGCAGACAATACACTCACACACCACATAAAAAATAACAAATAAATGAAAATAAAAATTAAAAAAACAAATAGCTTTGCATATGCGTCTCTTTTTTCATCTGTTAAAGTTAAGGAAATAAAAACACTATCTTGAGTCAGCATATTTGATGCAGAAATGTTCCGGTGTCTCCCTTTTCCTTGTCTATGATGACCGAGCTATAAAGAAAGGTAAGGTATCTGATGTAGAGACTTTGGGCTTCCTGGTTATCTTTTTGGTTGGTTTGTTGGTTTCGGCATGTTTTGTTTGTTAGACAAGGGTTCCCTGTAAGCCTAAGCTATGATGCAGACACTCTCTAGTAATGAACAGGACGCTTGAAACTCATATGTGAAGACCAGGATGGCCTGATCGCCAGAGATTACCCACCTCTCAAGTGCCTGGGAATTAAGTCATGTGCCCCCAAAACACTTTTTTTTTTTTTCTTCTTGGACAAACTTGGTATCCTTTTACCTGGCTACTAACAGAAATCCCTTGAATGCCTCAATTTTTTCTCTTAAAAAATTTAATATGTTTATTATTATTACTAGTGTGCGTGTACATGTGTCTGTGATGGGGCATTTGTGTCACAGCACACATGTGCCAGTCAGACAACTTTGTGGAGTCAATTTTTTTTTTTTTTGAGACAGGGTCTCCCTTTAGTTCCAGCTGGTCTGGAGCTCACTATGCAGACCAAGCTGGCCCTGAACTCCATGTGGATGCTGGGAATCGAACCATAAGTGGTCCTCTGCAAGAGCAGTCAGTGCTCCTTAACGGCCTGAGCCTCTCTCCAGCCCCCTGCCTTCTATTTTTCTTATGTGGATTCTTTGATTGAACTCAGGTTACTAGGCTTCCATGGCAAGAACTTTTACCTACTAAGCCATCTCCCCAATCTGACCTCCTTTTGAGGTGGCATCAGGGAGGGCAGAAGGATCCCCATGGAGATCACAGAAAGCAATGAGAGCAGAAGAGTAGCTTCTGTTTTTGGTTGGTTTTTTTTTTTGTCTTTTTGAGTAGGGTCTCCCTTTAGTCCCAGCTAGCCTGGAGTTACTATGTAACCAGGTTGCCTTGAAACTCACAGGATCACCTGCCTCTCCTGCTCCCAATTGCTGGGATTAAAGGCATGCACCACCACACTGGAGAGCAGCTCTGCGTGTTTTTGTTTTTTTTAATTTTATTTATTTATTTTTTTATGTGTATGAATGACTGTCGCATGTAATTTGATGCACCGTGTCGTGCAATGCCTCGGAGGTCTGAGAGCGTGTCGGATTCGCCCTGGAAACTGGAGTGTCTCCCTGGAATTGGAGTTACGGACGGTTCTCGCGCCTCCATGTGGTGCTGGGGATCGAACGCCGGGTCCTCTGCAAGAGCAGTCGGTGCTCTTAACAGCTAGGCTATCTCTCCAGCCCCATAGCTTCTGTTTTTAAGGACAAGGTCTTTTCCCCTCTTCTAGAGGAGGTGCAGGGTATCCAACCCAGGGACTCACATTTGCTAGGCAAGCACTCTGTCACTCAACTATATCAAACCCCAAAATTACAAGGGCCCTCTTGGTCTTTGTTTGCCCTCATTATCTAATAATATTTTATTCTTTTTTTTTGTTTATTCTTTTCTACAATATTTTCTCTGTAGATCTGAATACCAGTTTCCCTGTCTTCAACATCCAGTTATAAAGAGTCAATAACAGCCTTCCCTTGACACTTCTATTAGTAATAAATTAGACTATTAATTTTTTATTCTGTACTATCTTAGTTTCTCGAAATGTTAATGAAGGCTAGAGACATGACTCTGGTTAAGAGCACTGTCTGCCTTTGCCAGAGGACCCACCTGGCTGCTCACAGTTTCCTGTAGTTCCAGTTCAGGGGATTCAACACTTCTTCTGGCCTCTGCAGGCTCCTTTATGCACATGATACACATAAACACAAGCAGGAATACACATACATACATAAAAATAATAAATAGCCAGGCATGGTAGCACATGCTTTTAGACTTAGCGCTTGGGAGCCAGAGAGTATGTGGATCTATGAGATCAAAAATAGCCTGGTGTACATAGAGAGTTTCAGGCCAGCCAGGGCTACAAAGTGAGACCGTCTCAAAACCAACAACAACAAAAATAAATAATAAAAAATAAAAAAAAAAATAAAAAAAAAGAAGGGCTGGGGAGATGCTAAGCAATTAAGAGCACTGGCTGCTCTTCCAGAGGACATACGTTTGGTTCCCAGCACCTACATGGTGGTTAACAACTGTCTATAACTGCAGTTCCAGGGAATCTGATGCCCTCTTCCGCTTCTGAGCTGCATGCATCACATTACATTCATTTAGCGCAAACACATACACATAAAATATAAATAAAAATAAAATAAAATAAATAAATATAAAGTAATGAAATGAACTTGTTAATCAAACAAAGTTTTGTTGGGGGTGAATTGGGGAATTGTTTTGTTTTAGAAAAAGGATCTTCTTGCCGGGTGGTGCATGCCTTTAATCCTAGCACTTGGGGCAGAGGCAGGCGGATCTCTTGTGAGTTCAAGGCCAGCCTGGTACTACAGAAGTGAGTTCCAGGACCAGCTGGGGGCTACAGGGAGACCCTGTCCAAAAAGACAAAAAAAAAAAAAAAAAAGAAAAGAAGAAAAAAAAAAAAAGGATCTTCTGGACCCTGAGCAAATTGAATCTATAGCATTGTGTCAGCATCCACAAGACCATGCAAGCAACCAGACAAAAAACCCAGCATCGGAACTGTGGAGATGGGAGCAGAACCCAATCCCAGCTGAGAAATATGTCAGTCTGATTATGGTTGGGTGAGGAAGAACTGGCCTTTTCTAAGCAAGGGACTCTGTATAGGCTGTCTAGAGCTCAGCAGATGACCTGGCACTGAGGAATGGCTGGGGAGATTAATTTGGCACAACAGGCCCTAACACAAATGACAGAATGTGAGCTCCAGAGAGGGGGCTGTGGGAGTGTGCCAATGGATAAGCTATAAAGGTGACTAAGACTGGATGAGATGTTATGTGTGAAATACACAAAATTCAATTAAAAATTTTTAAAAAGAAGAAAAATGATCTTGCTATTTTGCCCAGGCCGACCTTGAACTCTGAGGCTCAAGAGATCTTTTTATATTATCCTCTCAGTTTGCTGGGCATATAGGTGCATACCACACCCTCTTCTGACTTCCAAGGCATTGCACAACACAGGTGCACAAACCTACATGCAAGCGATACATTCTACACATAAAAAAATAAAATAAATAAATACAAAAGTGAAGTGTGCTGGGTGTTGTGCAACCAGCTTTATCCAACACTCAGGAGGAAGAGCAGGTGGACTCTGTGAGTTCAAGCCCACCTGGTCTCTATAGTGAGTTGCCAGCTGGCTGGGGCTACAGGGGAAACCCTGTCTCAAAGGCCAAAAAAAAAAAAAAAAAAAAAAGTAGTGCAGAGCCGGCTAGGTGGCACCACGCCTTTATCCAGCATTGGGAGGGCAGAGGAGGCAGATGTCTGTGAGTGTCAGGCCAGCCGGTTTATATATGGCTCAGGACAGATGGGGCTACAGGAGACCTGTCCTCAAAAAGCCAAAAAAAACCAGGCATGGTGCACATGCCTTCAATCTAGCACTCAGGAGGCAGAGGCAGGCAGATCTTTGGAATCAAGGCCAGCCTGGTCTACAGAGTGAGTTCTAGGACACTGGGCTACAGGGAGACCTGTCTCGAAAAGACCAAAAAAAAAAAAAAAAAAAAAAAGACCATCTCAAAAACAAATTGGAAACAAAACAAAGGGCCTAGAGAGATGGCTCAGGGGTTAAGAGCACTTGCCTACTCTTAGAGAAGACCTGGGTTCAAATCCCAGCACCCTCTTGGCAGCTAACAACCATCTGTATGTAACTCATTCTGGGGCCAATCCTCTTCTGGCACTATCTGCAGCTACATGACATGGCATGTTATATACATGCAGGCAATACACTCATACACAAATAAAGATAGTAAAATATATTTTTTAAATTTTTTTTTATTTTATTATGGCATGAGTTACTGTTCTGCATGTAGGTTGTGCACCTGTCATACAATGCCATGGAGGTCAGAAGAGGTGTTGGATTCCCCCTGGATCGAACCCTGGTCCTCTGCAAGAGCAGTTGGTGCTCTTAACCCGCTGAGCATCTCTCTGGCCCACAAAAAAATTTTTATTAATAAAACAAAAAGCCAAGCATGGGGCTCACACCTTCAAATTCCAGCGTAGGGAGGCAGAGCAGCGTGATCTTCTGTGAGTTCAAGGCCAGCTGGTCTACAGAGTGATTCCAGGCCAGCTGGGGGTTACAGGGAGTCCCTGTCTTGAAAAGCCAAAAAAAAAAAAAAAAAAAAAAAAAAAGGAGAGCATAGGGAGATGGTTCAGCAGTTAAGAGCATTTGCTGATCTTGCAGAGGGCCGGAGTTCAGTTCCACATGGTGGCTGACAACAGTCTGTAACTCCAGTTCCACACGATGCAACACCCTCTTCTGGTATGCACGGACACGAGACATGTAAGCTGTGCACATACATATATGCAGACAAAAACACAGAAACTAGGAAACTCAGAACAATTCATGCATTTACTTAGGATCAGGTATGATTACAGGATTTTTATTTTTATTTTTTTGAGACAAGCTTTCATGCAACCCAGTCTGGGCTCCAACTAGCGATGTAGCCAAGTCTAGCCCTGGACACTTGATCTTCCAGCTTGCACCTCCCAAACGTTGTGTTCAGCTATATGCTATGCGTAGTCAGTTATGAAAGAAATAAGAACTAAAAAAAATTCTAAACCAAACCAAAACAAAACCCAGTTAAAAGAAAAGCTTGTTCTAAGGGGAATGAAAACAAACCCAGCTGCTGACCTCGCCAGGACGGGTCCCCTAAGCACTACAAGTCCCAGACGTCCGCGCGACGGGGTGGGGCTTGCTGACTGTTGTGACGCTATGGGCGAGGCCTTCCCGCCCCTCAGACCTTTAGCCCCGCCCACGGGTCTTAGGGTGCCCTGTTGCTGTTGCGCCGCTGCTGGCTGCTGTGCTCGGTGAGTCCCTGAAGTGAAAGAGAACAGTTGGGCCCCTGGGTTCCTCAAATCCAGACCTCTAGCCTTGAGGCGGGGACACCGACAGACCACAGTGTGGTTTCTGCTTTTGCCTTGGTCCTTCTTCTAGGGCATGGGTCACAACCGGAGTTTCCTCAGGTAGGGCCTGGAGCGCCTTCTCGGCCTAGGAGGCTCTCAGGACTGAGGAGGGCAGAGCTGCCTCGTTGGTGCCTGGCGGGAGGCGACTCGGGCGGGGGTGGGGAGCACTCTTGACACTCTTGACCTTGGTGCGGTAGCCCTGAACCCCCAGCCTCGCTTCTGGGTTACCACCTTAGACTTCCAGAAGGAGGGCGCCGCTGAGTAACCCTGGGCAAGTTACTTTCTGTTCAGGCTCCATTTCCACACCCACACCCCTGCCAGTAAGTTTGATTCCCGCCCCGCTTTCCATTTGCACCCTGTAATTGTAGGTTGTTCTAGGCAGCCCAGAAGAAAGAGGCGGTGTAAGTGACCAACTTCATTACAGTTAGTCTCCCGGTGCCAGTTCCCAACTTAGTTGGGGGACTGATGTTTCCCCATCAGGATTTCAATCCCAATCGACCATGTTAACTTTCTCCTGTTATTTGGATTCTTTACTTCAGATGCAAATCCACAAGTGGCCATAGATGGAACTTGGTATAAATGATTTAGATATGATATTATAATTTACCTCTTACTGTTTACAGAGCCCTCACATAGCAAAGGACATTATACAGTAGATCTTTGTAGCTTTTGTTGCACACATGATTAGGATCCCTAGGTAGCTTGCTTTTCCAGGTAGTTTTAGTTCTTGAAACTCTATCCTTTAGCAGCGTGACAGCTGTAGAGTAGGGAAAAACCTTGAAAACAACAGTAAGCTTGAGTCACCTGACACTAACAGGTTATACATTCTTTCAAGTCACTTAATACAACTCGGCTCTTTAAAAAAAAATGGCTGCACTGGATATAGTGATGGACTCCTGTACCTCCCGCACTTGGTAGGCTGGGGTGATAGAACTGAAAGTTCACAGCCAACCTGGGCTATTGTTCAAATGACCCTGTCTCAAAAAACAAAAACCAAAATTGAAACCATACAAAATTGACTGTACTTACTGGTATGTCATGTCCTTATTTTCAAAGAGAAAAAAAGACAGCTAAAATGAACTCTCACTTCCTATTTTTTGCACAAAGGCTCATCTTTGGACTTAGGATGGTCCATATAGATTTTTCTAGCCAGGTCATGCATTTTCTTTTTTTAAATTTTTTAAATTTTATTTATTTCTGTATGTGTATGAATGTACTGTCTGCATGCAAGTTTGTGCACCCGTGTCGTGCAATGCCACGGAGGTCAGAAGAGGGTGTCGGACTCCCCTGGAACTGGAGTTCTCCTGGAATTGGAGTTTCAGACGGTTCTCAGCCGCTATGTGGGTGCTGGGGATCGAACCTGGGTCCTCTGTAAGAGCGGTCGGTGCTCTTAACCACTAGGCCATCTCTCCAGCCCCAGGTCATGCATTTTCTAGAGGCCTAAAAGCGTTGGATGTGACTTGACCAAGACCTCACACAGGATAATGGTAGAACTAAGATCCCAGATCCCTTAGCTCCTGGCCTAGTTCCCTTTCTACTATATTTCAAACACTGTCACTGTTCTGCCACAGCAGAACCAACCTTTTCAAGAAAAAAAAAATGTGTGGGGTTGGGGAGATGGCTCTTCAGCCAAGAGCACTCGCTTTTCTTTCAGAAGACTTGGGTTTGATTCCCAGCACCCATTATCAGGTAACTTATTGCCTGTGATAGCTTCAGGGACCTCTTCTGGCCTCTGAGGGCACCTGGGGATGCATATATTCAGACACATACAATATAATTAAATATACCAATAAATAAATTTTTTTTAAAAGAAAAAAGTAGGCCGGGCTTTGTGCTGGAGGCAGAGGCAGATCTCTGTGAGTTCCAGGCCAGCTGGGGCTACAGGGATACCCTGTCTCAAAAAAAGAAAAAAAAAAGTAGATAGACTCCATAAACTTTTGATAATTGCTTCCAGTTACTCTGTACATCCCAGAGTATTTTTCTATGCTCCCCAGGTATTGTTGTGGTATCATATGTGGGATGAAGGCTCCCTTAGAATAAGCTGGACAGCTTTTTCAAACAGTTGTTAAGTGTCTTGAAGGCTCCTAGAGTATAACTTTGTTTTAGGTACTTGATAATATTTTAGATCAGAACTAGGGTGAACTTAGAAAACTTGGACAAGATGAACAGCTTGATGATCTGAGGAGCAGTGATTGCATTTGGGGTTCTGTTAGCTTTCTTGGGACCACCTATTTAGTGATATGATCCATTGCTAGTATTTGCTAAGCCAGCATCAAGGATTCAAATTAATCTATTTTGTTGATTGCTAGTTTTAGAAATAAGCAGGATAGGGGCTAGAGAGATGGCCTACCGGTTAAGAGCACCGACTGTTCTTGCAGAGGATCTGGGTTCAATCCCCAGCACTCACATGGTGGCTGAGAACCGTCTTTAACTCCAGTTCCAGGGGAATCTGATGCCCTCTTCTGACCTCCTCGGCATTGCATGACACGGGTGCACAGACCTACATGCAGACAGTACATTCATACACATACGAAAATAAATAAAATAAAAAAAAGAAATAAAAGCAGAATTATAATTTAAAAAAAGAAATAAGCAGGATAAGCCGGGCGTGGTGGTGCACGCCTTTAATCCTAGCACTTGGGAGGCAGAGGCAGGTGGATCTCTATGAGTTCAAAGCCAGCCTGGTCTACATAGAGAGCTCCAGACCAGCTGGGACTAAAAGGGAGACCCTATCTTAAAAAAAAAAAAAAAGCATTTCAGTATAGCTCACAGATTGACTCAGAAAGAGAAGTAGAGTCAGTTGTGTTGCCTTGTTTCAGGATAACAGCTTCCTGGAACAGCCTTGGGAGTAGTATATTAAGCTTAAAAGGCTCATTAGATGAAAATATGTCAGGTTTTCTTAAGAGCTAAGAGCCAGTTCCTGGGACTCATTTTAAAATACATTCCCTTGAGAGCCCTAATCCTTTTGGAAACTGCTAAAGGGGAAGAAAAAAAAAACACACACACACACACAAAAACTACATCAGTTTGTGGAATCTCTACATTATTTTCCCATGCTTAATGGATTTAGGTGGTGGTGTTTTTGTTTTTTGAGACTAGGTTTCATGTAGCCCAGGTGACCTTGGATTTACTGTGTAGCTGAAGATGACCTTGAACTCCTAATCCTCATCCCAAGTGTTGGAATTACATGTATGTGCCGCCGCCATGCCTGGCTGCTTGATGCTTTGTTTTTGAAATCCCTGTTTTTCTTTGATGACCACTACTTGTATGTCCAGCCTTTGATTTGGGAGAAAGAATAAGCAATTAAGTAGAATCATTCCACAATGTATAAGGAACATAGTATATCCCACTACTTTTTCATGATTCAGTAGCTCTTTTTGCTTCTTTTTTTTTTCTTTTCTTCTCTCTTTGCTTCTAAATTAACTTTGGTGTTATTTATGTTTCTTCTCTTCCTGGACTCCCTGAATTACTGCCCCAGTTAGGGTAGATTCTGAAGTAGAATGGCTAAAAGAGGGAAATTGATGCTTAAATTATTCCAATTTTCCTCTGTACTATCCCCATTCATTTCTAGACTCCATTGTTAGAAAGGAAATTTCTTAAGCTATTGTTGGAACGTATCTCCCAGGGAATTTTATCACTCAGAGAAGGAAACTAAACATTTTAAATTTTAAACATTTACTTCTTTGTGTGTGTGTGTGTGTGTGTGTGTGTGTGTTTGTTTGTGAATGTCAGAGGACAACCTACAGGGGTTGTTTCTCTCCTTGCATCATATGGGTTCCAGGGATCAAATTCAGGTTTCTCAGGCTTGATGGCAAGTGACCCTACTCATTTAGTCATCTCAGTGGCCCAGAAGGAAAGGGTTTTAATGATAACTGAGCTTGTTTGTTTTGTTTTGTTTTTTGTTGTTTTGTTTTGTTGATTATAGGGTCTCATTGTGTAGCCCAGTCTGGCTGGCCTCAAACTTGTGGTGGCCTGATATCTCCCAAATACTGGAATTACAAATCAACACACCCAGTTTAGGATCACTGATTTTAAAAATCAACAAATGTTTTCCCTTGAGGGAAAGTTAAATGTGGTACTTCTCACCGACCCATTTAGGTTGGTGTGGTGACAGTCTATGTTTTACCTGTGGCCCATTTGTTCACAGCTTGGTTAAAAAAGGAGAAGGGGGCTGGTGAAATGGCTCAGTAGTTAAGAGCACTGGCTGCTCTTGCAGAGGGCCCAGGTTCAGTTCCCAGCACTCAACATGGCAGCGAACAACCATCCATAACTCCAATTCCAGGGGACCCAATGTCTTTTTCTGGCCTCTGTGGGCATTGCACACATGTGGAGCACTGACATACCTGCAGCCAAAACATTCATACACATAAAATAGGAATGAATAAATAAAAAAATAAAATACACACACACACACACACACACACACACTAAAAAAGAGAGAAGGGAAACCACTGCTCTCTACTCAGCCCCTTCTCTACACTTGCCAGGGAATTCTGACTTTTAAGAATAATTGGGTTCTGAAATCCGGAGGACCAGTAGGTGCCTTCTGAGTTCTAGGAACCTTATGAGACCACCAAACTTGGAAACTTCATGTAGTCTCTTTGCTTTTTGATAAGGAAGAAACCAAGCTGTTGCCTTTTCTAGACAAGATTTTTCAGATAAAAGAACAAAGACAGGACTTCTTTTGACTGTGTACAAGTCTTGGAGCTTGAGTGCTTTAATATTGTTTGTGTGTACAAGTCTTGGAGCTTGAGTGCTTTAATATTGTTTGTGTGTATGCTGTCCTTTTTTCAATGTTCTGTTTTTGAACTAACTTTGATTGTTTTCCTAGTAAGAAAAGAGAGGTTGTGTACCAAGCCCCTGTACCCTTGGCTGTCATGCCTTTTAAAGTAGTAGTCATTTGTGAATCTGCTTGTCAGAATTCGTGTGGATGAAAGATGGATGATGGGCTGGGAGTGGTGGTGCACACCTTTAATCCTAGCCCTTGGGAGGCAGAAGCAGAAAGATTTCTGTTAGTTCTAAGTCAGCCTGGTCTATATAGTGAGTTCCAGGCCAGCTGTGGCTACAGGAAGCAAAAAAAACACAAAAAACACAAAAAAAAACCCTAAAATTTGTGCTTTTTTTTGGTGGGGGGTGGGTGGAGAGACACCATGCTACTTGAGCCAGCCATGCCAACTGAACTAGTCATACTGTTTGTTTTTTTTTTTTTTTTTTTTTTTTTT
>VZQC01014131.1:0-57369 GCA_009823505.1 Rhizomys pruinosus | reverse complement strand
AGAACCGTCTTTTTTTTTTTTTTTTTCTTAGAACCGTCTTTAAGCTGGGTGTGGTGGTGCATGCCTTTAATCCTAGCACTCAGGAGGCAGAGTCAGGCAGATCTCTGTGAGTTCAAGGCCAGCCTGGTCTACAGAGTGAGTTCCAGGTCAGCTGGGGCTGTAGGGAGACCCTGTCTCAAAAAAACAAAACAAAACAAAACAAAAAACCCCACAAAAACAAAAAAAAAAATAAGCTGTAACTAAATGCCAAAATGAATAGCTCCCTGGAGGAGAAATCCAACAGCTCCTGATAGAGCAGTCCAGAGCTGGTACTGAAGCTTTTATCTACCAATGCTGTTTATTTAACTGTTGTAGGGAAAAATTGTATCCTGGGGGGAGGAGGCCTATTCCTTCCCCCTCTGTTTTTGTAATTATCACTACATTCTGAGCAGCCTCTCTTGTTTCCCAGACCACTAAATCCTGATTTACAGTTTTCTAAAAGGCAGGAGTTGTATCATATACCTATAAACAGGAACTAAGCTGATGGGGTTTGCCACATCCCTTCAGATTGTCTCCCTTTGGATTGTATACCACTGTTTCAAGGAGTCAAAACCCAGCTTTTCCTGAGCCAAGTTATCTTGTTATATGGAAAAGAAATGTCAGAATTATCACTTGTATAATATAGGGAAACATGGAGAACATTTGTGTCCATTTAATCTAATAGCTGTAACTGGGACTCCAGTACAGGTCAGGGTGGGTTGAAACTTAACAATTCTGTATCATTGATTAGCTTAAACATGTTACTCTTTTTTATTCTGGAGATAACCATCCATTTTAATCTTATACAGAAGGCTTTTAGTTAATGCCCTGAAACTAAATAACATGTCCTGAGAAATTTGCCCCTAGTTATTATAATTTATAATATTTTCAATATTTATACCCATTTATATAGATGGTAGTTATTTTGAATATACCACTATAAAATAAAAACTTTGAAGTGTCCTTGCAAGTCTTGGGATAGGTTCTAGATGACCAAATCTCTCCAGATGGTCAGAGATGTTTTACATGGGTTTGGCATATAGTCTGTCTTTGCACTCCAAAGATGTTTTGCTTAGTGGTCAGATGTCTTACATATAAAACATAACTAAATGCTGAAATGAATAGCTCCCTGGGGCAGAAATAATCATTCCTTTGAATTAACTACTATCCTTGAGGATCAAGTACCCTATTGTAATTTATCAATCTTAGCATACGTGGCCATTTATTTATCAGCGAGCAGGTTACCACAAACCTTGCCTCAAGTTTCAAAAGAGTATAACCAGTAAATGAGAAGAACCATGTGGTTAGTGGAACATTGAAATGATATTTTATCTTTGTGATTCCATTATTTGATGTATCATTTTGTTCAGCTCAGATGTCTCTCTGCCTATTCTTTGTCCAGTTGACCTGTCTAATGGACAGAGTGGGGTACTAAAGTCCCCTTCTACTAGTATGCTAGACTCAATCTGTGCCTTAAAGTCCTATAATACTACCTTTATGAAGTCTGGTGCATTTAAATTAATGATTGTGATGTCTGCTTGGTTAATTGTTCCTTTGATAAGAATGAAATGGCCCTCTTCATCTCTTCTGATTAGTTTTAGTTTGAAGTCCATTTTATCTGATATTAAAATAGTGACTCCTGCTTGTTTCTTAGTGCCATTTGCTTATATTATTTTCTCCATCCTTTCACCTTGAGATAAATGCCTGTCTTTAAAGGTGAGATGGGTTTCTTGCAGACAACAAAAAGATGGGTTTTGTTTCTTTTTTTTTTTTTTTTTTTTTTTGGTCTTTTCGAGACAGGTTCCCTGTAGCCCCAGCTATTCTGGTTCGCTCTGTAGACCAGGCTGGCCTGGAATCACAAAGATCCACCTGTCTCTCTCCCCAAGTGTAGGATTAAGGCATGCGCCACGCGCCAGCTTGTTTTGTTCTTAATCCATTCTACAAGCCTGTGTTTTATAACTTGGGATTAGAGGCCATTTATATTTAAAGTTATAATTAAAAATGTATATTGCTTCCCATCATTTTTGTTTCTGGTGCATTTTTGCCCTAGGTTTTATTTCCATAGTGTAATTATTTATTTTGTGCTGTTTGTTTTAGTGGTCCCTATCCTCTGCTCTTATTATTGTCATATTTTGTAGGGATGGCTCCTGGACAAGGAATTCTTCTCAGCGATCGGAAAATCTTCCCAAGACCATTGAAGCACAGCGTGGTAGCTGGGGTGCTTCGAACAGCAAGGTGGATTGTTGGTTGATTTAATTAAGTTGTCTTTGGCTTGATTGGCTTTGTGGCTGGGGGCGGAGTTATGCTTCCCGTTGGTATAAAAGGTGGTTTGTGTGAGTTCTGAGATGCAGAGATCTCCCAAGACCAGCTGAAGCATGCAGGTACCAGGGCATGGGCTTAACAGGATTTGCCCCCCCACCCCACCACTGGGATTATACGAAGGCACTGGGAGGCAAGCCAAAGCAGCCTTAACACAGTGAGAAGGCTTTAGACTCCATTGGAATACAGGCAGGAGAAGCCCATATGAGGAAACAAAGAAGAACAACATGGGAAGGTGCAGGTAATCCACAAACCACCAAGGCTTTTTCTACAACCTGTGGAGAGTTCCTATAGTGGGTCCCCCTGGGGATGGCCCAGGACACAGTATCAGAAGCACAATTTAATCTTAAAGAGTACAAGATTTAAAGAGCAAATCAAAAGAATTAAGAAAAGAGAATGAAGAACTCAAGAAGGACCTAGAGAGAGAGATGAACAAACTCTTCCGGAATAGAAGTAGAAACACTGAAAAGATCCATGCTGAAAAAGATTTAAGGAAACCAACGTGAAGAAAGAGCTACAGAGAGAATTTGAGAGCTCCAAGAAATAGAAATACTAAAAAACAGGAAGAGGAAATGAAAAAGGAAATCCAAACACTCATCCAATCAAAGGAAAGGATGGAAAAAGCCTCAGAAGCAGAATGGAGGATAGTCAGAACCTGAAGAATACTGGAACCAGGAGACTGAAAACACAGACAACTAAAACCTCAAGTAAAGTATAAAAATATAAAACTCAAATGGAGCAACCAGGAACTGTGGGACACTATGAAAAGATCAAACTTCCTGCATCATAAAGGAATAGAGGAGAAAGAATCCGCAGAGAATGTTATTGATCAGATCTTTCAACATAATAATAGATGAAATTTCCCCAAACTAAAAAAAGATAAAACCAATACAAATACAAAAGCACATAGAACTCAAACAGACAAGATCAGAAAAGAAACTCTCCACGCCACATACAATTAAAATGCTAGACCCAAAACAAAGAAAAATTTTTAAGCCACAAGAGAAAAACAACAATGACTAAAGGGGAAAACTATCAGAATTACTACTGACTTCTCAATGCAAAACTATGAAGCAAGAAGCGTGGAGCAAAGCATTCCAGTGTTAAAGGGCAATAGATGCCAACCAGGTTACTATACCCAGCAAAAAGTCAATTATAGTTGAAGGAGAGAGAAAAACCTTCATGACATAAACAACTTGAAAATACATGTTGGGAAAACCAACCCTTCAGAGAATACTTGAAGCAATTCAAAGGACAGAGAAAGGAGCAACCATCCCCAGGCACCTAGAAAGAGAAAAATCAATAAAAGCATAAATCTAGAGTAGAAACCTAAACCCAAACCGCAAATGGATAATAGCAAAAAGAACAACACAAACCTATCAGTCATAACCTTAAAATTAATGGACTATTCCCCAATAAAAGACATAGACTGGGAGATTGGATTAGGAAACAAACCATCTATATGCTGTCTGCAAGAAACCATCTTACCTTCAAGGACAGGCACCCCTTAAAGTGAAGGATGGAAAAAATATTCCAAGCAAATGGTATCAAAAAGAAAGCAGGTGTTGTATTTAATATCAGACAAAATAGACTCAAAAGTAAAGAATCAGAAGAGACAAAGAAGGCCATTACATTTTTATCAAAGGGAACAATTCACCAAGAAATTTCACAATTTGAATATATATGCACCAAACTCTGTGCACCAAACTTTATAAAGACAATTCTCCAGGACCACAAGTCATACACTAACCCAGTAATCAGTAGGGGACTTTATACCCCACTGAGCCCTTTGGACAAGTCACAGGACAAAGAATAAACAGAGAGACATCTGAATAACGATTATAAACACCAAATGGACCTCTAGACATCTACCGAATATGCCACTGTAATACCAGAGAATACACTTTCTATCAGCACCCCACAGAACATTCTCCAATAACACATACTGGACACAGAAGAAATCTCCACAAATACAAAAGATTGAAATAATTTCATGCATCTATATAGACCACGTGCAACAAAGCTCAAACATCAACACCAGGATAAGCCCAACCTACAAGAACACATGGAAACTAAACACACATACTCTTAAATAATGAATGGGTCAAGGAAAGTAAAGAAAGAAAAGCATCCGGAACTGATGACAATGACAATACAACACAACAAAACTATGGATACCTTAAAAGCAGTCCTAAGAGGGAAGTTTAGCCTTGGGTGCCTACATTAGAAAACATAGAGCACAAGTTGAAGATCTAACACTGCAGCTAGAAAGCCATTGAGAGCAACAACAGATGAACCCAAATGCAACAGACAGGAAAAATAATAAAAATCAGAGCAGAAATCAATGAAATAAAACAAAGAAACAATACAAAAAAAAAATCAATGAATCCAAAAGTTGGTTCTTGGTGAAAGGAAACAAGATAAGACGACCTAGCCCAGTTAACCAAAGAAAGAAGGAACAACTCCAATCAATACAATCTGGATGAAAGGGAAATATCACAACAGACAAGGAAAAGATCCAGACAATCATACAGGGAATACCTCAAAAACCTATACTCTACCAAGTTTGAAAACCTAGAAGAAATGGATGAATATCCGAAATCCTGGGAATTCACCAAAAGCTCAACCAAGAAGAGATCAACAGCTATAAGACCATAATATCATGAAGAAAAGAAGATGTAATAAGAAACCTCCCAACTAAAAAAACCCAGCCAGACGTTTCAAGGCAGAATTCTATAAACATTTCAAAAAAGACATACAACCATTATTACTGAAATGTTTAAGGATACAACAGAGGGAATCTCCCAAATTCGTTCTATGAACCCAGCATCACTCTTACCAAAACCAGCAAAGACAACCAAAAAAGGAGAATTATAGACCATCTCTTAATGAACACAGATGCCAAAATTCTAAACAGGATATGGCGAATCGCATACAGACCCACATCAAGAAGTCATCCATCATGACCAAGTTGGATTAGACCAGAGATGCAGGGATGGTTCAACATATGAAATCAATAAACATCATCAAGCAATATAAATGGACTGAAAGACAAAAACCACACCATCATCCCAATTCACCCAAAAAGCCTTTGAAAAATCCAGCACTCCTTCATACTTAAAGTCCTAGAGGGAACTGGATGGGAGGATCATTTCTCAATGTTATCAAAGCTATATACAGGAAACCCACAGCCAATATCATCCTAAATGGGGGAAATGACAGAAACGTTCCCTTTAAAGGTAGGAACTTGGCAAAGGCTGCCCCTGTCACCACTCCTCTTCAAATATAGTGCTTGAAACACTTGCTAGGGCAAAAGGCAGAAACAGGAAATTAAAGGAGGGCTAATTAAAGGAAGTCAAGCTATCCCTATTGCTGATGATATGGTTGTTTACTTAAGGGATGCTTAAAAATCCACCAGAAAATCCTAGAAAAATGAACAGCTTCAGCAAGTGGCAGGATACAAAATTAACCTAAAAAATCAGTAGCCTTTCTTTACACCAACAACAAGCAATGGAGAAGGAATTCAAGGAACCTTCCCACTCACAATAAACCTCAAAAACAATAAAATACCTAGGAACAAACCTAACCAAAGGCACTGAAGATCCTACAACAAAAATTTTAACCCTTAAAGAAAGAAATTGGAGAAGAACATCAGAAGATGGAAAAAACCTCCATGCTCATGGATTGGGGAAAATTAAATAGTAAAAATGTCCATCCTACCCAAAACTCTTGTACAAGATTTAATGCATCTCAATCAAAATCCCAAGAGTTTCTTCACAGACTGGAAAAAAAATCCTTAAATTCATTTGGAAAAAACAAAAGACCCCGAATAGACAAAACAACCCTGAGTGAAGAGAGCAACACAGGGGTATCTCTATCCCAGATTTCAAACTATACTACAGGCTATAGTAAAAAAAACAGCCTGGTTCTGGCAACAAAACAGAACCTGTTGACCATGGAACAAACCTGAAATTCAAACTTGAGCACATAAAATTTCAGCCATCTCAATATTTGACAAGGGGCCAAGAAGACAAAGGAGAAAAGACAGGCATCTTCAGCAAGTGGTGTTGGCAAAACTTGAAGGCCAAAGAAGAAAAAGTTAGCAGCAGACTTCAGATATAGGCATAGGAAAAGGCTTCTAAATCAGAGACAGCTGCGCAAGAATTAAGGTCGACAATTGACAAATGGGCCTCATTAAACTCAGAACTTCTGTACATCAAAAGAAACAATCAAGAAGTGAAGAGAGATCCCACAAGTGGGAGGAACCTTCACTGCAGATACATCTGACAAAGCATTGATTTCCAGAATATATAAAACTACTCAAAAAAACAAAGAAGAAAAAAACAAATGACCCACTCATATAGATGGAGCAAAGAGCTGAACAGAGATTCACAAATGAGGAATTAGAGATGGCTGAGAAACACCTTAAGAAGTGTTCAGGGGGCTGGAGAGATGGCCTAGGGTTGAGAGCGCCGACCGCTCTTGCAGAGGACCCGGTTCGATCCCCAGCACCCACATGGCGGCCGAGAACCGTCTGAAAACTCCATTCCAGTGAGAACCCAGTTCCGGGGAATCTGAGACCCTCTTCTGACCTCCACGGCATTGATGACACGGAGCACAGACTGCATGCAGACCATACGATATAATACAGAAATAAATAAAATAAAAAATTAAAAAAAGAAGTGTTCAACTCACTAATAATTAAGGAAATGCAAATCAAAACCACTTTAAATATCATCTCACTCCAATAAGACTGGCTAGGATCAAGAAGAAAACATGATACCAAGCTGCTGGAGAGGTTGTGGGGAAAGAAGAACACTATTCCACTGCTGGTTGGAATGTAAACTACATACCAGCCACTTATGGAACAGATGGAGAACCTTGGAGACTTGTAATGAACTTCTACCAACCCAGCCATACCACTTCTGGGCATGTACCCACAAGACTCACCCCACCGCAGAGATACATGCACAGCCATGTTTATTTCAGCTCTCTTCACAATAGCAAGGAGCTGGAACCACCAAATGCCCCTCAACTGATGAATGGATAGAGAAAAATGTGGTACATCTACACAATGGAGTTCTATGCAGCAGTAAGAAAGATGACATCATGAGCTGCAGGAAAATGGCTGGAGCTAAAAACTAGCGAGTGAAAGTAACACCATCCCAGAAAAACAATGATGAATGGTATCCCTCATCTGTGGATGCTAGTGCCAATTACCTAGTTGTAATTATTTCTTTGCTGCACGGCCCCTTAGCTTTTGTCCAAGCAGTTGGAGTGATCATATTGGAACAACAACAACAGAAAACTGCATCAAAGAACTGATGAAACAGTGAACTTCTGCTCAAAACAGTCAACTTCCACATGAATTTGAAAGAGAGATGAAAAGCATGTTTGGCAGAATACATGAGCTCTGGTTGGGTGGGGAAATGTGGGGAGGACAGGGTCTAGATTCGATAAGAAAAGAAAAAAAATTACCACTATATAAAAAAAAGATGTACTTTGTGGGCTGGAGAGCTGGCACAGCCATTAAAGGCTCAGGCTCACAACCAAAAAGAAATAAAAAAAAGAAAATAACAAGAGGGAACTTGAAAGAGAAGATCAATGTTTCAAAAATATCCTAAGGCCACAGCAAAGAGAGGAAAGTACACATTCACAGCCCTTTCAGACAAAGGATTAAGCTTTCCCATTCATGACCCTCTTCCCCAAGGAAATTCTCCCTGACTGTGGATTATATAAGTATGTAAAAGAGATATGCAAATCAAATTGATTAATAATAATCATTAAAATTTTATTTATTTATTTGTATGAATTACTGTCTGCATGTAGGTTTGTGCACCCCGTGTTGTTGCAATCCGCGGAGGTCAGAAGAGGGCGTCGGATTCCCCTGGAACTGGAAGTCTCCTGGAATTTGAGTTACAGACGGTTCTTAGCGCCATGTGGGTGCTGGGGATGAACCCGGGGCCTCTGCAAGAGGCAGTCGGGCTCTTAACCCTAGGCTATCCTCCCAGCCCCTAAAAATTATTTTAAAACAAAAAAGAATTCTTTCAGTTTATTTATGTCAAAGAACATTTTCTTTTCTCCTTCAATTATAATAGACATTTTTTTCTGGATAAAGTATTCTTGGTTGACATCTATAGTCATTTAGAACTGGGAACACTTTAGACCAAGCTCTCCTGGCTTTCATTGTTTACAGTGAATAACTAGCTGTGATTCTGGTAGGTTTCCCTTATGAGTGACTGGTTTTTCTTTTGCTGCCTTCAGTATCTTCTCTTTGCTTTGAACATCTAGTGTTTTTACTCTGATATGAGGTAGGGACTTTTTTTCTGGTTCTGTCTTCTTGGTGTTTTTTTTTTTTTTTTCAATCTTTTCGAGACAGGGTCTCCCTGTAGCCCCAGCTGTCCTGGGACTCACTCTGTAGACCAGGCTGGCCTTGAACTCACAAAGATCCACCTGCCTCTGCCTCCCAAGTGCTAGGATTAAAGGCGTGCGCCACCACGCCCAGCTTCGTGGTGTCCTTGAATGCTTCTTGTATTTGTGTAGGTATTTCTTTCTTTAATTTGAGAAAAATTTCCTCTACAATTCTGTTGAAAATCTGAGCAATACCATCATCCTGTCTATCTTTTTCTTCTATCCCTGTGATTCATAAGTTCGGTCTGTTCATAGTGTCCCACAGTTCTTGGTTATTCCATTTTTCTGTTTTTTTTTAATTTTTTCATAATCATTAATCTTCCATATTGTCTTCTAGTCTTGATATTCTATTTTCTACTTCATCCATTCTGTTATTGAGACTTTCTCCCATCCTTTCCAAGTGATTTGTGGATTGTTGCATTTTTTTCAGTTCAACTTGAATTTTCTTTTTCTTTTTTTTTTAATTTTTATTTATTTATTTTTCTATGTGTATGAATGTACTGTCTGCATGTAAGTTGGTGCACCCATGTCGTTCAATGCCTCGGAGGTCAGAAGAGGGTGTCGGATTCCCCTAGAACTGGAGTTAAAGACTGTTGTCAGCTGCCATGTGGGCGCTGGGGATCGAACCCAGGTCCTCTGCAAGAGCAGTCGGCACTCTTAACCGCTAGGCCTTCTCTCCAGCCCTCAACTTGAATTTTCTTAAGTGTTTTTATATGTTTTGTAATTTCCTTCCACAGTTTATCATTGTCCTGTTTTAATTTATCCCTGTCTTCTTTTAGGTCCCTGACTTTGTTTACATACTCTTTAAATTCCTTTAACTCCTTAATTTCTCTAATCATGTTTATAATTTTTCTTTTAAGATCTGTATCCTGAATTATATCTAAGAAGTCTTCACTATAGGGTTCTTCAATAGGGCTACTAGTATTTGGCAGAGGTCCATTTGAGTTTTGTATATTATTTTTTCATTGCACTTTAGGCATTTGGGTTGCTTTTGTTGGCTGTGGTTCTAATGTGAAGCTTAGGTGTTTCTTTGTTGAGTTTAAGACTGATTTGTTTTATATTTTTCAGGTGTTTTGGGTATACAGGTGTGGATAATTTAGGCTCCAAGGTGTCACCTCTATCCTAGCACTGGACAGAGCAGTCTCCCTCACCCAGCCAGCAAATATCTCGTCCTACAGCTGGAGCCATGCAACCCCCAAGCCAGGCCGAACCCCCCAGGCCTGCAGAACCTGTACCCCAAGGGCCCCAGGCAGTCCCAGTCCTGTGGGCTGGGAGGTCACAACACCTCTGCTGCTGTGTAGCCAGAGCTCCCATGCCAAAGTGGGGTGAGCCCCAGTCACCCACCCTGTGAGATATACTTACAGAACCACCCCCAAGCCCCCCGTGGTCTGCCCACTGGTCCCCCAAGGCCAGCCGTCAAGGTGTCTGTACCTGGGTCCAGTGGGAGGGAGGCTCAGCCAACACCAGGGGCCCTTGGGCCCTCGTTCCAAGTCTATAGCCATGTCTGTAGTGCTGAATTGCATTCACAAAGGATCCAAGTGCCCTTGGACCACATCCGGCGCTTCCCAGCACTTTTAGGGCCCCTAAGTCCCTCTCGCCCAAATTTCCTTAGCTGCTCAGAACGCACCCACCATCCCAGGAGCCACCATCTTCTTATTTTATTTTTAAATTTATTTTTATTTTATGTGGATGAGGGTTTCACCTTATGAAAGTGCCTTACATGCATGCAATGCATATGGATGCCAGAGCAGGGCATCATATCCCCTGGAACTGGAGTTGAGAATGGTATTAGCAGCCATGTAAGTGTTGGAAACCAAACCTGTGCCCTTCTACAAGAGCAGCCAGTGCTCTTGACCATTCTCCACCCCTAAAACAATTGTTGTTTTTTAAATTTATTTTTATTATTTAAGTGTATGTGAGTGTCTGTTTGATTGCATGTGCATGTGTGTGTGAGGGTGCTCACAGAGGCCAGAAAAAAGTGCTGGATCCCTTGGAACTGAAATTACAGGCATTTGTGAACTACCAGATACTGATACTTAAATCCAAGTTCTGGTCCTCATGATAGAACTACTGCATCAGCTCTCCAGCTCCCAAAATAATTTCTTTAAATGTATCTATAGGGCCTGCAAGATGGCTTATTGGGTAAAGCATGCCTAAACAAGGAGAAAAGCCAGGTGTGGTGACACACACCTTTAATCTCAGTACTTGGAGGCAGAGACAGGCAGATCTCTGTGAGAGTGAGGCCAGCCTGGTCTACATAGCAAGTTCCAGGCCACCTGGGGCTACAGGGAGTAACTGTCTCAAAAACCAAAAATAAATAAAATAAAAGTTTATTAAACTGTAGGACCAGTGAGGTGGCTCAGTGGGTAAAGATGCTTCCTGCTAAGCCTGATGACCTGGGTTCAATCTCTGGGTTCTTGAAGATGGAAGGAGAGAACTGACTCCTGCTAGTTGCCCTCAGAGAGCCATACAAATGCCAAGACACTCAAATGCCCACATACACATAAGCCATCAGTTTTAAACATTTGAAAAATGTACATTTATTTAAATTTTTTAAAAAGTTGTTGGGGGTGGCTAGAGAGATGGCTTAGCATCTAAGAGCACTGGCAGCTTTTGGCAAGGAATCTCAGCACCCACAGAGCAGCTGACAACTGTCTGTAACTTCAGTTCCAGGGGATGGGATTCAACACGCTCTTCTGTCCTCTTCGGGCACTGCATGACATAGGTCCACTTACATACATGCAAGCAGAACACTCATACATTTAAAAATAAATTTAAAAAATTGGGGGAGGGGCATGGGAGTATATACCTTTAATCCTGGCACTTGGAAGGTAGAGGTGGATCTCTGTGGGGTTGAGGCCAGCTTGGCCTGCATAGCACCCACATGGTAGTTAACAACCGTTAAACCAGGGAGGTAAAAAGAGGTTGTCACAATCCCAGCACTCGGGAGGCAGAGGCAGGTGGAACTCTGTGAGTTCAAAGCCAGCCTGGTTTTGAAAAAAAAAAAAAAAGAGGATATCACATCTTCAGTGGTTAATAACCTGTTAACTCCAGTTCCAGGGGATCTGATGCCCTCTTCTGGCCTCCATGGCCATTGCACACATATGATACACTTAATGTGCTCACATAAAATAATAAATAAAAAGTTTCAAGCCATCTATATTTGGGTTGCTTCATGCATTCCAAAGGTATTTCCACACTTCAATAAAGAAATAATGGTTGGCGGGTGTGGTGGCCCACGCCTTTAATCCTGGCACTTGGGAGGCAGGTGGATCTTTGTGAGTTCAAGGCCAGCCTGGTCTACAGAGTGAATTCCAGGACAGCTGGGGCTACAGGGAGACTCTGTCTCGAAAAGAAAAGAAAAAAAAAAATTGACTTAAGCACCTACCCTGAAGACATAGTGTGGAGTAGGCCTTTGTGGAGTTGTTGAGGGGAGGGCTGTGTACTAGCTTGGACCTCAGCACAGCTGCCCCTGAGGCTGCACAGGTGAGTACAATGGATATCTTTGAGCCACGGAGAGATGGTGATTTTCTTAAGGTCTCAAGTTGACTAGTTGGTGAAGCAAGTTTGGCTCCCAAGCCCCTGTCCCTCCTCCTCTAGTGTGCTGAATTCCTTTGATGGTTAACTAAAGGATTCAAAATTTAACTGTAAAGTTTTAAAAATTAATTAATTTTTATTTTATGTACATGAGTGTTTTATGCACATGTATGTAAGCACACCTGTGTGTGCAGTGCCTGGGGAGGTCAGAAGAGGGTGTCAGATCCCCTGGAACTGGAGTTACAGACAGTTAGTGGCCATGTGGGTGTTGAGAACCAAACCTGGGTCCTCTGCAAGAGCTGCCAGTGCTCTTACCGCTGTCTCTTCAGCCTCAACTGTAAAGTTTTGTTCTGTCTTTACTAACGAAGCTTTCCTCACTCCATCCCTAATACCAGTAGTCCTCACACCAAGTAAGAATGCAGCAAATTCTGTTTGTGGTTTTGATGCAGGCTCAAATTTAGCCCAGGCTAGCTATCTTGAATTCCTGATCTTCCTGCTTCAGCCTCCTAAGTGCCAGCTTGCAGGCATATGCTACCATGCAGAGTTTCAAATGTTTACTAATGCAGTGTTACCTTTTCTAGATGTTGTGATGGCCCCCACTGGTGATGGGGCCTCGTGGGAGGGAGGCTCCCTTCCTGTGATACATAATCTACCCTGTGCCCTGTGCTGTCTTTGACCTGAGATTTTAAATGTTTCCAAAATTTCAGAGGTTAGTATTTTCACAAGCAGACTGAGACTCACAGACTGAGACTCCGACTACTCAAGTTGGGGATTCAAGAATAGAAACTGCAGGTGGCTGGAGTCATTTCCTTGTTCCAAGGCCCAGTAATTTCTGGGCCTTCCCAGTGGCATTTTGGACACAATGTGTTAAGAAACGCCAGGATGTGAATGAGGACTTCATAAAATCCTGCTTCCCATCCCACCGCTGTCTTCAGTGGCTCTGAAATGTTTATAGCAACAGACTGGGTATTAATGGGGCTCTAAAATATGCCCTGGTATTTCCTGATGAGCTTTTGGTGTGACCTTTTTGAGACAGGGTCTCCCTGTAGCCCCAGCTGTCCTGGAACTCACTCTGTAGACCAGGCTGGCCTTGAACTCACAAAGATCTGGTGTGACCTTTTTAACCTTGCTTTTATTCATTATATATAGTAGTGGAAATTACTTTTAGGTCTTCCTCTTCTTATGGGCTCAGACAGGGTCAAAATTTGGCAATAAATGTAATTTTGCTTCTCATTTGCTGTGTGTTTGCCTCAGTGGAGACACAAAGGCTCTCATTGTATTCTCTGGTGGCCTTTTATCTTCCAGATAAGATTTGAGCTATCTTTTACCCCTGTCTTCCCATTTAGTGAAAATATTCTCTACTTAGCCAGCTTTTTGCTCTGGGACATCTTTTGCTATATCCTTACGTTGTTTGATTTATTATATTTAATACCCAGAAGAGGCCATTATAACTACCAGATTTTTGTTGTTCTCTTCATCACCCAAAAGCCTTCATTAAGCATGCATTAAGAAAAATTGGGGGCTGGAGAGATGGCCTAGTGGTTAAGAGCGCTGACTGCTCTTGCAGAGGACCCGGGTTCGATCCCCAGCACCCACATGGCAGCTGAGAACCGTCTTTAACTCCAGTTGCAGGGGAATCTGACGCCCTCTTCTGACCTCTGCAGCATTGCATGACATGGGTGCACCAACTTACATGCAGACAGTACACTCATACACATAAGAAAATAATAAATTAAAAAAAAAGATTAAGGGCTGGAGAGATGGCCTAGCGGTTAAGAGCGCCGACCACTCTTACAGAGGACCCGGGTTCGATCCCCAGCACCCACATGGCAGCCGAAAACTGTCTGAAACTCCAATTCCAGGAGAACTCCAGTTCCAGGGGAATCCGACACCATCTTCTGACCTCCACGGCATTGCACGACATGGGTGCACAAACCTGCATGCAGACAGTACATTCCTACACATACAGAAATAAATAAAATTAAAAAAAAAAAAAGATTAAAAAAAAAAAGAAAAAAAAAGAAAAACATGCCCTGGCATGGTGGCACACGCCTGTGATCTCAGCACTTAGGAGGCTGAGGCAGGAGGATTGCAAATTTGAGGCCAACCTATCCTATACAGTGAGACCCTGTGTCAATGTGCTTTCTATCCCCACCCCCTCACCCCCACCCCCAGCAAAGAAAAGGACCACTGAAGAGAAAATACATACATATAGACTGAACTCTCTTATCCAGTGCCTCCTAATCTAGGAACCCCTTGCCTCTTTACCTTCAAGACAAATAATTTAAAATAATGCACTTTAAAGATTAGTAGTGTAAAGAATTGGGTGTTCCCTGAAATCCCAGTGTTGAGGTGGAGGCAGGAAGATAGCAAGTTAGATGCCAGCCCAACTTATGTAGTGGGATTCTACCTCAAAAAAATAATAAATGAGGAACTAGAGAGATGGTTCAGCAGTTAAGAGCACAACTGTTATTGCAGAGGATGTAGGTTTGATTCCCAGCACCCACATGGTAGCTAAAAACTGTCTGTAACTCTAGTTCCAGGGGATCTGATGCCCTCTTCTGACCTCAGGCATTGCATGACATGGGTGCACTTACACACACGCAGGAAATAGACTCATACACATAAAATAAAAACAATAAAATATTTAAAACAATAATAAATGAGGCCGGGCTTGGTGGCTCATGCTTTTAATCTGTGTTGATTTCAGCACTCAAGAGGTAGAGGCAGGCAGATCTCTGTGAGTTTCAGGCCAGCCTGGTCCACATAGTGAGTTCCAGGCTGGCTGTGGCTATTTTATCAAAATAAAATGATAATAAAAACAATAAATAAACTGGGTATAGTAGAGCATGCCTGTAATCTGAGCACTTGGGAGATGGAGGTAGGACAATCAATCAAGAGTTCAAGATCATCATTGTCTACACAGGAAGTTCAAAGTCAGGCTTTAAAAAAAAACAAATAAATAAATTGCACAATTATAATTAGGTTGGTATATGACAGGTCTGAATTGGACATAGTGGGGGCCAAACTCATAAAGAGAGCACATCGGGCTGGAGAGATAGCCTAGCGGTTAAGAGCACCGAGTGCTTTTGCAGAGGACCCGGGTTCGATCCCCAGCACCCACATGGCGGCTGAGAACCGCCTGTAACTCCAATTCCAGGAGAACTCCAGTTCCAGGGGAATCCATCCAAGATCCTCTTCTGACCTCCACGGCATTGCACGACACGGGTGCACAAACCTGCATGCAGACAGTACACTCATACACATACAAAAATTTTAAAAAAAGAGAGAGAGAGAGAGAGCACATCATAGCTACTTTTTGATTTAGAAGGTTTTGTTTATTTTGTTTCTTGAGACAGGATGCCATTAAGCAGCCTTGGCTGACCTGAAACTTGCTATGTAGACCAGGCTTGCCTCTGTCTACCTCACAGAGATCACCTGTCTCTGTCTCACCCTGGAATTTAAAGGTGTGTGCCACCCACTCCTACCCCAGCCCCCCATCACCCCTCACCTTCTCTACCCATATTCCCCTACCCCCTCAACCCTTCACTTAGAAGGTATTTTGTCAGGTTTTTTTTTACAGCATGTCCAGAAAAAGGTATTTAATTTTTCTAATTAAATGTATTCATTTATGTGAGGAGGATATCTCAGATGCCATGACATGCATGGTCAGACGACAGCTTTTGGAGATTGATTCTCTCTTTCTTCCATGTGGGTACTGGGGATCAGACTCAGGTCATCAGGCCAAGCCATTCACCAGCCCCTGATTTAGAAGTTTTAAGAACATCATTGTTAGAAGGTAGAAGAGACAAGGTTTACAATCCTAGAATTTTGGGGTTTTTATTATATTTAATCAGTGTGTGTGTATGTATTGCTCTATAATATGTGTATACATGTGTATGTGTGTCTTCCTCAATCCCATTTTACCTTATTTTTTTTAGTTAATTATTTTCCTGGGGGGGGCACGTATGGACACAGATTAGTGTGTAGAGGAGGATGTTTGGCATCCTGCTTTATCACTCTGTCTTATTCCTTTGAGATAGGATCTGCCTCAATCAGAGAGTTTGCTATCTAGGCCAGAGTGGCCTCAAAGTCAACAATCCTCCCACCTCAGCCTCCCAAGCAGCTGGGATTATGGGCATACACCATTAAAACTGAATTCTTTCAAAACATTTCACCCAGTTCTATGCTCTCTTGATTATATATATGTATATATATATACATATATATATATACATATACATATATATACATATATATACATATATGTATATGTACATATATATACATTATATATATGTATATATATGTATATGTGTTGGTTGGTTGGTTTGGTTGGTTGGCAGGCAGTATAGTCTCACACTGTAGCTCAAGCTGGCCTGGAACTCACTATGTAACCCCAGCTGGCCTCATACTCAGCAATCTTCTTGCCTCTGCTTCTCAAGTGCTGTAGCTATAGGCATGAGCTACCTTAGTGCATGTGTGGTGACTGGGAGATGAAATTTGGAGCTTTCATACTGGCTGTTGAAGAACTGACTTTTATTTCCTTCTTAACTGGTATTTTGAGCTATATGCATGCCTCAAAGTTTAGTTGTGTTAGGTATTTTCCCATATACTTGCCACAAGTAAAAACCATGTGAATCTTGCTATAATGATCTTATTGTATTAATTTTCAATGTATGCAAATAAAATGTAAGTTCATTTTAAGAAATTGTAGCTCACATAGACTTTTCGCCAATTTCTGTCTGCTGAATCAGCACTTCCTGTCCTTGCAGGTGGGGTGGAAGACCACCCAGGAGTATTACACCTTCATGTGGGTCACTTCGCCCAGTGACCCAAACAAGGAGTCAGCCAAACAGCATGAGGTCCAGTTCAAAGGTGAGGAAAGTACTCCACCAAGTGTTGAAAACTGCAGCCCAGGCTAATTCATTTCCCTGAGTTTTCTGGGGCAGATAAGACTTCCAGATTTTACAAATTTGGAATGGTCTTATTTTGGGTTAAAAACCATATTCCATTTTCAGCCTACTACTTGCCCAAGGATGATGAGTATTATCAGTTCTGTTATGTGGATCAAGATGGTGTGGTCCGGGGAGCAAGTATCCCTTTCCAGTTCCGTGCAGAAAATGAAGAGGACATTGTGATGGTTACCACTAAGGTCTGTGATCATCAAATCTCAAGTCTTCCTGTCATTCAGCAGAGCAATTCCAGGTTAGGGTGGAAATTGAGTCAATAGGCTTTATGGAATAACTAACAGGTATATACTGTTGGGAAAAATCATATAGTGCCCACACTGATCCACTTGGGGATGACTTAGGAATGTTCAGAAGAGTCAAAACAATAAGCAGTTTCTCCATTCTCTATAACTTCTGTAACCATTCAGTTATATTCCCTTAACTTTATCAGCTACAAATTTTTTTCATCCCCCCCAGCTAAAATTATTTAAAATTTTTTATTTTATCTGTAGGAGTGTACCGCCTGCATGTATATAAGTGCACCCATGTTGTGTAATGCCTGCAGAAGTCAGAACAGGGTATTAGATTCCCCTGGATGGACCCGGAGTTACAGATGGTTTGTTAGCTGCCATGTGGGTGCTGGGAATTGAAACTGGGTACTGGGAAAAAGCAGCCAGTGCTCTTAACCACTGAACCAATCTCTCCAGCCCCTGAAACTAATTAAAAAAAATTTTTTTTTGAACAAAGTCTTACAGTGTGACCCAGGATGGCCTGGAATTCAGGGCAGTCCTGCTGCCTAAGCCTCATGAGTGACCACTATGTCCAGTCTCCCCCTTATATCATGGCCTTAATTTTTGCTTGTCTTTCTTTCCTGGTAATGGCAGACTTAATGCTGCAGTTATACAGACATAGCCCTGTTGCCTCTTCACCTACACACTGAGTTGCTGCTTTCACTGGGATACACCCAAGTCACTCCCATGAGTGGGACTCATTCAGGTACTCGCCAGTATGGGGATTTTTTCACTAGAATGACTTAATAGAGTGGTACAATGCTCTTTTATAGGGAAAGGTGGAGGAGATTGAGCAGCACAACCAGGAGCTTTGCAAAGAAAACCAGGAGCTGAGAGAAAGCTGTGCCATCCTCCAGAAGCAGAACTCGGACGTGCAGGCTGAGCTCCACAGGAAGCAGGTATGACCTTGGAGCATGCAGAGCAGAACCACGTGGTGTTCTGATGAGCACTATCTTCTGTTTTGCTTGTGAGCTCTGTCCCTTACACCCTGTCTTTTTTTTTGTTTTTTTGAGACAGAGTCTCCTTATAGACCAGGCTGGCCTTGATCTCACAGATAGCTATCCTGCCTCTGCCTCCCAAGTGCTGAGATTAAAGGTGTGTGCCACCACGCCCAGCATGGCTGGTAAATTTTTTTAATTACACATGCGACTCTTCAATTTATAGGATAGCACTAACAAGTGACTTTGTTTTTATCCACTGGAAAGCAGTGTCTGGTGTGTAACAGGCACTCAGTAAGTACTTGTCCATAATAAGTTAATGGGCAAATATAATCTGTAGTAACAGTGAAATTAAGGTTGATAGTTTTTGTTATTGTTTTGAGGTAGGGTCTTATTCTATAGCCTCAGCTGGCCTAAACCCAGATCCTCATGCCTCAGCCTCATAAATGCTGGGATTATAAGCATGGGCAACCACACCCAGCTAGATACATTTTTTGATCTGGGGTTATAATAATCTCAGTAGTAGAGTATATGCCTGGCATGTATGAAGCTCTGGGTTTGATCTCTAGTCCTGCAACAGTAACAGAGTATGACTTAAAACTTTTTTCCCCCTTCAGTCTTTTTGAGACAGAGTTTTCCTGTAGTCCCAGCTGTCCTGGAACTCACTATGTAGACCAGGCTGGCCTTTAACTCAGAGATTCCCCCTGCTTCTGTCTCCTAAGTGCTGGGATTAAAGGCCTGTACTACCACACCTGGCTAAAACTTTATTTTTAAAAACAGTAAATATTTTTTTAATTATTTTAATATTAAATTAAAAACAAAAATTAATGCTGGGTGTGGTGGTGCACACCTTTAATCCTAGCACTTGGGAGTCAGAGGTGCAGATTTTGTGAGTTCAAGTCCAGCCTGATCTACAGAGTGAGTTCCAGGACAGCTGGGGCTACAGGGAGACCCTGTCTCAAAAAGACAAAAAAAAAAAACAATTAAAAAACAAGAAATTAAAAACAGAAATTAGGGACTGGAGAGATGGCTCAGTGGTTAAGAGCACCGACTGCTCTTGTAGAGGACCCAGGTTTGATTCCCAGCACCCACATGGTGGCTAAGAACCGTCTTTAACTCCAATTCCAGGGGAATCTGATGCCCTCTTCTGACCTCCGAGGCATTGTATGACATGGGTACACCAACATACATGTAGACAAGTACACTCAATACACATTTTTATTTTATTTTTATTTTTTATTTTTTAATTTTATTTATTTTTGTATGTGTATGAGTGTACTGCAGGTTTATGCACCCATGTCGTGCAATGCCTCGGAGGTCAGAAGAGGGTGTCGCGGATTCCCCTGGAACTGGAGGTCTCCTGGAATTGGAGTTACAGACGGTTCTTAGCTGCCATGTGGGTGCTGGGGATTGAACCCGGGAACTCTGCAAGAGGAGTTGGTGCTCTTAACCGCTAGGCTATCTCTCCAGCCCCCAATACACATTTTAAAAAAAAAAAGAAAAGAAAAGAAATTAAACAAATATTTTATTACGGAAATCTCCTTACGTAGATATTTCATTCGTTGTTGTGTTATGCTATGCCTAAGTGCTCTATAAATAGTTTTTCTCCGCCTACATTACTAAAACTTTTCTTAGAAATGATCTGTCCTAGGGCTGGAGAGATGGCCTAATGGTTAAGAGCGCCAACTGCTCTTGCAGAGGACCCGGGTTCGATTCCCAGCACCCACATGGCAGCTGAGAACTGTCTTTGACTTCAGTTCCAGGGGAATCCGATGCCCTCTTCTGACCTCCATGGCATTGCACGACATGGGTGCACAGACCTGCATGCAGACAGTACATTCACACACATAAAAGAAAGAAAGAAAATTAAAAAAAAAAGAAGAAGAAATGATCTGTCCTATGTTTCAATCTATAGGAAGAGCTAGAAACTCTGCAGAGCATCAATAAGAAGTTAGAACAGAAAGTAGAAGAGCAGAAAGCCTGTTGGGAGTCTGAACTGCTTCAGTAAGTATGCCTACACTACTCTTGGATAGGAGTTGTCATAGACACACTTCCATAGGCTGAGATGTAAGTAATTTGTTAGAAAACACTGCCTGATATAGCTGGCACGCACCTCTGATCTCAGCACTTGGGAGGTAGCGGGAGGAACATCGGGAGTTAAAGGTTATTCACAGCCGGGCGTGGTGGTGCACACCTTTAATCCTAGCACTCCGGAGGCAGAGGCAAGTGGATCTTTGTGAGTTCCAGGCCAGCCTGGTCTACAGAGTGAGTTCCAGGACAGCTGGGGCTACAGGGAGACCCTGTCTTGAAAAGAACCCCCCCAAAAAAAGGTTATTCACAGCCACACAGTGAGTTCAAGGCTAACCTGGGTTACATGAGACTGTCTCTCAAAAAACAAAAACAAGGGCCTGGAGAGATGGCTCAACAGTTAAGAGCTCCGGCTGCTCTTGCAGAGGACCTGAGTTTGATTTCCAGCACCCACATGGAAGCTAACAAGTCTGTAACTCCAGTTCTAGGAGATCTGATACCTTCTTCTGACCTCTGGGGACACTGCATAACATGGATGTATCCACCTACATGCAGGCAATAGATTTATACATATAAAATGAAAATAAGGGCTGGAGAGATGGCTCAGCAGTTAAGAGCACTGACTGCTCTTGCAGAGGATCTGGGTTCCATTCCCAGCACCCATGTGATGGCTGAGAACCATCTTTAGTACCGGGCGTTCTGGCGCATACCTTTAATCCCAGCACTCCGGAGGCAGAGAGTGGTGGAGCTCCAGGCCAGCTAGGACTAAAGGGAGACTCTATCTCAAAAATATAAAAAAAATAAAAATAAAATAAAATAAATAAATAAACCCAGGCATGGTGATGCATGCCTTTAATTCTAGCACTCAGGAGGCAGAGGCAGGCGGCTGTCTATGAGTTCAAGCCAGCCTGGTCTACATAGTGAGTTCTAGGCCAGCTGGGGCTACAGGAAGACCTTGTCTCAAAAAGACAAAAAATAAATAAATAAAATAAAATTTCAAAAACAAAACAATACTTCCTGTTATTGCAGTGATGGGGTAATTAAGCATAGGCTTGGGCAAAGCTGGTCTTAAATCACTTATGCCCTGGGGTAATTGACCTGGAATCAGTAAATATTTCACGTAGTCATTTTGCTTCCACAGGCTGAAAGAACACAACCAGAAGATATCCTCAGAAAATGAGAAGATGGGAGTCAGAGTGGAGCAGCTTCAGGTGGGTCACACTGCGTCTGCAGCAGGATATCTTCTTAGCTTTGCCACCACTGGGTGGTTTTTTTGTTTTTGTTCTTTTGTTTTGTTTTATTTTGTTTGGGGTTTTTTTGTTTGTTTGTTTTTTGTTTTTTGTCTTATTGGAACAGGGTCTCCCTGTAGCCCTAGCTGTTCTGGAACTCACCCTGTAGACCAGGCTGGCCTTGAACTCACAAAGATCCACTTGCCTCTGCCTCCCAAGTGCTAGGATTAAAGGTGTGGTGCCACCATGCCTGGTGACACATCTTAATCTGGTAGTCCAGAAAGATGCATTTCATTGCAATGTGTGCCTAGTAATATACCTTTGACATTAGACTTTTCATGCTATGGTATAATATCTGATATAAAAAAAACTTGACAAAGGAAGGATTTATTTGGGCTCGTGGTTTAAGCAGTTTCAGCCCATATGATGGAGGTGGCAGAGCAGCCCCCATCACAGCAGCCAGGAAGCAGAGAGTGTCTGGACTAGTAAGATTTCTTCCTTTTCCCCATTTATTCTATCCAGTCCCCACACCTGTGGGACAGCGCTGCTTCTCAAGGTAGGCCTTTCTCCTTTAGTATCCACCTTAGAAATACCCTCAGACACACAACAGAAGTGTGCTTTACCAACTTCCTAGGCGCTTTTAAGTCTAATAAGTTGACAATTAAGCTAAACCTTTCTAAAATATCAGACTTAAAGTTATGGGTCATGTGTTTTTTTTTTAGTCTTGGATCAGTAATCCCCCATAGATGGGAAATCCCCCATATATATATGTATATATATATATATATGGAACTCACAAAGATCCTCCTGCCTCTGCCTCCCAAGTGCTAGCATTAAAGGCGTGCGCCACCACCGCCACCACGCCCAGCTATAAAATCTTTTCAAGGGAAATCTTATTCAAAAGCCTAGAAGGTAAAGCAAATAGCAGATCTGCTCTGTCTTTAAGAAGATGTGCCAGGGCTGGAGAGATAGCCTGGTGGTTAAGAGCACTGACTGCTCTTGCAGGGGACCCAGGTTCGATTCCCAGCACCCACATGGTGGCTGAGAACCGTCTGTAACTCCAATTCCAGGAGAACTCCAGTTCCAGGGGAATCTGAGACCCTCTTCTGACCTCTGCAGCATTGCACGACGGGTGCACAAACCTACATGCAGACAGTACATTCATACACATAGAAAATAAATTTTTTAAAAAATTAAAAAAAAAAAAAAAAGATGTGCCTTGGGCTGGAGAGATGGTTCAGTGGTTAAGAGCACCGACTGCTCTTGCAGAGGACCAGAGTTCAATTCCCGGCACCCACATGGCGGCTAAGAACGGTCTTTAACTCCAGTTCCAGGGAATCTGACGCCCTCTTCTGACCTCCAAGGCATTGCATGATATGGGTGCACAAACCTACATGCAGACAGTACATTCATACACATAAAAAATAAAAAAATAAATGTGTCTTGAAGAAAGCCTTTTTAGCGATTCATCACGTTTTGCTCAGTTGAGTCATAGGTTCTTAGAATGCCAGGTAGAGCTGGAAGGGAAGTAGTTCTGAGGGTTCCCAGTGGGAGTTGCTGGGAAAGCATCTTTGTTTCTGAACATTAGACCCTGTCTCAAAAATACAAAATAATAATAATAATAATATAAAAAATAAAATGTTATTGTTGTTCCTGGTCAGTTTCTCTCTTTAATGTCACTGTTTTTGCTTTAGGCCCAGCTATCAACTCAAGAGAAAGAAATGGAAAAGCTTGTTCTGAAAGACCAAGATAAGACAAAGCAGTTACAACATCTAAAAGATGAAAATGGCCAACTTTTTCTCAGTTTAACTGAGCAGGTAAGCTCATGGAAGAAAAGAATATTTTTCCCAAGAAAATTGTGCTTTCTTTACTAGCTCTAGGAAAGGTCTCAAAAGAGCCAACCATCTTTTATTTTGTATGAATGTATACTGTGTATCCTGGCTAGCCTCAAATTGACTGTGGAGACCAGGCTGGCCTTGAACTCAGAGATCTACCTGCCTCTGCCTCCCAAGTGTGGGATTAAAGGCATGTACCACCATACCTAGCTCAAAAAAGTTGATAGCTGGGCATGGTGGTACACACCTTTAATCCAATGTTGGGAAGGCAGAGGCAGGTATGAGATTGCCACCAGCCTGGTTTACATAAGGAGTTCCAGGATAGCTAGGGTTACAGGGAGAGGGCCCCCCCAGATTATAGTAGGTTATATCATGGTTTATCCAGCAACTAAAAGTCTTACCTCTCCCTCTGCATCCTGCCTGCTTATTCATGAGTTGAGTTGGTGTCAGTGTGCCTGCATGTGTGTGTGTGTGTGTGTGTGTGTGTGTGTACGTGCATTTTCCTAGCAGTGGCACTGAAATCTGTTTCTGTGTAGAAGGAGCACCAGAAGAATCTCGAGGAGACAGTGGAAAAGATGAAGCAGAAAGAAAGTACTACAAGGAAGAAAAAGCAGGAACTAATGGCACGTCTGTCTTTGTGTGGCTCTGTGGGAGGGAGCCGAAAGAAGGGATGAGGGTCCATCTAGGGTAATGGAGAGCATAAATAAGACAGATTAAAATAGTGTTCACCTCTAGATGTTTTACTTACTATCCTAAAGAACAGAGAATCTGCCATTTAAAAGATGTTTCAGAAAGGTGGACTTGTCTATGTGTTACTAGTGATAAAGGAATATTAAAAGTTAAACATGATGACAAATTGTGGTTGAAAGAACCCTTGGGTTGAGAACAGTGCAGATAACCCTGATCACTACAGAATTGTCGTAGGACAGACAAATTAATGGCTAGGGAGAGCTGTACAGTGGGAAATTACGACACTAAAGGCCAACTTTGTTATAATTAATATGTTAGAAATTATCATTAGTATAAATCATTCTGAGTTAACAACTGTATAGTAAAGAAAGCCTGTTTAACTAGTAATTTCCAGTATTATGTTTTTGGAAAAGAGGCTTCATGATACTGATACCTGAAAGCTTTGTTTTCTGAGTCTATATAAAAACATGAGAATTCTGATGTTTGAAGGTTATCAACTGTTGGACTGTGTCTCATATCACAGATGTATCACTCATTTAGTCATCATATTCAGTTACTGAGAACTGACAGTGTGTAAGATACTGAGTTGTTTGCCTGCTGTGGTAGTTCACCGCTACAATAGCAGCACCTGGGAGATAGAGGCAGGAGGGTCAGGAGTTCAGGGTCATCCTTACTGATATAACAAGTTTGAAGCCATCCTGCACTACATGAAAACCTATCTCAAAAAAAAACAACCCACAAATAAGGGCTGGAGAGATGGTTCAGAGGTTAAGAACACTGACTGCTCTTGCAGAAGACCCAGGTTCAGTACCCAACACCCACATGACAGCACACAACCACCTGTAATTCCAGTGTCCACTTCTGGCCTCCTTGGATTCCTGCACACATAAATTCATGCAGGGGTGCACACATAGGCGTCCATAAAAATAAATAAATCTTTACAACATACATACATGAATAAGACACTGTTTTATTACGATGAAGAACAGTATAAAACTTGCAGATTGACAGGTCACAAGTTAAGTTCAATGCACCAAATGTTTTGACCTAGATGGTGCCTTTTTTTAGAAATTGAATTAGTTGCCAACAGTTGCAAATGAGACTTTCCTACAAAATTGTATTTCTCACTTCTTTTAAAAAATTATAGGATCTGGTAGCACTGAGCCCACATTCTGCACAGTGGTGGTATCTGGGACTGAGTAGCTACTGTGCACATTAGCTGATCATGTGTTCTCTATTTGATGGCAGGTGGTTTGCTGAGGATTGAGTCCAGGGTCCTGCATATACTAGGCATGCCCTCTTTTGCGCCTCCTCCCTGAGCTTTGCCTTCCATTTTGTTGCGTTCATCTGCTTTATTCAGTTCCCTTATTTCCTGGACCTTTAGACACACGTGTGGTTTTTTTTTTGAATGCTGATATACCAGAAAAAAAAATATTTTTAATCTCTAATCATTCAAAGGCTTGAATGTCCTTGTGACTAGTCTAGGTTTCCTTGGTTTTCATGGAATTTTTTTTTTTTCAACCAACGCCTCTTCACCTTTTTTTTTCCCTTGGTCCTGGTAATCAAACTTAGGACCTTGGACATGCTATAAAGACCTTCTACTACTAAGCCACATTCCCTAACCTTTCTCATGGAAAGGCCTCTAACTGCAAGGACTATGTATCTTATACTTCAGGAGCCTAAGAACAAGGAAGCAACCATGGAGGAGCAGTTAGTGCAAGGGGGGGACCGGCTAAAGGCAAAGGTAGAGGCCGGAAAAGCCTGTTACTTAGAGAAGTACAAAGAGTGTCAGCAACTGCACAAACAGATCAGGCAACGCAGGGCTGCTGCAGTGGTAGGTGGCAGATATAAGGGGCCCAAGAACTAAGGGATGTGAGTTTATGACTTTCAGTCCAAGCCCAGAAACTGTCCATTCTTGTTAAGGAGAAAACTTTCCTACTAAAAAGAGAGGAGTGGAGTATGAGGCCAGAAGCCAACCTGGGTGTGGGGGATTCAGGCCTGGCCCAGCCAACCATGTTCTCAGGAAAAGTTTTCTTAAATATTGAGCAGATTTCGGTGCAGACTCAGATAGTCCTCTCTATTTCTGCCTTTTGAGGAAGTGAAGCAGGACCAGAAGAGCCAGCAGGAGCCAGTGGGGATGGGGATCAAGAAGCCTGAAGTCAGCACTGTCATCGGGTAGCCCCTCTCAAATTACCTCAGGGTCGGCTAGAAGCGCACAGCAATTTGGGCACCAGTATTCAAAAAAAATCATGGAGCAAACCACAACTAGTAGAATTAGCTGACGTGTGTTTGTGAGACGTGTGTGTGTGTATGTGTGTGTGTGTGTGTGTGTGTGTGTGTGTGTGTATACAGCAGGAGATGGGAAATATTAAAGTGTGAAACTAGTTGAGTCATCTTGTCTTTGTGGGAGGGCTTAAGACCCCAGTCTGGTTCCCCCGTGTAACTTGAGACAATATGCCTGTGATCACACTGGGGGGGAATCATCATACCAGCCTAAGCCTGAGTGCCTCGGGCTCTATGCAGTGTGGTATTTGCTCAAAACTAACATGGTCCTGTCATGGCTGGGTAGGATTACAGAAGTCTGGTCACCTTTAGCTCTGATATGTCAATCTTAAGGTTTCTCCCAAGCTTACTTTTCCTTTGGTCACTTATAAGGACAGCTAAACCCAAAACCCCTTGGCATCTTTATGCCAGCTCAGGCTTTCCAGCATTGGGTTAAGTCACTGGAAGCAGCATCCTGTCCACAGCACCATTCCTTCTGCCTGACTTCCTTTCTCCCTGACCTTAGTCTTACCTCTTTGGAAGGCCAGATTCTCTGCAGATCTCCCACCTTGGGGCTACATTGCAGTGTATGATGCTAATTCCAACTTCTCTATTGTTGACAGGATGAGAACTTTGACCTGTCAAGAAGACTAAGTGACAACAGGGTTATAGGTGATGTTCTGAAGAGAGAGAAAGAGAGACTAGAAAAAGAAAATGATGTAAGTATGTGCAAGAAGGTAGAAAATGCCAGGATTCTAAAGGGAAGGGTTGGGCACAGTAGTTCATGCTTGGAATCCCTGCAGCTGGGAGGCTGAGGCAGGAGGATCACCTCAAGTTTGAGGCCAGCCTGGGCTACAGAGTCAGTTCCAGGCTAAGCTGGAGTACAGAGTGAGACCATCCCCCACAAACCAAAAAAGGGCTGGGCATGGTACACACCTTTGATACTAGCATTCAGAGGTAGGCAGTTCTCCAAGGCTGAGAGCAGCCTGCTCTTTAGAGGGCTCTTTCTGGATGAAGTAGTTCCTCCTAAACAAAAGAGTAAATTTAATCCAGTTTTCTAATCTATCATAAAATCCTGGGATTTGTTTTTTGCTTTTGTTCTTGAGGCAGGGTCTCATGTTGCCCAGAGTAGCCTCAAACTCACTGTAGAGCTTAGAATGACCTTGAACTCAGGATCCTGTGGCCGTCACCTAAGTACTGAGGTTAAGGTGTTCATTACTGTTAGGTCTGACCTTCCCAGAATCCCAAGGCACACAGATGCCCACTTCCTCCAGAGGCTGTCAATCTTCTGACTGCTTCCTCTGTGCCTGAGGCCCCACCCCATGGCTATAAGTGGGCGGGCCCCAGGGGCCACCTCCTCTCTCTGCCACGCTGCTCGGTTCCACCAGTGTCTGCAGGCAGCCCTTGTTGGCACTCCCACATGGAAGTAAATCATGTTCCTGGCATGACTTAAGCTTCATGTGCCTTTTTATCTGGGGGCTGGAGGTGCACAGGTTTTTATAACCTAATAGTTACCACACCTGGGAGTTTATGCATCCTGGGCAAGCACTGTCACTCACAACTAAGCTACAATACTAGGATTGTTTTGTTTTGTTTTGTTTGGTGTTTTGAGACAGGGTAGTACTATGTAGCCCAGGCTGGCCTGACCTGGAATTTGCTATGTAGTATAGCCTAGCATCAAACTGGAAGCAATTCTCCTGCCTCTGCCTTCCAAGTACTAGGATTACAATCATACAATCATACAATACCATGCCTGGTATATAAAATCCTGTCTCCTACTTAAACTTACTTGACACAGCAGTAGTCATAAGACAGCCTTGCTGGGCTACTGAATGTCCCAGTGAATGTTGTATATTCATTTACTCATCTCCAGTATTTATCATCTGTGTATTTTAACACTGAGCACAACTGACTGACTGGAGATGATCACAGCAAATGAAATCACTGCACTTAAAGTCATCTCATGCCTCGTGTCAAAGAACTGAGTGTCCCTGCCTTCTACCTGATCCTTCTAGATCTGTATCTCTAAAAGTGCTCCATCTTTCTGTAACCCGTCTAGGTTATGCCCTGAATGATCATTTCCACTTTTTTTATGAAAAATTGTGGTAAATACACAAAATGCCCACAGCAACCACAAAAATAAAAGCTCACATAGCAGAATGTCCCATCTTATAGTGCACAGCAGCTTATATAACACAATTTACAACACCAAGAAAGAGATCTGGTATTTCAATATTTTATTCAGAAGTATAGTAAAAAGCCAAACATCTGCTAGTGCATGCCTATAATCTCAGCACTCTGGAGATAAAAGCCGGAGAATCAGGAATTTAAAGCCAGCCTGAGCTACATGAGCCCCATCATTAGATAAATAAACAAAAACAATGGGCCAGCAAGACAGGTTAAGGCATTTGTTGTGACATGAAGAAGGGACTTTTTGCCAGATGAATATTTATTTTTTTGTTTGGGGTTTTTTTGTAGCCCCAGCTATCCTAGAACTCACTATGTAGACCAGGCTGGCCTTGAACTCACAGAGATCCGCCTTCCTCTGCCTCCCAAGTGTACCACCATACCCAGCCGCCAGATTAATATTTATATTATGTAAAGAAATTATTCTAAGAAGAAAATTAAAAGGTACATTCTGGTCTCAATAAAATAAGAACATTTCCAATTTCATTGTGGCTCCTGCCACCTGCCTATACCCAAAACAACTCAGATATGCAAACAACTTTTATGCTTCTTTTTCAGCTGGGATAGATCAGCAACTTAGAATTCTTTGTGTTGGGGCTGGAGATGGCTCAGCAGTTAAGAGCACCAACCGCTCTTGCAGAGGACCCGGGTTCAATTCCCAGCACCCACATGGAGGCTGAGAACCGTCTTTAACTCCAGTTCCAGGGGACTCCAATGCCCTCTTCTGACCTCCATGGCATTGCATAACATGAGTGCGCCAACCTACATACAGACAGTACATTTATACACTAAAAAAAAAAAAAAAAAAAAGAATTCTTTGTGTTAAAATAAGCAAAATTTTGGTGGAAGTAGAGGCACATACCTGTGATCCCAGCACTTGGGGGTTGAAGCATGAGGATCATAAATTGCAGGTTATCCTGGCCTACACAGAAAGATGCCACCTCAGAAACAGATGCTCAGGGCCAGTGAGACAGGTAAAGTACCTGACAACCTGAGTTCGATCTCCAGAACACACAGAAAGGTGTGTGAAGAGAACCAGCCCCCTCACTCACACTGTGGGACATGGGCCCACCCCCTTCCTGTCATACATATGAAAAATAATACATAAAAAATTAAATGCACATATGCAAATTCAGTAAACATATTTACATTCAGATATAAACTTAAGAGTTGTGAATTAGCATTCATGGTGCTTCCCCAGTGCCACTTTGTTCACTGGGCACTACCTTAGTGGACCCGGTTCCCAGTGGATATTCTTTGTGGTTGTCTTTCAACATGTGTATAATCTTCTATCCTTAGCTCCTAAGGAAGGAGAACAACAGATTGCTGAGTTACATGGGTCTCAATGTCGACTCCTTGCCGTATCAAGTGCCTCCTTCAGATCAAGGAGACGCCAGGCAAAATCCGGGCCTCGTCTATGGAAACCCGTACACCGGTAAGATAACTTCCACGTTCTAGCTGGACGGCCCTTGCCAGCATCCCTTTCCCCCACTAATTTGTGTGTATATGTGTGTGTTTGAGATGGTAATTAAAGCTAGTCTTATTGTTAAGACTTGCTGGGCAGAAGCTGAGGACCAAACAGAAAGAAAGATTGCCAGGAGAGAAGTATTAATTGAGAAATAAATCTGAATCCAGAAGATGCAAATCAGATGATTCGCCTAGGGGCGGCAGACACAAATTGAGTCCCGTGGCTATCCTCCAGATGTATAAATCAGAAAAATGTCTTTGTGTAGAAGATACACAGAGCAGAGGAAGCTAATTAAGAGTTGGAAGTGGAAGGAGTGGAGGGAGGTTGTCTCCCAGAAACTGACAGTCACAGCAGCCCCTTGATGGGCAACCAAGGGTGACAGGGGGTGTTCCACTGAGAGTTGCTGGTGGGGTAGGAAATGGGGGTGGAAATGTTTTCTCTCTCAAGGTCTTGGGCTAATATGTCCTTCCCAATGGGGAGCTTTTCTCCTTTGTCTCAACAATGTGAGACCTCATTTTTTACATCGTGGTTTAAAATGGTAATGTTTTCTTAAAAATCCCAACCAGATCTTTGCAACAGATGGAAATAAGCTTAATTTAGTTTTGCTTTTCTTTATTTATTTTTATTTTGTGTGTATGAGTGTTCTGCTTACAGGTGTATTAAGTACATCCATGCATGCAGTGCTCACAGAGGCCAGAAGAAGGCATCAGATGCCCTGGAACTAGAGTTAAGGATGGTTGTCAGTCAACATAGAGGTACTGGGAACTAAACCCAGATCCTCTGCAAAAGCAGCTAGTGTTCAGCTAGTGTTCTTAACCCCTGAGCCATCTCTCCAGCCTGAGGTTTAGTTTTGTTTAAAAATATTTGAAACACTTTTGTATTCTTTCTTACTCTTCAACATGGCAGCCTCAACAGAAAAGAATATGAATGAAAGGCCAGGGTTAGGAAGATGGCTTAGTGAGCACAGAGCTCACCGTGCGAGCATGAGGACCTGGGTGCACACTGCCAGTACCGAGGTAAAAAGTGGCTTAAGTGGCACCTAACCTCTAACCCCTGCACTGGTTGGAGGAAGGGACAGGAGCCCTGGGAGCTTGCAGGACAGCCAGTCTAGCTGGTCAGTGAGATCCAGGGAGAAACGTTCTCAAAAAATAAAGTGGAGGGGCTAGAGAGATGGCTCACTGGTTAAGAGCACCGGCTGCTCTTGCAGAGGACCCAGGTTTGGTTCCCTGCACCCACAAGCTAGATCACAACTCTCTGGAATACTATCATCCATTCTGGGGGATCCAGTGCCTTCTTTTGGCCTCTGCAGGCATTGCATTCATGTGGCACATTTAAATATACACAGGCAAAACACTCACGAACATAAAAATAAAATGAAATTTATATATACAAAATAAATAATATGAGCTGGAGAGATGGCCTAGCAGTTAAGAGCACCGACTGCTCTTGCAGAGGACCCGGTTCGATCCCCAGCACCCACATGGCGGCTGAGAACTGTCTTTAACTCCAGTTCCAAGGGAACCCGACACCTGCTTCTGACCTCCACGGCATTGCATGACACGGGTGCACAGACCTGCATGCAGACAGTACACGCATACACATAAAAAATAAATAAAATAAATAAAAAATAAATAATATATACATACAAAGGTTAAGGTGAGACAGGGAACAGCTGGGGCAGCACCTCAGTGGGCATTTACCTTGCACACATAAATGCTCTAGCTTGGTTAGATCCCTAGCACCACACAAAACGAAGGAGGGAGGGAGACTAAAAGAAAGAAAAAAGAATAAGGTAGAGGGCGACAGGGGAGGACTTGTGGCGGCAGCCTCTGGCCTCCATCCATGACACATGGACAAATGTGTCACACACACAAACCCAAAGTGGGAGGCTAAGGCAGGAAGACAGACAGTTTGAGTCATGGTAGGCTTTATATTGAGACTGTCTCAAAACATAGTAATAGGGCTGATGAGATGGCTCATCAGGAAAAGAACTTGCTATGAAAGCCTGACAACCAGAGTTCAATCTCCAGAGCCCGGGTAAACAAAGAAAAGAACCAACTTCACACAATTGTCCTCTCACCTTATAGCTCATAATCCCAGCACTCAGGAGGCAGAAGCAGGCAGATCTCTGTGAGATCAAGGCTGTCTCAAAAAAAAAAAAAATGCTGGGCGTGGTGACACATGCCTTTAATCATACCACTTGGGAGGCGGAGGCAGAGGCAGGTGGATCTTTATGATTTCAATGCCAGCCTGGTCTACAGAGGCAAGTTCCAGGACAGCTGAGGCTACAGGGAGACCTTGTCTCAAAAAGACTCCCCCCCCCCAAAAAAAGGCAAAGAATACTAAACATCTACCATGTCTTCTGTAGAAGCAAATAGAAAAATCATATCTTCATCGGGCATACATTTCAGGAGCGAGAGCATATTTGAGTAATAGAGGGGAGGAAAGAATAAAGCGGGGTAGAAAATGTCCTAGGACAGAATAGGAATAGGGATGCTTTACGACTTCTACACATACTACATCTATCCAGCAAAAGGCTGGAAAAACCTTCATGGGGGAAAAGCACACAAACAAAAGCTCTTTGAAGACAATGTGTTATGCTACTTTCTGTAACACTCTGGATTTGATCCCAGCAATGAAAAAAAAAGTAGAATACAAGAAAAAACCTCAATGCAAATTATTTGGAAAGTAATGATTTCTTTCTTTCTTTCTCTCTTTTTTTTTGGTCTTTTTGAGACAAGGTCTCCCTGTAGCCCCAGCTGGCCTGGAACTCGCTCTGTAGACCAGGCTGGCCTTAAACTCACCGAGATCTGCCTGCCTCTGCCTCCCAAGTGCTAGGATTAAAGGAGTGCTCCACTACGCCGAGCTAGTAATGATTTCTATATGTAGCATAATATAACAATGGATACAGTTCAGAGCCTGTTTAATAAGACGTAGGTGAAAACATTACTATGATGTTAACTAGTACATATGTTTTATATAACATTATCTTAGTGTTTGTTGCTATGTAAAACACTGACCTTTTTGTCCTACTTTACAGTCTGTCATCAAAGGCAGCCAAGGCAGGAACTGAAGCAAAGGCCATGGAGGGTGCTGTTTACCACTTACTTTCCCTGGCTTGCTCAGCTGCCTTTTTTTTTTTTTTTCTTTTTGAAACAGGGTTTCTCTGTAGCCACAGCTGTCATGGAACTCACTATGTAGACCTGGCCTTGAACTTCACAGAGATCCTCCTGACTCTGCCTCCTGAGTGCTGGGATTAAAGGCATGCACCACCACGCCCAGCCCAGCTACCTTTCTTACACAGCCCAGACCCACCTGCCAGAGATGGCACTGCCGACAGTGGACTAGGCACCCCTACAGCAATTAAGAAAATGTCCCACGTGGGGTTAGAGAGATGGCTCAGCAGCCGAGAGCACTGGCTACTCTTACATGTGACCCAGGTTTAGTTCCTAGAACCAGCACCCACATAGCAGCTAACAACCATCTGTAACTCCAGTTCTAGGAGATCAGCACCCTCTTCTGACCTCTATGGGCATCATATGGCATGAGTGCACTTACATACATGCAGGCAATACACTCACACATGAAATAAATGTATTTTTATGCAGTGGGGAGAGAGGGAACAGTGAAGGTTGCAGGAAATATCTACTAGAATCCACACATGCTATTTTCTCCCATTGAGTAAAATTTTTATTCCCCCTCAGGAATCCAAGAAAGCTCTGCTTCCAGACCAGTAAGTATTTCATTTATAAGACTTTTCATCTAAAACCTGTGAAAAAATTGCTGTTCCTGCTCCAGTTTGTGGGAGAACCATAGGGAAAGTGGTTCGTTTTGATAACTGCAGGAGTCAGCTGAATCAGTTTGCTCTGGGCTTAAGGATAGAGCAGCCTGCTGGGGGGAGAAGGAAAGCTGCCCATCCATTGTTGTTGTGCTCCTGGTCCCAACCTCCCAGCATGACTTGGGAGGTGTGATCTAGGCAGCTAACCAAGCAAGGCCTGGAGCTATGTTGACTGCTTTGGTGATATTAAGCCCTTTTAGTCCTAGGGTTTGAAAAAGCCCCAGGGATCATCTCCAAATATGAATCTGCTCATCAATTTCTTGAGCACCTTTAATGTGCCAGTCATTATACAAGGTACCAAAGGATAGTGGAAAGATACGGGAGACGTGTCTGTGACAGAGTTCATGTTTGTACTCACCACTCTTCTTCCAGCTTCCCATAAACAAGTGCCTCATCTGCAAGTCGGGCTTTGATGGAATCTGTGACCACATCTTGGAGCAGCAACACATGCAGACCTGTTTTCTGAACTGTCCAGTCTGCGACAAGGCCTTCCCAGCAAGAGAAAAGCAAATCTTTGACGACCATGTATTCTGCCACTCTCTCTAATTTCCCAGCCTGTTGAATCTATGCTGTATTACAGATTTCATACTGTAGAAGATGTAGTTTCTACTATAAGTTATATAAGCTGAGAAGCCTAGCTAACCAGAAATCATCTGCTACCTGTAACAATAGAATCTTGTCCTATCTGTAGGATGGTGTTGACAGCTTCCACTTCGCCCTTGTGGGTGCCTATCTAAGTCATATAACCAGCCTACTAGCCTCTCACCCACAGTGCCCATTCTGCCTTAGGACTCTAGTACAAATGCCCAGTATGGAAGTCACAACACCCTGCCTCAACACCAATGACTGTCTTCCAAGTTGTCCCACTGCATTCAGGATCAGGCCTTGAGTGTATTCGTGCAGAGTTCCTAACCCAGAGGTTAGGAACAGACCAGATACTGAGTTTCTTCATCCTCCTAGTCTTTTCCTCAACTAATCACAATAAACTAGCACAAAATGGCACAGCAGAGAACTCAGACTCTCATTTAAATCCCAAAGATTTCTCTTCTTCATCTGTCAGTTCCCAAAAGAAGCATCTTAGCCAGGCATGGTGGCGCACACCTTTAATCCTAGCACTTAGGAGGCAGAGGCAGGCGGATCTTTGTGAGTTCAAGGCCAGCCTGGTCTACAGAGCAAGTTCCAGGCCATCTGGGGCTACAGGGAGACCCTGTCTCGAAAAGACCAAAAAAAGAAAAAAAAAGAAGAAGCATCTTATTCCTGAGCCATAGTACAGAAAATTTCATTCGTGAAAAGCCTTCTTTCTAACAAGATATGATGTAGTTGGTGAGGCTGAAGCAGGAGGGTTGGGAGTTCAAGCAGCTACGTCGTCATAGTAAGACTGTCAAAACAACCCAAAGAAAGCCGCCTTTCTATCTAGGTATCTCTGATTGACATTCTGTGTTCTTTCCTGTGCACATAACATTACTGTCTGTTTGTTTGTTTGTTAATTCGGTGTCTCATTCTATAACCTAGGCTGGCCTGAATTCACTGTGTAGCAATCCTGTGTATCAGTTTCCTGAGTGCTAAGATTATGGGCCTGAACCACCATTCCCAGACTGTATGTTTTCTCCTAATGCCTACTTAGGAACTGTTAGAAACTGTATGAGTTTGCAACTTTATCAACAGTTAATTGACTTTGTTTAATTATTCTTTTTTCAAGGATTTAGGTAATTTAATAAAACCAAAAGAATTTTTAAAAAAGGATGGTAGCCGGGCGTGGTGGTGCACACCTTTAATCCTAGCACTTGGGAGGCAGGCGGATCTTTGTGAGTTCAAGGCCAGCCTGGTCTACAGAGTGAGTTCCAGGCCAGCTGGGGCTACAGGGAGACCCTGTCTCAAAAAGACAAACAAACAAACAAACAAAAAATAGGATTGTAAGATAGCTCAGGGGATAAAAGCACTTGCTACCAAATGTGACACCTAGCCGGGCGTGGTGGCGCACGCCTTTAATCCTAGCACTTGGAGGCAGAGGCAGGCGGATCTTTGTGAGTTCAAGGCCGGCCTGGTCTACAGAGTGAGTTCCAGGACAGCTGGGGCTACAGAGAGACCCTGTCTCGAAAAGAAAAAAAACAAAAAACAAAAAACAAATGTGACACCTGAGTTCCATTCGAACATGGAAGATGGAGAGAAGCAAGCCCTGAGAGATGTCTGCTGACCTCTACAGGCTCACACTTTGCATACATACACACACACACACAATATAATGTAAAAACAACAAAAGAAAACATTCATTTTATGATCTTTTAAGTTTCTGGATTAAGCCAAAGGTTTATAGGAATGCAGACTCCACCGATGACATCTCCTCACCTGTTTTAACTGCTCAACAGAGGAATGGCCTGGCACTTAGTCGAGGTGGACAGGGGGCAAAGAAGCATTCATTTGAGAGCTCTGGGACCCTCCCTACTTACTGTAACTTTCTATGCATTTTTCAAGTCATGTGGTTTGGCACTCTGTGAACTAAGTTCAATGCCCTCTGTCCAGATCTGCCTAATTAACAATAAAGCAATTCTATTTTCCTTTGGGGACCAAACAAACTGAAGTGACTCTTAGTCAAATAGCTGGTCACTATGGAAACTTTTACAGAAACTGACTGAATGATGTCATGCATAACACTGAGACAAATATAGTCCTTCACTCCTTCTAGGGCTTTCTAATGTGACTGGAGTATACACCGTACCAGGTTGTCCAGTCTTATTTGCTTGTTTGAGGATTTCATACATGCACATTTGTGTTCTGATTAAACCCCCCATTGCCTTCCCTCTAGTTACTCCCCTATCCCCCCCCACTGTTTCCCTCTCAACTTTGTGTGTGTGTGTGTGTGTGTGTGTGTGTTTTCAATCCACTGAGTCCACTTAGTGCTGCCTGTATGTGCTTGGGTGTTGGGACCACCTACTGGAGCACAGGGCCCTTTTGGGGGCCATTACCCTGAAGAAATCTGACTCCCTCCTCCACCAGCCATTCTTTTGAAATGCTGAGACTAGGTTGTCAAGACTAGGTTGTCCTCTACAAAGTTCACACTTAAGAAGCATGCAGGCACATTACCAAATTAAATGTTTTTTGATTGTTCTTTGTTTTGAGACAGGGTCTTCCTGTAGCCCCAGCTGGCCTGGAACTCACTCTGTAGACCAGGCTGGCCTGGAACGCAAAGAGATCTGCCTGCCTCTGCCTCCTGAGTGCTAGGATTAAAGGCATGCACCACCATACTTGGCTTAAAGATGGCTCTTAGCCACCATGTGGGTGCTGGGAACCAAACCCAGGTCCTCTGAAAGAGCAGTTGGCGGTCCTAACCACTGAGCCATCTCTCCAGCCCCCAAATTAAATGTTTTAAATACGATTACAATTTTGTGCTAGGCTCTGTCATGGCTGTCTTCAGCCTTGTGTGGTCTGTGGGCCACAGGCTGACATACCTGCTAGACAAACTGCCATCCGGCTCTTTGCTTTGATGTCTCCACACCATTCCTGCTCCTCATCACCATTTTAGTAAGAGGCTATTGCTCTTTGAGCTTTTTATCCCCTTAAGAATCAGATGTGCCATGAACCCAAGTCTACAATAGGAATATAATGGGAAATGGAAATGAAGTTTTTCCAGGGCATCTCCCTCATCCCTGCAGAATTTCTGTGGCTCCCCAGATAGTTGTAGGAAAGAACTGTGCTTTCATTTATTTTGTACTAGTCAGCTCTTAATTAAGCTCACGAATGGAGAGGAGCAGTGGTGCGCATAATCCAAATCAGTGAACGCCATTTCTGGTGAATTACCCACCTCTTTGCTCCTGATACCCTGAGGGTTCCCATGATTATCAACAGCAGCAGGAGCCCTTCCACAGGCTTGGTGAAAAAGCAGTTGAGGTGTTAATGATCCTTTTTGCTAGGTGTAAAACAAAAGCATCTTTAACCACTGTTCATTCTGCCCAGCTGCTCTGACCAAGGCTGGAAAGGAGAAGATTGCGCTCTAGGCAACTACTGTGGTGAAGGAGACAATCCTTCTTTAATCTACTGCCCACCCAGCCTTCCCCATCCCCTGTGCACCCACAGAGTTCACAGTTGTGAGATACCTGTGAAATTATCAGAGAGATATTGGAGCAAATGGTTGTTTTGGGTTGGTTGGGTTTAGGTTTGGGTTTGGGTTGGTTGGTTTCCGTCTTTTTGAGACAGGGTCTCCCTGTAGCCCCAGCTGCCTGAAACTCATTCTGTAGACTGGGCTGGCCTTGAACTCATAGAGATCCACCTGCCTCTGCCTCTGCTGAGATTAAAGTCATGTGCCCAGCTAACAAATGGTATTTTTATCCAAAATGGACGTCTGAAATCTTTGTAGTTAACTGTGGGAGATGTTCCTTCTTAATTTCTCTGTTAGTACAATCTTCTCATTTCCTTAGATCTAGAGCTTCAACCCTTTCTTTGTCTTGCTAAAAACTGGAATAAAGTGTCCCTATGCCAGTTCTGTGATTTGAGTGATTGACGGCTGCAGTAGGCTGCGTTGAGCTAAGCATATGGTAATGGTGTCTCCTAGCAACAAATATGGATCAGCCCACAAGCCAGGGCTAAGAGCTGCAGCCCATTATCTAGAAAAGAAACAAAAAAGATCCTATATAGAGATAAAACCTAAAGACATGCTGCTCACATAGTTGCTTAGGTGTCCTGAGTTAATCAACAGACTATAGACTCAGGGAAGTTACTCAGACCTGAGTGCCCACCTTAGCTGATCTCCTAAACACTCAGATTTATTTTATTTTATTTATTATTTTATGTGTATGAGTGTACTGTCTGCATGTAGGTTGGTGCACCCATGTCGTGCAATGCCACAGAGGTCGGAAGAGGGTGTCGGATTCCCCTGGAACTGGAGTTAAAGACAGTTCACAGCCACCATGTGGGTGCTGGGGATCAAACCCGGGTCCTCTGCAAGAGCAGTTGGCGCTCTTAACCGCTGAGCCATCTCTCCAGCCCAACGCTCAGATATTTTTACATTGATAAAGTTTACGGTTTAGAAGGTATTCTATACATTCCCTGAATACCCCTTAGAATCCTCTTTGATAACCAAGGCAGCTATGAACTTCCGTTTTTGTTTTTTTGGGGGTGGTTTGTTTTATTTTTGTTTTTGTTTTTGGATTTTTTTGGTCTTTTATTGAGACAAGTCTCCCTGTAGCCCCAACTGGCCTGGAACTCACTATATAGACCAGGCTGGCCTTGAACTCAGAGATCCACCTTCCTCTGCCTCTTGGGATTAAAAGTGTGCCCCACAGTGCCATTTCCCAGGCCTGGAGAAATGGCTCAGTGGTTAAGTGCGATTACTGCTTAAAAAAAAAAGGCGGGGGGGGGGTTGCTGGAGAGATAGGCTAGCGGTTAAGAGCGCTGACTGCTCTTGTAGAGGACCCGGGTTCAATCCCCAGCACCCACATGGCGGCTGAGAACCGTCTGTAACTCCAATTCCAGGAGAACTCCAGTTCCAGGGGAATCCGACACCCTCTTCTGACACACAAACCTACATGCAGACAATACATTCATACACCATAGGAAAAAAAAAAAAAAAGCCGGCCTGGTGGCACACACCTTTAATCCTACACTCGGAGCAGAGGCCGGAGGATCTTTGTGAATTCAAGGCCAGCCTGTCTAAGAGGTGGTTTCCAGGACAGCGGGGGAAAAAGGGAGACCCTATCTAAGAAAGAAAAAGAAAAAAAAAAAAAAAAGGCAGGGTGTGGTGGGATGGTGCCTTTAATCCCAGCACTCGGGAAGCAGAGACAGATGGAGGCCAGCCTGGTCTACATAGATCCAGTCCAGCTGGGGCTTACAGGGAGACTGTGTCTCAAAGTCTAAATAAAAAAGTGTTTACTGCTCTTGCGGAGAACCCGGGTTCAGTTCTCCAAATCGACAGCTCACAACTGCCTATAACTCCAGTTCCCAAGAATCCAACACACCATGGGTCCTGCATGCACACGGCGGGCGCATATGCATACAGAGGCACATATCCATACACACAAATACTACAAAAAAGAAGCCTGTGCGGAGGGAGATGCAGGAGGATCTCTGTGAGTTCAAGGCCAGCCTGGTCTACGTAGCGAGTTCCAGGCCAGCTGGGGCTACAGGAAGACCCTGTCTCAAAAAGACCAAAACAAGAGAAAATAAAACAAAAATCGGAGGGAAGTAGAGGGCGTAAGATGCCGGGTCCTGCGCCGCTGCTGCCAAGATGGCGTGCAAGGGGGAGAAAAACGCCGGCTTCGCCTGCCCAAGCTGGGCGCCGCGGACGAACTGTGGGCGCCGCCCACCATCGCCTTCCTGTTCACCGCCGCCGTTTTCCACAACATCCGCCTCTGCTTCCACCGTCGGTCATCGGCCATGAGGCTACCGCTGCTGCTCCGCACGCTGCACCACCCCTGCGCCGCACGGCGGATGAGGTGCCGGGCGCCCTCACGGATATCGTCCAGGGGCCACCTTGGACTTAGACCCCTTTCCTGGCACGGGCTCCCTGAACCTGGACCCTGAGGAACAGAACCCCAAGGTTTAAGACATCTAAGTTGGAGAAAAAGTGGGAGAGTGAGGAATCCGCCATGTGACCACTAGAGTGCCGGTATCTGAATAAGAACGCCCTGACCAAACTCGCGGGGCCACTCACCCCGCCAGTGAAGCATTTCCAGCGGAAGAAGAAACCCAAGAGTGCCACGCTGCTAGCAGAGCTGCTACAGAAACCTTCCGGGTCAGCCCCGCAGTTATAGAGAAGCGCGGGGCTGCCATTCCATGCCAAGGGCCTGGGGCTGCTCCGCAAGATGCACACTACAACTCTTCTCAAAGGTATCCGGAAGCAGGGCCCTTCCGAAGTTCCACCGCACCCCGTGTCTTCGGCTCTGCCGAGAACCGGACCCCTATCCCACCTTCCAGGACGCCACTGCAGAAGGAAAGAGGTGTGAAGCCCCTGGATATTTCTGAGCTGAAGATGTTGGTGCTGGCCAAGAGCTAAAGAGGAGGAGGAAGCCTTGGGACACAGAATGGTGGGAGAGCCAGCCAAGGAAGAGACAGTTGTCCAAAATGCCACCCCAGACTATGCTGCTGGCCCGGTGTCCGCACGGAAACGGGTCTCTGAACAGTGAGCCTGCACTGCCTTCCACGCGTTACCTGCCTTCTCCGCCCACAGTGGTTCCTGCCTCATCTTGTATCCCCAGCTCTGAGACTCCTTCAGCCCCACCTTCCCAGGAAGCCAGCTTGCAGACCCGCCGGCCACGGAGGAACCCAGTGTCCCAAGCCCCACGCTGCCAGCACAGTTCAAGCAGACGGCACCCTTGTACAACAGCCTGAGCCCAGCTACACCGACCACAGCAGCATCCACCTCACCCTTGACACCTACCACAACTCCGACCGTCGCCCCCACTGCTCAGACACGCCCAGTGGTAATGGTGGCCCCTCAAACCCAGGCTCCTCCTCTCCTGTCCACGGGCAACAGCCTAAGAAGACCCTGATCCTCAAGAGAGAACAGATACTTGCTGCCCACGAGATGTTCAAGACAGCCAACAAGGTCACACAGCCGGAGACGGCCCTCATCCTGGCCTTCATGGCTGGCTCCCGAGGTGCCTGGGCTTCTAGGCCTGAAAGGTAACCCCTGTCGAGTGGGGGGTGGGCTCCTTAGCCCCAGGCACCTGCCCAGCAGTCCCTGCTCTCCACAGAGAATCCATGCCCGGTGCTAGGGGATGTGAGCCAGATCGAGCTCATTGAGCACACAGAGGACCTGCCCAAAGCAGACGGCCAGGAAAGCACCACGAAGCTGGTGGACAGTGTTTGAGATGAACTAGTCTAAGCCAGTGGACGTGCTTCGAGAACTAACAAGCCTATGACCAGTGTCTCCTACGGCTGTCTCCTCTGCTGCTGACCCTGATTTGGGGATGGAAGACTGCTCTGAGTGGCCAGCACCTGCCTCCACCGGCCACTGGGCCCCACAGCTTAAATTTTAAATTGCCGAATAGCCGGGCGTCGTGGCCCACGCCTTTAATTCCAGCCCTCAGGAGGCAGAGGCTGGTGGATCTCAGTGAGTTCAAGGCCAGCCTGGTCTACAGAGCAAGTCTAGGCCAGCTGGGACTAAAGGGAGACCCTGTCTCAAAAAGACCAAAAATAAAATTTAAAAAAAATTAAATAATTTCTCTGGGGTATTTGGGCTTATTTTTATATATATTTTTAATATGGGGGTTTTTGGTGGGGTTTTTTTACTTCTTTTTTTATATATATTTTTTATTATTTATTTTCATATGTGTATGAATGTACTGTCTGCATGCAGGTGTGTGCACCTATGTCATGCAATGCCGCAGAGGTCAGAAGAGGGTATCAGATTCCCCTGGAACTGGAATTAAAGATGGTTCTCAGCCGTCATGTGGGTGCTGGGGATCGAACCCGGGCCCTCTGCAAGAGCAGTCAGTGCTCTTAACCGCTAGGCCATCTCTCCAGCCCCTTTTTGCTTCTTATGTGTATGAGTGTACTGTATGCATGTAGGTAAGTGCACCCCTGTCATGCAGTGCTGCGGAGGTCAGAAGAGGGTGTCAAATTCCCCTGGAACTGGAGTTAAAGCCAGGCGTGGTGGCGCACATCTTTAATTCTAGCACTTGGGAGGCAGAGACAGGCAGATCTTTGTGAATTCAAGGCCAGCCTGGTCTACAGAGTGAGCTCCAGGCCAGCTGGGGCTACAGGGAGACCCTGTCTCAAAAAGATGAAAAAAAAAAAAAAAGATGGTTCTTAGCCAACCATGTGAGTGCTGGGAATCGAACCCGAGTCCTCTGCGAGAGCAGTCAGTGCTCTTAACCACTGAGCCATCTCTCCAGCCCCTAATATGGGTTTTTCTTATTTATTTTCATATGCGTATGAGTGTACTGTCTGCATGTAGGTCTGTCAGAAGAGGGTGTCGGATTCCCCTGGAACTGGAGTTAAAGACGGTTCTCAGCCGCCATGTGGGTGCTGGGGATCGAACCCGGGTCCTCTGCAAGAGCAGTCAGCGCTCTTAACTGCTAGGCCATCTCTCCAGCCCCCCTAACATGGGTTTTTTTTGTGTGATTAAGATACTATTTTGGGGGCTGGAGAGATGGCCTAGCGGTTAAAGACTGCCGACCGCTCTTGCAGAGGATAGGGGTTCCATCCCCAGCACCCACATGGGGGCTGAGAACCGTCTGTAACTCCAATTCCAGGAGAACTCCAGTTCCAGGGGAATCCGAGACCTTCTTCTGACCTCTGCGGCATTGCTCGACACGGGTGCACAGACCTGCATGCAGACGGTACATTCAAATAAATAAATAAATAAATAAAATAAAACTACAAAAAAGATACTGTTTTTTTATTCAATATTACATTTTTGAATGCTAAACCGAAAAAAATTAAACTTCCTAATTTTAGTGCCTGTTAAGATTTTGACCTTTTTAATTTTTTTTCTTGAAATTTCACTGGCTGAGAGGGCTTCCCCTGCTCTGTTTCATATATATATTTTAATATGGGGGTTTTTGGTGGGGTTTTTTTTACTTCTTTTATATATATTTTTTATTATTTATTTTCATATGTGTATGAATGTACTGTCTGCATGCAGGTGTGTGCACCTATGTCATGCAATGCCGCAGAGGTCAGAGAGGGTATCAGATTCCCCTGGAACTGGAATTAAAGATGGTTCGCAGCGTCATGTGGGTGCTGGGATCGAACCCGGGCCCTCTGCAAGAGCAGTCAGTGCTCTTAACCGCTGAGGCCATCTCCCAGCCCCTTTTTGCTTCTTATGTGTATGAGTGTACTGTATGCATGTAGGTAATGCACCCCTGTCATGCAGTGCTGCGGAGGTCAGAAGAGGGGTCAAATTCCCCTGGAACTGGAGTTAAAGCAGGCTGGTGGCGCACATCTTTAATCTCAGCACTTTGGGAGGCAGAGACAGGCAGATCTTGTTGAATTCAAGGCCAGCCTGGTCTACAGAGTGAGCCCAGGCCAGCTGGGCTACAGGGAGAACCTGTCTCAAAAAGATGAAAAAAAAAAAAAAAAAGATGGTTCTTAGCCAACCATTGAGTGCTGGGAATGCGAACCCGAGTCCCTGCGAGAGCAGTCAGTGCTCTTAACCACTGAGCCATCTCTCCAGCCCCTAAAATATTTTTCTTTTTTTTTTATGTATATTACTGTCTGCATGTAGGTTTGCTCCCGTGTCATGTCAGAAGAGGGTGTCGGATCCCCATGGAGTTAAAGACGGTTTCTCAGCCGCCATGTGGGTGCTGGGATGCGAACCCGGGTTCCTCTGCAAGAGCAGTCAGCGCTCTTAACTGCTAGGCCATCTCTCCAGCCCCCTAACATGGGTTTTTTTTGTGTGATTAAGATACTATTTTTGGGGGCTGGAGAGATGGCCTAGCGGTTAAAGACTGCCGACCGCTCTTGCAGAGGATAGGGGTTCCATCCCCAGCACCACATGGGGCTGAGAACCATCTGTAACTCCAATTCCAGGAGAACTCCAGTTCCAGGGGAACCGAGACCTTCTTCTGACCTCTGCGGCATTGCTCGACACGGGTGCACAGACCTGCATGCAGACGGTACATTCAAATAAATAAATAATAAATAAAAATAAAAACTACAAAAAAGATACTGTTTTTTTTTATTCAATATTACATTTTTGAATGCTAAACCGAAAAATAAACTTCCTAATTTTAGTGCCTGTTAAGATTTTGACTTTTTTAATTTTTTTTCTTGAAATTTCACTGGCTGAGAGGGCTTCCCCTGCTCATGCATGCCCTTCCCCATCAGGTTAAGGGGACCAAAGGTGACACCTGGTGGGGTAGGGTGTGAGGAGTGTCATCTCTAGTGTCAGGAGATGACAGGCCTCACTGCTATTGCCTGCCTGGGTTTTGTATTTATCTCTTACACAGTTGTGGACATTGGGGATCTGTCTCTGGGTTCCTATTTTCCTTGTAAACAGATGTGAGTAGTAAAGTTTAGCTTTTCTATAAAAAAAAAAAAAAAAAAGGAAAGAAACAAAGAATTTGCCCAGAGTGAAAACAACTCTCATGTCCATCGGCTGGTGAATGGATAAAACATAGCATAGCCAAACAATTAGGAATAAATATTAAGAGCAGTTGGTGCTCTTAACCTCTAGGCCATCTCTCCAGGCCTCTCCTTAATTTTTTTTTTTTTTTGTCTTTTCGAGACAGGGTCTCCCTGTAGCCCCAGCTGTCCTGGAACTCACTCTGTAGACCAGGCTGGCCTTGAACTCACGAAGATTCGCTTGCCTCCGCCTCCCAAGTGCTAGGATTAAAGGCGTGCGCCACCACGCCCGGCGCTCTTCTTAATTTTATGTACATGAGTGTTTGCCTGCACGTATGTAAGTGTACCACATGCATGCAATGCTCACAGGGGCCAGAAGAGGGGGAACTGGAGCTATTGATGGTTGTTAGCCTGCATGCAGGTACTGAGAACCAGAACTGGAAGAGAGCAGTAAGCGCTCTTAACCACATGATATCTTTCCAGCCCCTTGTCATATTTTAAAAGGTTAAAAAAAAAAAATTGGCTCACAGAGGATGCCTCAGATATAGATCAATCAAGTTCACTGTGGAACTTGAGTAAATTTTGCTTATCTTAGTACTAGGGTGAGTTCTCCTCCTATCTTGGGCCAGAAGCAGCAACTTTAGCTCTGATAGAATCAAGATTAAGGGGGTCAAGGCAATCAGTGGTGGCCACTATTTGTCCAGCAGCATGAGTGGTGTCTGTCTATTGGGGAGCTTCTGTTCTGTGGAGATGAATGTACCCAATAAAATTGGGAAAAGAGTCACCACCAGTTCACAAATCCCAGGTAATCACATTAAGAGATCAGCCTGCTCTGCCTAACGTTATTCCTTTCTCCCTGTGGAAGGAAAGAATATGACACTCCAGGGGACTAAGCACATTGTCTACTCAGTCAATCAACATTTATTGAGCACCCAGTGTTCACAGCTAGTATCAGGCCAGGATTAAAAGATAAAGAAGTTCTTGCCCTGAGGGATCCAAAGATAAATGAAGGCATTCTCTGTGCCCTCTGGTAATTTAAACTGCTGAGGGAGAGATTGGTTTCAGGGATCTCCAAAGCTAATGAGGGAAAGGAGAGATCCACCCATAAGAGAAATTGCAGAGCACAGATATAAGGGAGAGATTGGTCTCAGGGGTCTCCAAAGCTAATGGGGGAAAGGAGAGGACCACCCATAACAGAAATTGCAGAGCACAGATGTAAGGGAGGTGCGCTCTAAACAGAGGATATAGGGCTCTGGAATCTGCTAATTCAGGGCTGCTTTGTTGTTTTGGGTCAGGTTGGTTGTGTGTGTGTGTGTGTGTGTGTGTGTGTGTGTGTGAGAGAGAGAGGAGGAGGGAGAAGGAAGAGAGAGATTCTGTTTTGTTTTGTTTTGTTTTGAAACAGAAGTCCCACTATGTAATCCAGGATAGGGTAATTCTATGCAGCCCAGGCTGACCCGGAAATCAACAGCAATCCGCCTGCCTCCATTTCTCAAATGTTAGACTTAGGACTGCCATGTTGTTAGAATGCTGTAGCCATGGTTTGTTTCAAACTACCATTCCCAGCTAATAGAGGGATTTTCGAACACTAAGTGAGGGATTCTTTTGTATGGAAAGGTGCTTCTGAAGTGATGAAGAGATGGCAAGAAGGCAGGGGAGGGTCTGTAGACGGGGGAGGAGCATACCCCAGATGAAAAGGACTTTAAAGCAAAGTACTAGACTGTAAAAAAAATCCATTTAAAATAAATAGTAAGTAAATAAATAAATAGATAATAAACAAACATTAAAGCCTTGCCTTTTATTGTAGCATCTGGAAGACAAAATCAGGCAGATATCTGTGAGTTCAAGGCTAGCCTTGTCTACATAGTGAGTTCCAGACCAGCCATGGCTACATAGTAAAACCTTGTCTCACATAAAAAGAAAAAAAAAAAAAAAAAAAAAAAAAACATTAAAATAAAAATAAATAAATAAATAAATAAATAAATAAATAAAAATACTGGAGACATGGCTCAGTGGTGAAGAGCCCTGGCTGCTCTTGCAGAGGTGCAGAGCTTACTTTACAGCACTCATATGGTAGCTGACAATCCTGCATAGCTCCAGTTCTACGGGATTGGCGCCTTCTTCCAGCCTCCACTGGCATTGCAGCTCTCAGGAGGCAGAGGCCAGCCTGGTCTACATAATGGGTTCCAGGCCAGCTGGGAATGCAGGGAGACCCTGTCTCAAAAAGACAAAAATAAATAAATAAATAATAAATAAATTAAATAAATAAATAAATAAATCAGATTGAACCAGCAAGGAGAAGGGTGTTTACAGGGAATGCAGGGAGACCCTGTCTCAAAAAGACAAAAATAAATAAATAAATAAATAAATAAATAAATAAATCAGATTGAACCAGCAAGGAGAAGGGTGTTTACAAGATAAAGGATGATATCAGAATCCCAGACTGTAAGACTTGAACACAGAGTCTTGGATTGGAGCCCTAGGGAACACTTGTCTTCCTTTCCGTCTCTTGTCCTGCCTCATTGCTTCTGATTATTTATGTTTCACTGTAGTTGAGCTTTATCTGTCTCTTGGATTGCATAATATAAAATGATTGCTGTCAATAGCTCTGGATTTTTGTTTATTTATATATATATTGTGTGTGTGTGTGTGTGTGTGTGTGTGTGTGTGATGACTCAGTAGGTTAAGACACTTGCCACCACGTCTAACAACCTGAGTTCAATCCTGGAACCCACAAAGTGGAAAGAGAACAACTCCTGCAGGTTGTCCTCCGACTTCCATACAAACGCATGCATATACATATGTGTATTTACACTAATTAAGTAAGTGTGATAAACTTTTAAAGAAACGGGGTTGGAGAGATGGCTCAGCAGTTAAGAGCACTGGATGATTTTACAGAGGACCCAAGTTTGATTCCCAACACCTACATAGCACCAAGTTTGATTCCCAACACCTACATAGTAGCTACCAACCAGTTGTAACTCCAGTTCCAGGGGATCTGGTGCCCTCTTCTGGCCTGGGAGGGCATTGCATGCCCTTGGTCCCAGTGTAAGCTGGCTGAGAAAGAGTTACTGAGCATCAGCTGGAGGCATGGCAAGAGGTGAGAGAGGCTCCTGGCCAAGCAGTTCTTATCTTTAGGGAAGTTTAAGGGCCATTTGCAGGAATTTCCTGGACTATGAACTTTATTGGGGAGAAAACAGAGAGGCTGATAGGAGGTACTTAGCCCCAGGCTCCACACCCATTCCTCCACAACAGGGTTTTCCTTTTCCCTAGATGGTACGGCACTGAACCCCCACACCCCACAACCTAGCCTCTCCCTATGTCCTGGCTCCCTCATCCACAATAGCACTTATTTTTAGTAAGTACTCAATATATAATGTGTTTAAATAAACAGGGGTGAGTCCAACGGTCAGAGATACACAGTGAGGTGAAGGAGCAAAGAGCAGAAACGGCCCCTGCATGTCAATAAGTAAATAAAAGCACATATCTACAATCCTAGCACTTGGGAGGCTGAGGCAGGAAGATAATCATGAGTTCTGAGGGAGCCTGGGCTACACAGTAAATTCCAGGTCAGCCTGGACTACACAGTGGGACCCCGTCTAAAAAAAAAAAAAAAAGCAAAACCAAACCCAAAGCCTAAGCCAAACAAAACCAACACGCTCAAATGTACACACACACACACACACACACACACACACACACACACTCATATAAATTAGCAGTTGATTGCTTTGTCTAACCAATGGGGAGAAACAAAAATAGCAATCTTGGGAGCAAGGCCTGCTTACATGTTGTATATTTTGACATCTTTTTACACTTATGTTCTATTTTTTAAAATTTGTGATACAGGGTTTTGCTATGTAGTCTAGGCTAGCCTTGAACTTGTGAGTCTTCTATCTGAGTCTCCCAAGTACTGGGATTACCACGTATATGCTGCCATGTTCAGCTTCTTCCTGGCTTATTTTGAGATGGTTCAATCCATTTGTGTCCTTAGAACTCCCCAGTCTGACACAGGAGGCAGGAGACAGGCAGCACAGGTGGCCTGAAGGACATTGGTTTGGAACATGTTCTGAGCCCACTGGTAGGTACCATGAAATGTACCATGTAACTAGGAAACCCAAGCTAGGCATGGTGGTGCATGACTCTAATCTTGGTACTTGGGAGATGCAGGCAGGATGGTTAGGAGTTTAAGGCCATTCTTGGCTACAAAGAGAGTTCAAGGCCAGCCTGAGCTACGTGAGATCTTGTCTCAAAACAAACAAATACACAACAAAAAAAGAAAGAAAAAGAAAAATGGGGGGAGGCGTTAGAAAGCACAGGAAGGAGAAGAGAAGAAAAGTGTCTCCCTATAGCCCCAGCTGTCCTTGAACTCACAGAGATCCGCCTGCCTCTGCCTCCCAAGGCGTGCGCCACCACTCTGGACTAAAAGATTACTTTTGTTATTTTTACTTATGTGCATGTCTGTGTGAGCAAGTGCTACCTGTGTACAGGTGCTCACAGAGGCCAGAAGAGGGCGCCCTATCTCTTGGAGCTAGAGTTACAGTCATGAGCCGCCCACTGTGGATACTGGAACTGAACTGCAAGTGTTCTTAACCACTGAGCCATCTCTACAGACCCTCCACCTTATTTTTTGAGTCAAGGTTTCCAACTGAACCGAGCTCGTAGTGATTGGTTGGACTTTGGCAAGTGAGCAGGTGAGATCATCCTGACTCTGCCTCCCAATGCCGGGCTGACGACCAACATCAAGGTGTGCACGTTGACAAGCATCTTCATGCTGCTTCGTCACCTAACCTGGAACACCGAAGGACAAGCGATGGTGAGAGAGCAAGACGGCACACAGAGGAGCCAGAGGGCACAGGAGGGCAGCTCCATTGCCAGGGGTCCCAAGGAACTGAGCCTCTTCCCACTCTGTCTTTCAGTTGGAACCTACCAGAATCAAACACTTTCCCTCCCTGTGTCTCAGTTGGAGATCAAGCGAGATGGCTGTGGCGGCGGTGTGTTATATTTAGGGACTTGGCTTCTACCTGCGGGAGGACGAAGCTGGCACCGCAGCTCACAATCTGTTCTGCACGCCTGGAGAGCAGCACTCTGAGCCCTCTGGTGGGGAGTCTGCAGTTCAACTCAACTCTACTCCATTCTGCACACTCCCTCCTGGGGCTTCTTCGAGGGACGCAAGGGGCTTTGACAGCTGAGAAGTGTCTTTACCATGCCAAAAATAGTAAGATGGATCACATCCCACATGGAATGTACTTTATTTTTTATTTTTATTTTTTTATTTATTTTTGTATGTGTATGAATGTACTGTCTGCATGTAGGTTTGTGCACCCGTGTCATGCAATCCTGTGGAGGTCAGAAGAGGGTCTCCGATTCCCCTGGAACTGGAGTTCTCCTGGAATTGGAGTTACAGACGGTTCTTAGCCGCCATGTGGGTGCTGGGGATCGAACCCGGGTCCTCTGCAAGAGCAGTCAGTGCTCTTAACCCCTAGGCTATCTCTCCAGCCCTGGAATGTACTTTACACACAAGTTTTATGTAGATTGACTTGCAACCAACTGGTTGATATACTGTAGTTATTTATTTAAATATTTTCCATAATGAAACTGTCCTTTCTTTCTTTCGTCTTTGAGATAGGGTCTCCTAGCTGGCCTGGAGCTCGCTATGTAGACCAGGCTGGCCTTGAACTCACAGAGATCCGCCTATCTCTGCCTCTGCCTCTGCCTTCCCAAAGCTGGGATTAAAGGCATGAGTCACCATGCCCAGCTTCTTTTTCCATTTTAAAAACCCAAACCCGTGGGGCTGGAGAGATGGCCTAGCGGTTAAGAGCGCCGACCGCTCTTACAGAGGACCCGGGTTCAATCCCCAGCACCCACATGGCGGCCGAGAACCGTCTGAAACTCCAATTCCAGGAGAACTCCAGTTCCAGGGGAATCCGAGACCCTCTTCTGACGTCCCCAGCACCCACATGGCGGCCGAGAACCGTCTGAAACTCCAATTCCAGGAGAACTCCAGTTCCAGGGGAATCGGAGACCCTCTTCTGACCTCCGCGGCATTGCACGACACGGGTGCACAAACTTGCATGCAGACAGTACATTCATACACATACGGAAATAAATAAAATTAATTAAAAAAACCCAAACCCGTAATTTTAGCCGGGTGCGGTGGCGCACGCCTTTAATCCTAGCACTTGGGAGGCAGAGGCAGGCAGATCTTTGAGAGTTCAAGGCCAGCCTGATCTACAGAGTGAATTCCAGGACAGCTGGGGCTACAGGGAGACCCTATCTTGTAAAAGACCAAATAAAAAATAAATAAATAAATAAATAAATAAATAAATAAATAAACCCGTAATTTTTTCCAGGCTTCAGTCATGGTCCCCAGGCCTAAGGTTGTGTGGCTAAGGGGTGGGCCAACAGTGCCCCATTGCTAAGGCACCTAGGTTAGACACCTCTCCCAGAACTGTGCCCACTCTACCTGTCCATTCACTTACCCAACATCCCTCCCTCCATCCCTCCCTCCCTCCATCCCTCCCTCCCTCCCTCCATCCCTCCATCCCTCATCCCTCCATCCCTCCATCCCTCCATCCCTCATCCCTCCATCCCTCCATCCCTCCATCCCTGCTTCCAAGGGGCTATAGTAGAAAAGGCTAAGTGCGGTATGAGACTGCCCTCTAGAGGTTGCTCCAGGTAGGTGCAGGTGGGGAGCTGTGATCAGGCCCATCCCTCATCTGCTTTGGGCACCACATCCATGCTCCAGTTCAGTGGTGTGATTGCTTGGATGCATGTGTGCAGGGAGTCCTATGGGAGCGCCGAGGGACAGCAAATGTCTGGGGAAGGAGGGGAAGGCATTACAGGACATCAACCGTTCAATTTGGGCCTCACAGGATGTCTATAACATTTCCAGACAGACTTGTGGAAGAAAGCCATTCTTGGAGGGAGGAACAAACAGCTCTGTAGAGGCTCAGGCTTGCAGGGACCAATGAGAGGCATGCGGCATGCAGCATGCGGCATGCCTAGTACCCAACAGTCAAGACGCTTGTAGCAAGGGAGGGATGGCCAAGTGGTGAGGAAAGCCCTCGCAACGAACCTCCCCGACATCCAAGAATGAAGTTAGAATACGGATTACAAAGCTCCAAGACCTTAACTGTTGGACTAGTGTATTGATTCATCCATTCAGCAGGTGTTAGCTGAGTGAGCGCCTCCTCTTGTCAGGAGCTATTTTAAGCAGTGTATACAACAGGCAAAGAGCCTATCGAGGAGCTTAAGATGGGAAGGTGGTCAAGAGGGCCCATAGTAAACATTACAAATCGTGTGTTTTTTTGAATAACAGATTAAAAAGCTAACCACGGTGCTCTGGAGGAAAGGGCCAAGCTGAGCAAGGGCAGGTGGGTCTGTTCTGCTGTGCCTGCTGCACTCTGTAGCACACTGAAGAAACTTTTTGTCCTTTTTAAATTATTCTTTTATGTGTCTGAGTGTTATGCCTACATGTATGAAAGTGTAACACATGTGTACAACGCCCACAGAGGACAGAGGAAGGCATCAGATCCCGTGGAACTTCACTTACCAACAGTTGCGAACTGCCATGTGGGTTCTAGAAACCCAACATTGATCCTCTGCTAGAGTAACAGGAGACCTTAACGGCCGAGAATCTTTCTGACCCCTTTTTTGAGACAGGACGTCTAGCCTAAGCTGGCCTTGAAATCACTATGTAGCTGAGGACAACCTTGACCTCTGACATCACAGGTCACCACAGCTGGATATTCAGTGCTGAGCACTGAAGTTAGGGCTTCATGGATAGCAGACAAGCACTCTGTCAAATGAGCTACGTCCTAGCCTAAACTGCCTTACCGTTTATTAAATAAATAAACAAATCAGAGCAAAAAGTTCAGAGATAATAGGGAAGGGGTAATTGCATTGTCAAATAGGGAGGCCAGGCAAACTTTTCAGGAAGACCTAAAAGATACTAGAGGAAGCCGGGTGTGGTGGCACATGCCTTTAATCCTAGCACTTGGGAGGCAGAGGCAGGCAGATCTTAGTGAGTTCAAAGCCAGCCTGATCTTCAGAGCAAGTTCCAGGACAGCTGGGGCTATAGCGAGACCCTGTCTCAAAAAGACAAAAAAAAGATACTAGAGGGGCTGGAGAGATGGCTCAGCAGTTAAAAGCACTGGCTGCTCTTGCAGAGGATCCAGTTTGATTCCCAGCAACATGTGACTAACAACCATCTGTAACTCCAGTTCCAGAGGAATCTGATGCCCTCTTCAGACCTCCACAGGCATTGCATGGCATGGGTGCACCTACCTACATGCAGGCAATATACCCATAAATAAAATAAAATAAAAAGAGATGGCCTAGCGGTTAAGAGCGCCGACCGCTCTTGCAGAGGACCCGGGTTCGATCCCCAGCACCCACATGGCGGCCGAGAACCGTCTGTCTGAAACCGTCTGAAACTCCAATTCCAGGAGAACTCCAGTTCCAGGGGAATCCGAGACCCTCTTCTGACCTCCGCGGCATGCACGACACGGGTGCAAAACTTGCATGCAGGACAGTACTATTCATAACATACAAAATAAATAAAATTTAATAAAAAAAATTAAAAAAATCATAAATTTGCTTGGTTTTGGTGCATGCCTTTAATCCAGCACTCAGGTGGCAGAGGCAGGTGGATCACTGTGAGTTTCAAGCCAGCCTGGTCTAATAGTGCTGTTCCAGGTCAGCTGGGGACTACAGGGAGACCATGTCCCAAAAAGACCAAATAATAATAATAATAATAATAATAATAACAATTTTGAGACAGTCTCCCTTTAGTCTCAGCTGGCCTAGAGCTCGCTCTGTAGACCAGGCTGGCCTTGAACTCACAGAGATCCGCCTGCCTCTACCTCCCAAGTGCTGGATTAAAGGCATGTGCCACCAAGCCTGGCCTAAGAGGGTTCTTAGCTGCTATGTGGGTGCTGGGAATCGAATCCAGGTCCTCTGCAAGAGCAGTCAGTGATCTTAACCATGAGCCATCTCTCCAGCCCCCCAATATTTTTTATAAATTTTTTTATTAACTTTATTTTTTCTGTAAGTGTATGAATGTACTGTCTGCTGCAAGTTTGTGCACCGTGTCGTGCAATGCCGCGGAGGTCGGAGAAGAGGGTGGTCGGATTCCCCTGGAACTGAACTGGAGTTCTCCTGAATTGGAATTTCAGACGGTTCTCGGCGCCATGTGGGTGCTGGGGATCAAAACCGGGTCCTCCTGTAAGGAGTGGTCGGCGCTCTTAACCGCTAGGCCATCTCTCCAGCCCCCAATAATTAAAAAATAAATAAACTAAAATAAAATAAAGCGTGAACCACAGGGATATAAAGGGTAAGCATAAGAACAGGCCTGATGTATTCAGCCAACAAGTGAGTGGGACTTGGAACGGTGTCCAGGCGCCAGGTGAAGGGACAGCCAGCAGGCAGGGGGGCAAGAACTGCAACTCTGACTAAGGTTTCCATACTTGTACAATCTCTCTGGCTGCTGAGAGGAAGGCAGATAATAAAAATATAAAATCAGGGTGGGGTTGTGAAGTCTCTGCAGCTCGGGCTCAGTTTATAGCGTCAGAGGTGTGAGCCAGGTGCTCAGACCATGGATATAACTGAAGGTAGAACCCATGTGATTTTTCTAAGACTGAATAGGGGATGTGAGAAAAGGAAGGGTTTTCTTTCTATTTATTATTATTTATTATTTATTTATTATTGGGCTTTAAGACATTCCTGTAGGCCGCGTTGACTCATCTAGACCAGGCTGGCTGACTCCACATCCATTTGCTGCTCCCAAGTGCGATAGAGGCCAACCCTGCTTATTTTTTTTTTAATTTTATTTTTCAGGATGTGTATGCAGCATTTGCCCGTGTCGTGCACCGCAGTCAAAAGGTCCGGATTCCGGATGAGCCATGGTCCGGTTCAGCCGCAGTACTGTATCACACGAAGTCCATCTTAAGAGCGTCGGCGCTCCAAGTCGCTAGGCCATTACGCGTTCCCCACAGCCGCTACTTATTTATTTTATTTTTATTCATTTGAGTTATGTTGCCTCAAGTATTGTAAATGCACCCTGTTGTGCAACTGCCCAGGAAAAACCGAGAGGGTGTTAGATCTCTAGAACTGGAATTCAGTTGTAGCTTCATCTGGCTGCTGGGAATTGAACCCAGGTCTTTCTGCAAGAGCAGCCAGTGCTCTTAACCACTGAGCCATCTCTCCAGCCTCTAAAAAGTAAGTTTTTTTTAAGTTTAAGAAAATTTAGCTATTATTTTGTGTGTATGATGTGTATAATGTACAGAACAATGCGTACATGGGGGTCAGGAGAGAGCCTTGGGAGAGCCAGTTCCCTCCTTCCACCTTTATGTGGCGTCCAGGGATTGAACTCAGGTCACCAGGCTTACATGGCAGGCACCCTTACCCACTGGCTGCCTTCAGCCTTATATGAGCTTTATTATTATTTCTTTTTGTGTAATTTTTTTTTTGGCGGGGAGGGGTCAGATAAGAAAGAACATACTGCTAGGGCTGGACAAAACTGGCTCAGTGGTTAAGCGCACCAACTGCTTCTTGCAGGGGACCCAGGTTCGTCCCCAAGACCCACATGGTGGCTGGAGCAACCGTCTTTAACTCCAGGTTCCAGGGGAATCCCACACTCTCTTCTGACTTTGCGGCACTAACCGGTGTGCACAAACCTATATTGCAGCCAGACATCATACCACATAAAAATAATAAAATTTTTTAAAAAGAGGGTATATCTGTGTAGGTTAGTCTTAAAATGAATGAATGAATAAAAAAAAAAAAAAAAAAAAAAAAAAAAAAAAAAAAAAAAAAAAAAGGAAAAAATAAAAAGAATATCAAAATACTATATTAAAATATTTCAATTTGTGCGATACCCAGATGATAAGAACAAAAGGCCATAAAAGACCCTGAATAGCTGGTGAGACACACGACACCCCTTCCTCTTTAAGTACCCCGCTCCTAGGATGAACTACGAGAGAAGGCAAGAGCGCAGCAAGTGTGATGTTCGTGTTGGAGATCTTCCCAACGGGCTACCTAACCGCAGGACTTCGTTCGGGATCACTTACATATAGTGAAACTTTTCGACCGCGGCCACCTGACCTAAATAATAGTCATAAAAAACCAGCTTAGTACTGGGGTGCAAACTCGCTTGACCTCAGACCTGTTCCGACAAAAAAACATGAAAGAATGATCCTACACACCCCCCCCATTAAGGCAACAATAACCAGATTGTCAGTATATCCCTTGTATTTTTCTGGTGTCCATAAATGTTATGTACATAAGTTTTCGCGGAGCGTCTAAGCCCAGACCACAGTAACTCCATGTAGGAGGGGAGAGGATAGTCCCAGTTCGCTAATTCAAATTCTTCCAGTCAGGATCAGTGTGTGGTGATCGCGTCGGCAAAACTGCCGTACATAATCACCCACCCTTTCCCAGCATAGAAGAAATTGAAAATTTAAAACCACCCCTACATCATCACACTTTGAAATTTTTTTTTAAATTTTTTACTTTAATGGAGTTCGGACTGTCTTTAGGAGAGATCGGGTCCCTAGCATGTTGATGGCTCTTAAAGACAAGAAGCCTCAAACGTGAACCCCCAACACTCTAGGACTCCTCCTTGGTCCGCTAGAGAAGAGAGAAAACCTTGGCGGGAAGTAAAAGGACAATAGTGGCCATATGGAAACCACAGAACTTCCTAATATGTCAGACGTAGCAAGAACGTGATGCAACGAATTAATCCCACCTCATGATCAATGATCAAAAATGCGCAGTGTACCCTACGATGGTGAATTCCATCGGAAACCAATAGCTTTCCTGTTACACTCGAACAAGACATTCCAAATCAAGGGTATAGTGATTAGTAGGAGCAATCCCAACACAGAGTGGGAGTGAAACCTTCACTGGTGCCTGAACAAACCAATCTGAACCCATAAGACACCCAACTTTGAATGTATCCCGAAGTACAAGCAATTAATATATCATATACTACTCAAAAAAAATTAACCATAAAGAAAGAAAATAAAGAGAAACCCACCGAAGGATGACCCACTCAATTTAGTTGGAGCAAAGAGGTGGCTCGAGAGGCACCACCCTGAGATATTCTTCACAATTTGGCCTAAGGCACCACTTAAAGACGATGTGCTGAGGAAACATGCGTTCAAGAAAGGTGGCAGGGTTGTGTCATACTGTGGTTGTTAATATGTGCCAGGCTGGTTATAATGGTAGAGGAAATGTCAAAATCCAGAAAGAGCCACGTTCTAAGACATATAACTTCACCGTTAACTCCAAGAGTGACATAGACCATGAGCGTAAGGAGATCTACTGAATTAACCGAAAAATGGACAAAATAATAATCCAAAGTAA
>VZQC01014129.1:0-17011 GCA_009823505.1 Rhizomys pruinosus | reverse complement strand
TTATTTTAGGAAATTTTTCATGTATGAGTGCATTGCCTGCATGTATGTAAGTGCACCCATGTCTGAGCGTATTGCCTGCATGTATGTAAGTGCACCCATATCATACAATGCCCTTGGTCAGAAGAGGACATTGGATTCCCCTGGAAATAGAGTTAAGGATGTTTGACTCATCATTAAAAACTCTTAACTGATTTACTATTCAAGCTTTTATACTACGTGTAAGTATTCAATGAGTGGAGTAATGACCTGGTAAAAGTTCAAAGCCCTAGGGACCCACTAGCAGGTCACTAGCTCATTTCTTCTCTTGCTTAGCTGAGTTCATAGTTGTGAAGAAGACAAACGGTAGTACTATTTAGAAGCTGTAAAATGTTATATCTATCTGTAAATAACAGTATTTAAAATATAATTTAAAATGGCAATCAATGTAAAATTATTGAGATAGCTTCTTTTTTTTTTTGAGTCTTTTGAGACAGTGTCTCTCCTCTTAGCCCAGCTGCCCTAGAACTCTGTAGACCAGGCCGGCCTGAAACTCAGAGACCCGCCTGTCTCTGCCTTCCAAATTCTAGGATTAAAGCTGTGCACCACCATGCCCAGCTTGAGACAGTTTCTTTTTCAGACTAATTAAAAACCTGTTGTTTCCCTTGTGTTATGGTCTGAATTTCAGCTTGCATGGGTCATAGTTTGGATAGCACAGGTCTAGGAGCAATAAATTGATAAAAGTTAATTTGTTGGACTTTTTCGCTCAAAGGAAATATATTTGTAGAAGTAGAAGCCTATTGATTTTAATTTTTATTTATCTTATTTATTTTTGGTCTTTTTTGAAGACAGGGTATCACTGTAGCTATGCGCCTTGTACCTGGAACCTCACAATCTGTAGACAGGCTGGCTCGGCCACAAGAGACTCCGAGTGCCTCTGCTCCAAGTGGAGACTCTGTCAAAGGCGTCGCGCCACCCACGCCGGCATTTATTTATCTTCTGTATGTGTTATCAATGTACTGTCTGATGCAAGTATTGTGCACCCGGTCTTGCAATGCGAGGAGGTTAGAAAGAGGGTGTTTGGATTCCCCTGGAACTGGGAGTTCTCCTGGCATTGGAATTACAGACAGTTCTCAGGCCTGTGGGTGCTGGGGTTCTAACCCGGGTCCTCTGTAGAGCGGTCAGCGCTTTAAACTGCTAGGCCATCTCTCCAGCCCAAAGCCTATTGATTTTAATAACTCATAATTTTTTTCTAGTATCTAATTCTTAATAAATATAGAAGGAATTGTGGAAAGAGTAGAAGTCTAGGAAATAACATTTTCCCATTATTTCAGAGTGGACCTAGTATAGTAGGGAAGTCCGAGAGACTTGGCTCTCGTTCTGCCCACCTGTGATCTGACTTGGATTTATAATCTTTCTGATCCTTGTTTCCTGTTCTATAACATGAGAGACTCATGTTTGGTTTTTGTCCCATCCCAGTCAGGGTACTCCCCAAATCTTTGGAATCTTCTGAGAGATAAGAATGTCTTTTGCTGTTCTTAATGAGGTTGGCTTCCAGGGACTCAGCACTGAGCTACATTCCAAAGAGGCTAGTTCGATCACACCTGAGATTATGTTCCAAGGTGGCTTTAGGGTGGGGTTTCTCCACAGACTCGGGTGGGGCTTGCCTGAAACAATCTAGAGATTAGAAGAGTTTGAGATTTTTTTTTTTTTTTTTTTTGGTCTTTTTGAGACATGGTCTCCCTGTAGCACCAGCTGTCTGGAACCTTCACTCCTGTAGACCAGGCTGGCCTTGAACTCACAAAGATCTGGCCTGCTCTGCCTCTGAGTGCTAGGATTATAAAGGTGTGGACCACCACGCCACCTTCAAAGAAATTGAGATTTTAGCTCTTACTTGGTGGACCTCTTGGGAATGGTAAGGTACAGACCTAGACGGCTAGCTAATAAAACCTTGAGCACTAAGATTTGAACAGAAGATTCATTTGCTTGGTGAGGGACAGGGGGATCTCTAAGCTCTGGAGGACAGTTTTTGCTGAAGACTGTCACTGACCTCTTTGTAGGTATGTATCTCCTCTTGATAACCGTCTTTGAAATGGATAGAGATCCTTTTGTTTTATATTTTATATAATGATACAGGGTCTCTCTATTTAGCTTTTACTGGCCTGGAACTTGCTATGTACATCAGGCTGGTCTTGAACTTGTGGTCATCCTTTTCTGCCTTTGCCTCTCAAGCACTGGGATTATAGACATGGTCCACCATTCCCTGCTATAAATATCCTTTGTCAGACTTAGGTAAACTTAAGTATAGTGTCTCCCTGGGCTCTGTGAGTCTATCTAGAAAATTAATCCAACTCAAGAGAGTTGTGAGAAACATGACTTATAACCAGTCAGTCAGAAGTACAGGTGACAGCCTGCTGTGTAGATTGATGTCTGAAATGGAGGTTGTGTAATGGGACTGAGGGGGGGTCTGATGCTGTCTCCAAGTGGGTAGTATCAGAATGCAATTGAATTATTGAGTACATAGCTGATGTTTACTAGAAAGTCACTTGGTATATGTGCCCTCCACTCCCAGTTCAGTCATGGGAATGTTCTGTTTTGTGAGAACTTAGTAGGAGAGAACCCATCTTATACGTGTGATATACCTCCTTTATACGTGTGATACACCTCCTTTATACATGTGATATACCTCCTTTATACGTGTGATACACCTCCTTTATACGTGTGATACACCTCCTGAGACAGACGTTTCAAGTAAAGTGTGTATTTCAGAAATTATGAAGCAGTAGGCTGCTTTTAGTTAAAATCCCGTGGTTTAACTTAAGTCATACCTAAATCTAATAGTAAGGTTTTTTAAAAATATTTTTAATTTTTACTTTATTTTATTTTATGTGTATGTGTGTACTGTGTCTACATGTAGGTCTGTGGACCCGTGTTGTGGCAATGCTGAGGAGGTCAGAAGAGTGTGTCAGATTCTTCTGGAACTGAGTTAAAGATGTTTTCTAGCCACCACATGGGTGCTGGGAATTGAACCTGGGTCCATTGCAAGAACAAGTTGGTTGGTGCTCTTACCGCTGAGCCCACTCTCTCCCAGCCCTAGAAGTAAAGTTTTTTGTTTTTTTTTTTTGAACAAGGCTAGGATTAAAGGCGTTTGTGCCACCATGCCCAGCATAAGTTTAAGTTCTAATGTTAACTATTCACTCATCTTCTTTTTTTTTTTTTTTTTTTTTTGGTCTTTTCGAAACAGGGTTTCCTTGTAGCCCCAGCTGTCCTGGAACTCGCTCTGTAGACCAGGCTGGCCTTGGAAACTCACCCAGAGATCCGCCTTGCCTCTGCCCTCCCCGAGTGCTAGGATTAAAGGAGTGCGCCACCACGCCCGGCCATCATTCACTCACTTCTATCCACCCTCAAATCTGAGCTAGGAGAAGAATTTATTTGGTATGTGTGGAATTGGCTTGTATAGTGATTAGGTAGCCACCTCAGACAGACCCAGTCCAGTTACTCCAGTATGGATTTATTTTATTTATTTATTTAAAAAATTTTTTTTTTATTATTATTTTTTTTCTGCATAGTTATGAATGTATGTCTGCATGCAGGTCCTGTGCACCCATCGTCGTGCAACTGCCGCGGAGGTCAGAGGGGTCTCGGATTCCCCTGGAACTTGGAGTTCTCTGGAATTGGAGTTAAGGCCGGTTCTTAGCAGCCTGTGGGGTGCTGGAGATAGAACCGGGTCCTCTGCAAGAGCGTCGGTACTCCTAATAAACCTCTGGGACTTCTCTCCAGCCCTGGAATTTATTTTTCACTGCTTTGTTATTTCCCTAGAGCTACAAAGTACACAATGATGTGTCTTGATTTCCACATATAGATACAGATCTCAGTCTTCTCTCACACATTGCCACCCCTGGAAGCAGAGTGTTTATCCCCAGGGGTCATATATACTTGGCATTAATAACTGGTTTACTGTAAGAGATTATTCAAATGGTTGGGATTTTTCAGCAAAGACCAGATGCTACCCTTCCCATCCTTCTTTCACTCTACAAGCAAAGACGCAGACATACCTGAGCTAGTTGTCATGCACACCCTTAATATCAGCACTCAGGAGGCAGAGGCAGGCAGATCTCTGTGAGATCAAAGCCATCCTGGTCTAACTAGTTGAATTCGGCCAGCCCAGGGATACAGGGAGCCCTGTCTCAAAAGAAAATTTTTTTTTTTTTTTAAAAAAATTTTTTTTAAGATATCATCTTACTCCTACAGGTTAGGAGATGTTATAAGCCACAGTAAGACTCTGTCATATTTATCAGGGGGTAAATGTAAATTCATGGGATTAACTATATCATCCAAACATATGTTGCTATACCAAAGTAACCACTAGCATAATAATTAGTATTGTTAAAATACCTATATATCTAAACTGCTTTGTGCTTTCATTAGTAGGATCGAAAGGTTACTTCTGAACAAACTGTCAGCCATGGAACAGGAAACAGCCAGAATTGACCAGAATCCACGTCAACAGCTCCAGAGAGAGAGACAGTTTTACTTACTCATCCACCTGTGCCCCTTTTCTAAGCTAGGGAAACAATCTGCGAAAGAGGGGGCGTGTAGATGTAAAGGCTGCGATGGGGTGACTGGTGAAACTATAGAGATGTAGTCTGGACACTCATCTTGTCACTTGATTGGAAAAACAACTGTCCACCCCATCTGGATGGGGGAGCTGTGGGGGTTTGGGCAACAACCACGTCTGTAGATTGGTTTTGCAAGAAGGATGGCTTGTACTCATGGATATCACTTATAGCTAAAAAATGAAAAAAAAAAACCTGAAAGTGCAAGGAGACAGTTATGGCAGAATACTGATCTGAGATGGGTGGGGGTGGGGGAAGGGAAAGGGAATATGCGTGATCTGAATTGGAAAATGATGTACGAAAATACACACATCAATTAAAACATTTAAAATTAAAAAAAAAAAAGAAAAAGAAATAAAAAGCAACCTTTTAATTTCAGAACTTGGGAGGCAGAGGCAGTTGGATCTCTGTGAGATAGAGGCCAACCTGGTCTATATAGAGAGTTCCAGGCAGGCTGGGGTTACAGAGAGAGCTTGTCTGAAAAAACAAACAAACAAAAAGGCAAACATATCCGAACATTTTATAAAACTGTAAGCTCCCAGGTCTTATTCTGCATCAGGTCTGAGGTATTCCTTTGAAGCTTGGGTTCTAGCAGGGTCTCATTACTTACTCTGTCTCCATTTCTGCTAATCATAAATATGGGAATTTCAAGGAAGAAATATTTTTGATTTAAAAAAATAAATAAAACGGTACATTCCAGAAAACAGCTTTGACTGGGTTGTCCAGATTTTAGTTAAAAAAAATTTATTTGATCTGTGCATGGGGGGCACACGCCTTTACTCCCAGCACTCAGGAGGACAAGATAGGCAGATCTCTCTGTGAGTTCAGGCCAGCCTGGTTCTAGAGCGAGCTCCAGGCAGCTAGGACTAAAGGAGAACCGCTGTTCTCAAAATACAAAAAAAAAAAAAAAAAAATTATTTCAAGCAAAAGAGTATGCTTCCGATATAAACATTTATTACTTGTTTTTAAAGTTTGAAGTATTTTGATTTTCTTTATTTTGAAGTACTTTGTTTTAAATCTAAAAATTTGCAAATAAACAAACAATAAAACATCCTAGTCCAGAGAGTTCTGGTAGCATCTTGCATAATCCTTCCTTCCCTCCCCCTTTCCTCCCTTCCCTACTCCCTTTTTCTTCTGTCCTCCCCCCCCTTCCTTCCTCACCCTCCCTTCTCTCCTTTTTTCTTTTCTCTTTTTTTTTTTTTTTTTTTTTTCTTTCTTCCTCTCCCTCTCTTCCTCTCCCTTCCTTTTTCTTCCTTCCCATGCCTATTGTTTTTTTTTTATTAATTTTTTTTTGTAATTTTAATGTGTGTATGGTGTTTCCCTGTCAATTATCTAAAGTACATTCATGTATGCGATGCTCACAGGGGCAAGAAGAGGTCATTGGATCCCCTGGAACTAGGATATGGATGGTTGTAAGCTGCCATGTGGGTGCTGAGAACCGAACCTGGGTCCTCTGCAAGAGCAGCCAGTGCTCGTACCTGCTGAGCCATCTCTCTAGCTCTTCAGCTTTTGGTCTTTTTGAAATAGTTTCTTGGTATGTACTGCAAGCGTCTCAAATTCACTAGGCTGGCCTCAGATGGCCTTGGCTTCCCAAATGCTGAGATTGCACTGTGACTGACTTGGGGGGTAATTTTCATCTTGCCCCTCTCTGATGAACTGAATACATTTCCCAGCACCTCTTGAAAGATTTGCGTTTTCCCTTCTTTCTCTTCTCATCTACTTGGTTTGTCTCCTCTCAGCAGTCCAGAACTCCTACTGCCCAGGGTTTGTGCTCCACCAGACATGGGACTATGCTTTCCATTCTCAGTTACTAGATGAAGGTGAAGTTGTAAGAATTGAAGTAGGGTAGGCCATTCTGAGCCAGACAGATCCTGTGATAAAGCAAGGAAATCATATTTTCTGTAATCTATAGCTTTTAGTAAATAGAGTTCTGGGGCTAGGGAGATAGCCTAGCGGTTAAAAAACACCGACTGCTCTTACATAGGACCCAGGTTCAAATCCCCAGAACCCAGGTAAAAGGTCAGATGTGCTCACATACAACCCCAGCACCTTGGGGAATGGACACAGAAGTAGGTAGACTAGCTTCCCATCAGTTTAGCTCTAGGCTAAGTGAGAGACCTTGCCTCAAGGGCATAAGGAGAGACACCTGACAGCCTCTGCCTGCTTGCAGATGGGAGTGTACACCTTCACAATGCACAACATAAACCACATCCACATGCATACATGCACGCACATACACACACGCACATACACAGATATTTAATTTTTTTGTCTTTTCGAGACAGGGTCTCCCTGTGCCCCAGCTGTCCTAGAACCAACTCTGTAGACCAGCGCATTGAGCCCTGAACTAATCAAAAGACCTATTGCCTCTGCCTCCAAAGTGCAGGATTAAAGGCGTGCACCATCACGCCCATCTTACAATATTTTTTATAAATAGAGTTTCCTTAGCCAAATTTATGCTAAGCCATCTTGCCTGCCTGACTTTTAGAAGTTGTAGGTTTGCAGTGAAGTCTAAAGGAGACTTTGCTTTTACAAATATGGTTCTTTTATTCACAGGTACATAAAAGAGATAGCTGAAGGTAAAGAATTTAGGAAGAAAATTCTGTCTGTGACTGGGCTTAAAGAACATTTTAATCCTAAATTGTTAAAGCTATAACCAAATACCTTGATCCATAATTAGTGTTCTTTGGGACTTTTTTTTTTTTTAACATTTACTTTCTTTTCTTTAACAATAGTAATAAGTTTTCTGAGTACAAGCATCCTTACACGGTAAAAAACCCGTTTGCAAGCAGTTGTGCCCAAAACCCACATGCCCAGGGGTCCCACCCTCCAGCTGGGAGCTTTGTATGTACAATTAAGTTGATCAAATAAAGTGTCCAATTTATAATGCTATAGTTTCACCATTTCACAATCGCAGCCCTTAAATTCTATCACGCCCCTCTTCCGCAGATTGGTTACTCCTCAGGCTTAAGAAACGGAGCATCGGGTTGGCGAGAAGCAAAACAGTCTACTTTCTCTGGAGATTTCATTTTTTGTTTGTTTGTTTGTTTTGCGATGTCATTTTGGACTCTGACCTCTGACCAGTTCTGGCTGTTTTTTTTTTTTTTTTTTTATGTGTATTGAATGTACCGTCTGCATAGTTAGGTTTGTGCACCCGTTGTTGTGCAATGCGTGGAGGTCAGAAGAGGGCATTGGATTCCTGGAACTAGAGTTGCTCCTGGAGTTGGAGTTAAGAACGGTTCTCAGCCGCCATGTGGGTGCTGGGGACGGAACCGGGTCCCTCGCAAGAGCAGTTGCACTTACTTAACTAGCCATCTTCTCCAGCCCCTGGCTGTTTCCTTTTCATCGGGCTGACAGTTTGTTCAGGAATAACCTTTCATTCTACTAATGAAGCACAGGCACTTAGATATATAGATATTTTAAACAGAACTATTATTATGGTAGTTACTTTGGTTAGACACAGATGTTTGTATGGTATGTTGATCCATGAAATACGTTTTTTCTGTAAAAGATTGAAGGTTTTACTGTGGCTTATAAATCTCCTAACCACTAGAAGAAATAAGCTTGTGGCATCAAGCCAATGAGTTATTCCTCCAAGGAGGTAGCTAATAGCCAATTAGATCTGGGGTATACAGACAGTATGGCTGCTGCTGATGCACAGTATTTCTAGGTAGGTGATGCGTAGCTGATGCTGACAGAGGGAGTCTTGCTTGATCAAGGAGACCTATATTTGTTTATTGGTTTAGTGGGCCTTTGATTACACTCTCTGGCATTCCAGAACCAACTGACACTTGCAAGTGTGGTCTCAGTGCATCTTTCCCATGCATTGCATCAGGTCTTTGACAGCAGGTCCTTAACTTGACTCTCTTCTTGCAGGTATCCAGTTTACAGGCAAGAAGTCTTTACCTTTTGGGAGGGGGGCTTGGATCCCTGTGCCAACATCTCCTTAGGCAGAGTATTAACATTTGTGATATCAGAGGTCTCTTGTATTAATATATTTTGCTTAAATTCTCAGCTTAAAGAGACTCTAGTATGCTTGGTTCTGAATAGAGAATAATCCTTTCACAGTTCCTATGTTATTAGTCAATTAAAGAAAGCCATTTTACATGGTTGTATAAGGCATAAAACCTTAACAGCTTTAATTTCCAGTTAGAGATTGACTTCATTACCATCATCTTCTTTTTTTTTCTATGAAATGAGTAAGAAGTCTCTCATTTAAAACTTTGCGGCCTAGAAGGTAAGGTTCATTAGGACTCATTATAAACAGTTGTTACAAATAGGATCCACAGAGATGTTTGATGCCTGTAGTTCTTTGGGACTTTTACAGGAGAGTTCTGCAGGGTGCTTTTAAAGGTTATGGTTGTTTGTTTTTTGAGACAGGGCCTGCCTATAACCCCAGCTATCCTAGAGCTCTCTATGTAGACCAGGGTGCCATTGATTTCATAGAGATCCACGTGCTTCTGCTTCCCAAGTAAGTGCAGGGGGCATATATAGTTATTTTTTAATATTTTATTTTTATTTTATGTGTATGAATGTATTGCCTGCATGTATATAATTGTACCCATGTAGTGCAATATCCAAGGAGGTCAGAAGAAGGGTGTCAGTCCTGGAGCTGGAGTTTATGGATGGTTGTTGTTTAAAAGGAGGAAAACAGAATATAACAAAAAGGATTAAATGGGGTGAAGGATGGGTAGATAGGCTGGAGGGAATATGGGAAGGCTACTTTTGAAAAACCATATGGGAAGCTACTACTTGTAAATGCTTCTCTACAAAATATATTATATAATAGTTTTAATGGAGTTGCCGTATGATGGAGGGGTGGACAGACAATAGCGTAACTAGACACCTCATCCTAGCAAATAAAAACCCCAGAACCAGGAATGGGATACCTCTCTTTAAGTTGTTGGCCAGTATGGTCCTACAGACCCCTAAACAGTACAGGCTACTGACACTGTTCTTGGTCACCCTTCAGAACCTAATGATGTGACTAGTCAAAACATATCATCTCTACCAGCTAGCTTTCATAGTGCTAGAAGGTGCTATGCACTACTGAGGAGAGAAGTAATCATAAATCTTACCCAGCTGTGAGTCCCCCCTAAACCACAGAAACTGGCCTAGCCAAATATGCCCACCCGTAGTCCTGTGGCATTAATTGTTAATGGATGTGACCAACCACCCTCGGAGATTTGAAGGCCGACTCCGCAGTTTAAGGAACCCATAACCCTAGCGCGCAGAAACCGTGTGGCTACAAAGATCACGAGCCTAGAGGAGAACCTACTACTAATATTCTACTAAATGGACATAGTAAAATGACTCCTGATGACTTACTGCTACACTCACAGGTTGGTGCATCTCTCAAGCCTCATTAGGCAAGCTTCTTGCAGTAGAAGGAGATTAACACAGAGGCCCACAACTGGTCAATGTGCAGAGAATAAGAGACTAAGGAGTGCTAGCCCGAAATGGGACATCTCTATCACACCCCTCTCACAAGGCTCAGAGATCTTCCTGGAAAAGAGGGGGAAAATACAGGGGGAGCCTGGGGTACAGTTCAGCGGCAGACCGTTTCCTAGCACATATGAAGTGTGGGTTTGATCCCCAACAGAGAAAACACCCCCCCTACACACACACACACACACACACACAGTATGTATGCATCATTATGTAACAACCTCTCTATAAAATCAGGGTTTGTTCTGAGTTTAAGACCCAGCAAACAGCACCGTAAGACATAGCAAGGCCTAAGCATCCAACCACATCTTATAAGACTTAGGATAAAGAAAATTAACAAAATAGCAAGAAGCTGTTCCTTTAAAAATGATCTTCCACGTCTTTAATCCTAGTCACGTTGGCGAGGCAGAGGGCAGGGTGGATCTTTGTGGGTTCAGGCCTAGCCGGTCCGCAGAGTGGAGTTCCAGGACAGCTGTTGGCTACAGGTAGACAAAAAAAAAAAAAAAAAAAAAAAAGTCTTAGAACATTCATGTTAGGCCTGGCCTGGTGGTCTGCCCTGCAATCCCAGGACTCGGGAGGCTGATGGCAGGAGCCTGGTGAGTCCAAGGTCAGGCTGGGAGACACAGAAACACAGTGTCACAGAATTAAAAGGAAAAAAGTATAGCTGCATGCATTACAGGAAGGCACCGGGATGGTCTCCCCTGCCATTCTGGACTCTTCCCTGCTTTCTTGTGTCACACACAATACATTTCCTTCAAAAACAGATGACAGAAAAACTTATGAGAAGCCAGCATCATCCCCCCTCTATCTCTCTGCTGAGCTATGTGAATGATCACTCCCTTTATACTAGGGGCAGCAGGAAGAACTTGATGAAGGGCAGAGAGCCCTTTGGTCTACCCACGCCTACTCTAATGTGTTATCTTAAGGCGACTTTCCACTCCAGATCGTATTTCATTTTGCATTTATCACACTTACATTCATTTCAAATGTTTCATGGGCATTTAATCACAATAAATACAGAAACAAATTTTGCATGTGCACATGTTTTTGTATCTTGATGTAAAAGTATGTGCTTCCGGGCTGGAGAGATGGCCTAGCGGTTAAGAGCGCCAACCGCTCTTACAGAGGACCCGTTCGATTCCCACAGCACCCACATGCGGACCGAGAGCCGTCTGAAACTCCAATAATCCAGGAGAACTCCAGTTCCAGAACCGAGACCCTCTTCTGAAACCGAGACCTCTCTGCCCGGCGGCATTGCACGAACACGGGTCAATCAACCTGCATGCAGACAGTACATTGATACACATACCGAAAAAAAAAAAAATTAAAAAAAAAATGGTTTAAAAGTATGTGCTTCCTAAAGGAATCCTTGCATAAGGCTCACAACCTGGAACAAAAGGTGCCCAACAATCATCTGTTACTATGTTTTTTCTGAAAAATTAATGAGCTTTAACATTTCTTAAATTAATTAAAAAATAAATAAAAGGACAATAACTAATAGATTATCGATCTAATTTGTGTTACATTATTCAGACCTTTCCAGTACTATGTTAGTAAGCACTATACTGAGATGGTTAATGTTTTTTGTTTGTTTGTTTGTTTGTTTGTTTTTAGTCTTTTTGAGACAGGATCTCCCTGTAGCCCCAGCTGTCCTGGAACTCACTCTATAGACCAGGCTGGCCTTGAATTCACAAAGATCTGCCTGCCTCTGCCTCCCGAGTGCTAGGATTAAAGGTGTGCGCCACCAAGCCCGGCTAGAGATGGTTAATGTTTTAATTATTAAAACTCCAGAGTTTGGGGTGAAGGTACCCCTGGTATAGTCCCAGCTACTGGAAAGAGCTGACTGGCAATAACACTTGAGCTCAAGTTCCCAGCCAGCCTGGGCAACAGAAAGACCTCAACTCTTAAAAAAAAAAAATACAAGTACACAACTAAAGAAAGTCATCAGAATGCATTATATACTTGTATGCAATTGTCAAAGAACAAGTCTGAGGCAAAATAATAATAAATAATTAAAGCTGGGCACCCAATAACTCTTAACAAGACATCTAAAATTGACAGCCTTTGAGCCTTAAGAACAGCAAAAAGAAAACACAAACTGTTCCCTTTCAGTCCCTTTAAAGACCGTCAGCAAATTTCCCTTTCTCCAGTGGAGACCGGCGGGGTTTCTCCATCCGTCCGCTCTCTCTCGCCCCATCCACAGTACCGCCCGCCCGCGGCCCCGCAGCCGCGCCAAGCTGCACCCACAACAGCGTCTGAAGAGCCGGTGACCTGAGTGGATTCCGTACCCGCTTCCACTTGGAACTGCGCGGGTCCCGAGACGGGCGCCCGAACCTCTCCTCCGCGAGCCGCGTCCTCACTGCTGAATCGCGCGGCAGAGCGGAGTCTCCTCGCGTGCCACGGGCGGTAGCTTCCCGCAGTGACGTCGGCGGCCCGCAGAGGCCGCGCCTCCCTGGAGCAGGCGACCGGAGGGGAGGGGAGGGGAGGGGAGGGGGGAAGGGGAAGGTTTGAGAGGGAGGGGAGGGGAGGGAAGAAGGGAGGGAAGAGGAGGGGAGGGGAGGGAAAAGGGGGGGGGAGGGAAGAGGGGAAGGGAAGGGAAGAGGGGAGGGGAGGGGCCGGGGGCTTCCCGCCAGCTCGGTTGCTCGCCGGAGGGCGGAAGGCGTGGCGCCGACTGCGGCGCTTGATAAGCGCGGGGGCTGCAGCCGGGTCACGCCGAGTCCGGGAGCGCTGGGTCGACCTCCGGTCTCGGGCGTTTCCGGCGGTGCCGGAGTGGCTCCCGGCCCGGCCGGGTCTGGACTCGTTTAGACGCGGCTGCCCAGGACCCGGAGCTCCACGGACGCGGCGCGCCGTTCCCCGACGGCATTAGATGCCTTGTGCGGAAGGCACCCAGGGTCCCTGGCCAGTCTGTGAGGTGGGAGATCTAAAGGTTGACCTTGCAGCCAGGAGTTCTTTGATGCCTTTTTCTGAGGCTGCGGAAACGCTGGGCTTAAGCAGATGCAGGGGAAAAGTGTTATCTGGGACCCACAGCTGCCCTTGGAAATTAAGCACCTGAATGAGAATAGTCTCAAGGTCTTGCATTTTCACACACACAAAAATATCCGGTTGCTTAAATGGACACTGGAAATTAGTTACAATTCTTCACCCAATACAAGTTTTAGCTAAGAAATGAACATTTTAAATATTAGGCTGTCTACTTTGGCAGAACTTTTGAAGTATGTATCCATGATACGCCTAAATGTTTTGGGGAAATGACTTTTTAAAAAAATTTTTTTAATTAATTTTATTTATTTCTGTATGTGTATGAATGTACTGTCTGCATGCAAGTCTGTGTAACCCGTGTCGTGCAACGCCGCGGAGTTCAGAAAAGGGTCTCGATTCCCCTGGAACTGGAGTTCTCCTGGAATTGGAGCTTCAGACGGTTCTCAGCCGCCATGTGGTGTGCGGGGATCGAACCCGGGTCCTCTGCAAGAGCGGTCGGCGCTCTTTTTTTTTTTTTTTTATTTTTTTTTAATTAGTTTTTTTATTGATGCTTTGTGTATTTCACACATTTTTTCCAATTCAGTTCAGGCTTATTTCCCTTTCCCTCCCCCCCCACCCCACCCCATCCCAGATCATGCATTCTGCCATAACTGTCCTGCATCTTTCTCTCAGTTTTTTTTTTTTTCATTTTTAGCTATAAGTGATAATCCATGAGTACAAGCATCCTTCATATGAAACCTATCTGCGGCTGTTGTGCCCAAACACCTACAGCCCCACCATCCATGGGGGTGACAGGTTGTTTGTTCAATTCAAGTTGATCAAATGAGTGTCCAGACTACATTGCTGTAGTTTCACCATTCACCCAATCGCAGCCCCTTACATTCTACCAACGCCCCTCTTTCCGCAGGTTGTTCCCTAGGCTTGAAAAGGGGCACAGGTGGATGAGAGGTTAAAACAGTCCACTTCTCTGGAGCTGTTGACTTGGACCTCTGGTCAATTCTGGCTGTTTCCGTTTCAATCGGCTGACAGTTTTGTCAGGAATAACCTTTCGATCCTGGCCTGGCGCGTTATGGCATCTCCCGCGGTCGGCGCTCTTAACCGCTAGGCCATCGACTCTTTGGGATTCATTTCTGTCTTCTCATAGACTGGTAAAGGTAGGCACCCCGCGCTGTAGAGAAGTGAGCACTTCCCAGCCTAGCGGCGACTAAACAGGAGTGGAGTAACGACCTGGATTTCCCTGGCTGGAGGACTCGTGGGACTTGGAACAAGCCTACAATATATATAGCCTTACCTATAAAACTGCAGGAAGTAGCACAAAGATAGCACAGACTCCATCCTTTCGTCTTCAAGAGAGCCTGAGCTTACTACAGTTGACACAAATAACATAACTGCGACCAGTGCCCGTTCGTGCTGACTTCTTCCCAGAGTCTACTGGGATGGGATGGGTGGCCTCCTGCAGAGAGGACTGGGGTTCCCTCCTAAAAGGTCTGAGTTCTTTCAAGTTTAGAAATTCTCGGCATCAGGCAGCTAGCCAGACTTCCGTTATGCAGAATAGAATGGAAGTCTTCTCTCCTGAGGGCGAAACTTCAGGCAATTCTGAGAGGACCAACTTTGGTTGCCAACTTTAGTACCAGGAAAAGTGGTTCCCTTTGGGGTTCTTAGTCCCCCTTACTAAAAGAATTAAAAAGCAGACTCAGAAGGAAGCACAGGACAACCTTATTAGAACTGGAGAAAAAAAAACCGGGCCAGGTGGGCAAGCTGGAAAATCTTTGAAGATATCTGGAGGAGGGAAATGAAGAAGAGAAAAGAGAAACGCATGCCTTTTGAAATGAAGACCACCCTGGAGTGAGAAACCCCAAAGAGCCTGGAAAAGCCCACCTAAGCTTTTGGTCAGAATTTGAAAGAAAAAAAGGGCCATACCAAGGGAGCTGCTTCTGGGGAGGGTAAGTATATTATCCCATCTCCCGACCTGAACATCAGGTGAATGGCAGGTTTGGTGACAGGCCCACCCAGATTAAGCCAGGAGACTTTAATGTTCTATTTGGTTTTTTTTTTTTTTTTTGTCTTTTTGAGACAGGGTCTCCGTGTAGCCCCAGCTGCCCTGGAACTCACTCTGTAGAACAGGCTGGCCTTGAACTCACAAAGATCTGCCTGCCTCTGGCCTCCAAGTGCTAGGGTCAAAGGGTGTGCGCCACCACGCCCAGTGGAATGTTTTAATTTTTAATTATGTTGTGTGTGCATGTGTACTGTTAGAAAAAAGAAAAAACAAACCCAGCATATATGTTGAATCTATGCAGGATTGAACCCCAGATAAAAGACAGGTACACCAGCTTAGGTTACTCCTGGAACATATTTACTTAGGAATCACGCAGGACATCCTGCTGGCATCGTGGCATTATCAGTAGAAAGATGGCGCTGAGGCAAGCCCTTTAAACTCATTGGGCAGGGCCTCAGTAAAGGGGAAGAGTCATGATTGACAGCTTGGAGGAAGTGAACATCTGTGTGTCCTTTGGAATCCTGACCTAACATGTACCTGTGTACATATTTGGTGCTCTCAGTGGCCAGAGGGGGATCCTCTTAGAAGTAGAGTTAGGAGCCGGGCGTGGTGGCGCATGCCTTTGATCCTAGCACTTGTGAGGCAGAGGCAGGCGGATCTTTGTGAAGTTCAAGGCCAGCCTGGTCTACAGAGCGAGTTCCAGGACAGCTGGGGCTACAGGGAGACCCTTGTCTCGAAAAGACCAAAAAAAAAAAAAAAAAAAAAAAAAAAGTAGTAGATTTAGGAGCCTGTAAACTCATATGAATTTACAGCATGCACAAGACCCATGCAAACTCAAGCAGACAAAAACTGTGGAAATGGGCAGCAGGCTTCTGTAAGGTCAAAGCCCTCCTAAGTCAGGGATTCCAGAAAGCCAACTGAAGCAGAGGTCTGAGAAGCAGTCACCGGACTGCATTCCTGCCATCTAAGAAAGGGTTGCTGCAGCATCCGGCAATTACACCTCACTGGAGGTAAGAACACAACCCCGGTTTCTCTGGAGATGCTCCTAGCCATGGGCCCATCTACACTCTCTCCCCCACTTCTTTGCCCCCCCCCAATCCTCATTTCCTTGTATGCCGGGGCTTAAAACTGCTGTTTCAGCACCATTTTAATGCTGGTCATCCTGATCCAGACACAGGCAGGCCAGCCGCCATGCCCAAAATAAATCTCGAGCCATCTTTATTGGAGTCCTGTATACTTTTGCTCAGGGGCTCCCCTCAGTATGAACCTAACACTCCAATCTTAGCCAAAGAACTATTGGGCAGCTTATTACTGCTTGGTGGAGGAAAAGCTGGTTTTTTGTTTTGTTTTGTTTTCTTTTCTTTTTTGAGAGAAGGTCTCCCTGTAGCCCCAGCTAGCTAGCCTGGAACTCACTATGTAGACCAGGCTGGCCTTGAACTCACAAAGATCTGCCTGCCTCTGCCTCCCAAGTGCTAGGGTCAAGGGTGTGCGCCACCACGCCCAGTGGAATGTTTTAATTTTTAATTATGTGTGTGTGCATGTGTACTGTTAGAAAAAAGGAAAAACAAAACCCAGCATATATGTTGAATCTATGCAGGATTGAACCCCAGATAAAAGACAGGTACACCAGGCTTAAGGTTACTCCTGGAACATATTTACTTCAGGAATCACCAGGACATGCCTGCTGGCACGTGGCAGTTATCAGTAAAAGATGGCTGCTGAGGCAAGCCCTTTAAACTCATTGGGCAGGGCCTTAGGTAAAGGGGAAGAGGTCATTGACTGACAGCTTTTGGAGGAAGTGGACATCTGTGTGTCCTTTGGAATCCTGACCTAACATGTACCTGTGTACATATTTGGTGCTCTCAGTGGCCAGAGGGGGATCCTCTTAGAAGTAGAGTTAGGAGCCGGGCGTGGTGGCGCATGCCTTTGATCCTAGCACTTGGGAGGCAGAGGCAGGCGGATCTTTGTGAGTTCAAGGCCAGCCTGGTCTACAGAG